>JAEAOA010001983.1:87500-305000 GCA_016746295.1 Potamilus streckersoni
AATTTGACGCCCTACTCGTTTTGCATCCTGAACGCTATAAAGTTGACGTGGAGCGAAACACCTTTTTTTGATGCAAGGCCATGTAAATGTCCTTTTTACTTACCCTGCTTGTATCATTCGTTGTTTTTACCCAACTTAGAAATTTTTTTTCCCACCTTGCCCATAAACATAGAAAATCTTGACTTTTTAAACTGGGTGTCAAGGGGGCATCCAAAAAGCAATTCTTTTTAAAATGACTTTACCAAAAACCCATCACATGCCAAAATTTGCATCATTGCATTTTCTTTTCGCACTAACACGACTGAAAGCTTTGCCCATAATGATTTTCGACATTTCTACAAACCCGAAAATTGATTAAGGGAAATTGCAATGAAAACCGTCGATGCTCCCCTTTCAATCCCCCTTTTCGTTTTGCAAATCCAGATTGAAATTATCATTGACCTTTTTAAAATGCGATGGATTGGGGGTCTTCTTACGGTAGGATTTCAGAGTTGTTGATTAGCTTCTGCAGTTTTCCGCATTGTCTTTAATAAACTGTAATGGTCACATGATCAAATATCCTTACAAACACAAGACGGCCCACCCGACCTTGTAAATCATCGAATATCCGCAAGTCCGATTTTTGTTGTTGCAATTCAACATCTTGTTCTATTGTTCAATTTCTTTTCCATCAATGAAAAATTTCTCCTGTTAAATACGCCATAATCCATTTTACGAAACCAACTCGGATATTTTTGGTTATCCCATATGGTATCACTAACATTTGTTACAATTTTCCTTCTATTTAAATAAACGCCCACACGGAAAAAATATCTCTTGTATTTTGAACTTGAAGTTCAACTCTCCCTTTTTGATTTGGCTCTCTTGCAGGATAGCATAATATATATTAATTTTAGAATCATTTTTTATTCCCCGGGGCCCGCCATATCAAACGCTGGATCAGCAATTTTTTTAAATGCCATTTTACAAAACTATCGTTTTTCAAAATCTTTTTTTTTTTCGATTTCCTCCAAGACCATTTCCCCGCTATATATTGCAATATTCACATCGGTGAATCATTGCTAATATGCTATTTTTTTTTCCACTGCGTTTATTTATCACTTACTGACATTTGCAGGCATCTTGTTGTTAAATTTTCGGGGGTGGGGGTTTTCGTCGAACAAAATTCAAAAATGACGTTTTCTATCTTTGCGGTAAAAAGGCCGTTCCTAAAGATCCCAACGGGAATTTCCCCTATTACGAAAAAACAAAAGGGGGCTTTCATCGCTAATTGTTTAGCAATTGGTGCACTTTTGGGGTTTTCTTGTGAATAAACCCCCTGGTATTTCCAAGGCCGTCCCGTAGTATCCCTTATAAACGGGCAATTTTTGGTTCAAAAATACACTTTGTTGGTTTATTGTGATTATAGTGTACTACATCTTTTTTAAATACTTTGAAATTTCAAAAATACAATTTAAATCGCTATAAAAACCACTAAATTCCCCCCGGAAAATTCCGCCTACTCTCCAAGGATTCTCGATACGTAGAAAAAATTTTATCCCCCTTGGAATAATCGTCTGCAAATTCAAATGCTCATTATTTTTTTCGACGGGTTTTATTTCCAGCTCGCTTACCCCCCATAAGAACCCAAGTCTGATATTCTTTAAATAATTATAGACACATAAAAAATAAAATAAAACTTCCAAACCCTCCCTGAAGTACTTCGGTTCGGAAACTTTTTAAATTTTGGGAGATTGTCGCCCTTTTGACCTCGACCTCGCCCCGACCTCGACCTCACCTCGACCTTGTTTTTTTCTTTTCTTGTTTTTTTAGTTGTTTTGTCTTACCATACGCATCAACTCCCATTTTAAAACTCTGTATTCCAATTACCCTTTTTTTAATTTTCCGGGTTCATTTTTATTAATTTTAAAAAACCAACCCACCCATCATCCGTTTTATTGTGTTTTTTTTATATCGCTTTTAAAAATTCCCCCCTTTAAAATAATTTTTTGACAGCAAGCCCCCCAAATTTTATATAGTCTTCATTTTTCAAAAATTAAATTTCGTTGTTTCTTCTAAACTTTCATCAGTAAATTTCCGTTAAAAGGAACATTTTTTTGTGGAAACACTAGAAATTTAAAACGGGGTTACACATATAAATATCCCCTTTGTTGTATTTCTCGCTGAGTTTGTAACTCACCTAAAAAGCTTTTTATTCCCTCGTATTTTTTCAGTTTCTGTAGAAATCTTTCCTAATACATCAATAATAGTACTGCTCCTCTTTAGGGATGTCGCCGTAAATACCGTTTTGTTGCAAGTTTATATCTTTGTGGCTTTTGTTACAGGGGCAAAAAGTTGTTCGCTTTTCCAAAAAAAAGTCGTCTGCGCTTCTGTCTAAGTTTTAGTTTATCTCCAGTTATCTCGATTGGTATAAACTTTTCAGTAATCTAACCTCTCACGGCTGTTGGTAGTTAACTTTTATGTCATTATTGGAAATGCTAACGATTTTTTTAATTGCGGTTTCATGTTTCATCAAAAAAAACTCTTTTAGATTTCACTTTTAAACAATCTCTGACCGGGAACTTGGACTGTTCCCCCGGTTCTTTCTAAAAGGCTTTTACTATACAAATAGCCGAATGAAAAAATTAAAAACATTGTTTACAAAGAATTAACCGCTTTTTTTTTCTTTTTATCAGTGAATAATTTAGGTAAACAATTTCCTGTTTCAATTGTAATCAAATTTTTTCAAATTCATTCAAAAGGTCCATTCAAAAATTCGAGAGTACTTCCTTGATTTCTTAAATTTGATATTTTTTGTGATGAAGAGTAATATCTTGAAAAATTTCCCTTTATTATTTTACAATGTTTTGTATCTTTAAAAATATTTTTTTATACAAAAAAAACAAAACATAACAATGCCCCCTCTTCCCCTTCAGTTCGAGGGAAGAAAAAGGGACATAAATTAAAGACTTATACAAAAACCCCAACCCCCCAAACGAGTTCAAGGGCGGGTTATATTGGGGTTTTTGACGTGAAAACCAATGATTTCTTTTCAAACATTGAACATTAAAAAAGCCCTTTGGAACCTCTTTTGCCCAAACACGTCAAAAAGGCCCAAGGGGGACAGCACATTCTTGGAACTCATTTATGCCTTGCTTATATAAACCAGGGCCCAAACATAGATCCCCAATTGGGGGCTCAACGTAACAAATGCAATTTAGGTCTTTCCCGGGAAAATTTTTGTTGTGGGGGGGGCAGACATTACATATGATGAAATTTTTATACAAAGCGATTAATTTGGTATATACAAGAAGAATATTTACAATGCGATTATGGATAGTATTTAAAAATGCTTAAGGTTAATATAAAAAAAATGATAGGATGGTTAATGATAAAGGGGGTTTTTATGAGGTATATAGGGACAGTACAGGACGATACAAACATGAAACGACGGGGCGGGCCAACACCCACATTTCCAAACAAAAACAACCCAAAAAAATAAACCAGGTTGCAGTTGAAAAAATTCAACCACACACCTGTCAAGGCGTGGGATTTAATTTGGGAAGTGGGCTTTGTTTAAAGCCCCCAAAATTTTTAGGCTTATTATATATAAGGGGAACTAAAAGGTTCAAGTTGGTGTGTTTTATTTTTCTAGCATTTCATAATGAAAACTGTGTAGTAATTTCAATGAAGCAAAAAATTTAAATAAAACATTTAAAAAAAGAAATACAATGTTAAATAATAGCAATTTTTTATTTTTCTATAATATTACATTAAATAATCTAAAATTTAAAGGATTTTCTGCAAGAAACTCCCTAATGGGGATCCCCCCGTCAATTTAGGACCTGCTATTTCTTGAAACGAGAATGTATTTTTCTGAATTTTATTACACTAGCCCACCTAAAAAAACAAACTATATGTAGGCATTTACTATTTTGACCCCAAAAATTGTAATTTTAAAAATAATTCATTTCATACAAACGCTGTTAACCTGTCCTTTTAATTGGGTTTTTAAAAAAACTATTAATAGACCCCGGGCCCTTTGGATTCACACGGCTAACCTGTCAAATAAATTGCTACCCCGTACGGTTTTTCCAACAAAACCCCCAAAGCGTTTTAATACAGTCTTTTTGAAAAAGAAACAATAACACAAAACAAAATTACATACCTGATTTTTATACCCGGGTTTAACCCTTAAATACTACATGGATCACAACACATTAATTCAACCAATTTTAATGATTTTCGGACGAATTACATATCCGGGAACAATATCGGAAAGGAAGTCACGGACGATCAGTAGTAAGGGGAAAATACGGAACAAAATATAATTTTTAAGAGTTATCTTGTAAAAAGGAAAAAATTTTTCGCCATTTTTCTTTGAGAACGTTTTAAAAAATCCCTTTCAGCAACTTTTTGACTGGGCTACAATTTCAAATATTTTCCTGCAGATTTATTGAATGAAAAAAAATTTTCTTTATTCCGCTGTACAAATACTGTACTGGCTCTTTTCCCAAAGACTTATAAATCCCCGTCTTTCTTTTTTTTATTCCTCTTTGAGAAAAACACTTAATTGGAATCGCGTTTTTTTGAATATTTTAAACAATGTGACAATAACACGCCATCTTTAATCGGTCCCATTAAACACTCAAAGCTCCCTTGACAGGTTTTCCTTTTCCCCACATAAATTGCAAGTATCCCGATTATAACTTTCCCAGGGTTTCTTTAGTCCAGTTCTAAAACACCATTCGAGTATTTCATAATTAACGAGTATTGGTTTTGGCTGAATTCTTGCCCATTTTAAAATTTAAAAATACAAACTAATTCTTTTTGCTTTAATTTTAAAAACTATTTAAAGAGTCTTGAGGGGTTTTTTTGATTTTTCTTTGACGAGTCTGGTTAGGGTCATGAAGCGTTTTTTTTCGTTTTAAAATAATAACGTTTCATTTTTCCCAAACCGCTTTCCCCCACAAAGTACATAATTTGATTTTCCTCTCACACCCCCCCACAATTTTGCATGGGACGGGGCCGTCGAAATTTTTTCTGCATCTGTAATGATATCCACAAAATAACCCCTCCGATTTATTGCAGGGGTTATGATCCGATCTAAGCCATTTGCAGTGATTCATTATATAAACAAACTTTTCTATTTAAATACTTTTCTTATTTATATAAGAAGAATTCAAGGATTATCGGCAAACAAGCCCGGAAAAATATTAAATTCATTTATAGAACTCTCGAAAGTCCAAAAGAGAAAAACTAAAAGAATTTTGATAGAAAAATACGAGATTGTGTTCAGATTAAACAGGATGATGCTCACCACCTGGGAACTTTTGAATTGTGGGGTTTTTGTGCAGAATGAATGATGAAAAGAGCTATGAACATCACAACTTGGCAATAAACGGTATTTTTCAAGGAATTATTATCAAATTTAAAACGGGCGAAATAATATAAAACAAATTTGTTCCTTCCAAAAATGGGGCATCAGTCATTGTAGCCGTTTTTTCCAGACCAGGGCTGTTAACTGGAATTTTAAACCTACTATAAAAAGCGTATCCAGAAAAAGCAGTCTTTATGGGAATACCGTTAAATAACCCTGACATTTGGAAAACTAGCACCCACGAAACGCAACAACACGAAAGCCACTAAAATGGGGCACAAAGAGTCTTAGAACATTTTACAACTGCACTCCGTGGGAATAAATTAACCATCGAAGACATAAAAAAAAAGATGAAAAGGGAGCAAAAAGTGAAAGAGAACGGAGCAACATTTCCGATATAGTAGATTTGGAAAAATCGTTGAGATTTCCGATAACCTTTTAACGATAAATGGCGAAGTATTATAAATCGAAATACAAAAAAGGAGCTCCAACAAAATTATTGATCAACAAACACCAGGACATCCGCGGTTACAATATTCCCGAGAAGAAAATGAAGTATTCCCAGAAGAATTCTCAAAGGGTGGTTTTCCACAAAAAGATTATTCGATGTTTGCTGTTTTTGTGGAAAAACGACCCGTATCAGTATGGCATTCATTTTTTAAGAGAAGAATGTCAACAATCAATTTTTGGGAAACCCAACGGGGAAAAAATCAGTGAAAGTCTACAAATAGGATAAAAATCTAGCAAAAAGTCTCAGTGAAAACGCTGCGTTTTTAATGAAAAAATCTGAAGATTCGAACAGTTCTTAAAATTTTTTTACAAATTTCCCCATTGCGCTCATTTTGCAAGAAAGAAAAAAAATTGGAAACCCCAAAACAAAAAAGTTTTTACAGGGTTTCAATCCACTTTTGGAATTTTACAGGGGGGTCTTGGGGCGTTAAGAAAAATCGTGAAAATGAATCAGTTGATACGTTGCGTTTTTGGAATTTTCTGGGGTTTTTTTCGCTGGTGAGTAAATTTTTTAAAGGTTTGGACACCCCACATGAAAAAACCGGTGAATTAATGGGCCAGCCGATTTTGATTTGACCGGTTTGCTTGGTAGTATCATTTGAATCGCTGAGGACTTCATCCCTGTTGTTATGTTTGGATTGGGGACACAGGGGTGAAAGGGGGGGGGGTTACCAAAATGTGTTATTGCAAATGAATTGATTGGGAAAGTGTTATTTCGTTGATTGTCACGAAGCGATTTTCTAAGAAAACAACCAAGGGCGGTTACCCAAACCCGAATGTTTTGAAGTTAACGTAAGCTAGAAAAATATTTTGTTGGAAGTAATTTTGAAAGGAAAAAAAATTTTTAAAAAGAAAAAAAAAAGCAAGGATGGGAAGAATAAAGGGTTTTTTAAAGGGGAAAAAATTTAATTTTAATAAAAAAAAACCCCCCAGTTGATTATTTTGAGGAATAGATTTTTTTTAAAAAATTGGGGGTGTAAAAAAGGTTTTTAATAAAAAAGTTATTTGTTGTTTTGTGATGGGAAAGTTGATATTAATTTGGGGTTTTTTGGGGGGTTTTGAATTAATTTTTTGAATGATAAAAAAATTTTAGATAGAGAGGGGGTTTAATTGATTTTATGTGTAAAAAAAAAAAAGAGTTAAATTTAATTTTGGAAAAGGTTGGGGAAAGGAATTGAAAAAAAAGGTTTTAATAGAGGGTTTTAGGGTTTTAAAAATTGTTTTGGGTTTTTTTGTAAAAAATTTTGTTAAGAGTTTTGATAATTTTTGGGTATAAAAAATTTATTTAAAGGTTTGTGGGGGGTTTAGGGGGGTAGTTATATAGGGAAGTTGTTGTTAAAATAGATGGGGAGAATAAAAAAAATTTTTGAAATTGATATTAGTTTTTTTTTAAAAGGGGATGTTGATGGGGGGGGGAAAAAATTGGGATTAGGGAAAGTGATGTTTTGAAGATGTTTAAAAAGTTTTTTTTGGATTGAAAAAAAAAAAATTTTTTTTTTTGGGGGAAGGTTAAAAAATTTTTTTTGGGGGAAAAATGGTTTGGTTTGTTTATTTTTTGTTGGGTATGGTATAATTTGTGGGGTTTTTTAATTTTGAAAATTAAAGTGAAGTGGGGAAAATTTTTAAAATTTGGTTTTGGGAAAATGGGGTTTATTTTTTGGTGAAGTAGAAAAGAATTTTTTTGGTAGAAAAATTTTTTTAAAAAAAAAAAACTTTTTCCCGTCCTTGGTTACGACCATTGGATACACGAAAGCAGAATATTGAAGTTGAAATTCCAGGCCAGACGGAGAAACAGATTCTAGTGTTAAATGATATTGTGCTAGTTGATATCAATACTGTAGAAGATGCATTATGCGCTGATAAATCACCATGGACGCTTGGTTATGTAACAACAATACACTCGTCACAAGGATTGACCATCACGGATACAATTGTTTGGATAGTTGATAATCGCATTGAATGGTCAAATTTAGTCTATCTCGCAGTGTCCAGAGTACGACGAATAAATCAACTACGAAGGATTGTTTTCGATGATGATTTTAATGCAAACGATGATAACACTGATATTAGCATCATTAATAAAAAACTCTCTGGCTACAAACAGCAGGACAAAAAAAAACAACGAGAATTTGATATTGATGCTGAAGTAATAATCGCATTAAAAGAACAACAGAATAATCACTGCGCCAGTTGCAATTGTATAATGCACTGGCAGTATTCGGATAAAGACCCTCGACAATTCACCGTAGACAGAAAAAATAACAGTCTTGGTCATGTCAGAAACAATGTGATGTTGACCTGTCTTGAGTGTAATAGACGTAACGGAGCTAGTTAAGACCATGTGGCGGTAATTGAGTATCGTCCGGAATGACTTGTAGTTGTTCGCGTGTAAAACCACGCTGAGGTGCAGTTGAATCCAATCTGTAGATTGGAGGTCTACCAGTTGATCGCGTTATAGTTGAAATTTTATGCGTAGTAACACTCCATATAGGATCAGTAGCTCTTCTTTTACCGCCTTCAAGCTCTCCTGGTTCGTATAAATATCTCACAGTAACATCACCGAGAAGTGGCTGAGTGCTAACCCGCTGCGGTTGTTCGGGAATATATTCTTTTTTTATTGCAATATTTGGTTTCATATTAATAGTTCGAGTAATCTCATTATTTAACGCTGCAACTACACTCGGTAACCTTTGGACCCATTCACGAGATCGTTTTTCTTGGATGAATTCTTTTGCATATTGATATCCAAATAACCGTTCTGCAAGAGTTCGATTAAATCGTTCTACAATTGCCTGATCACGATGTAACGCAGTATGCCCCCGTCGTATTGTAACACTATGAGTTTTCATTGTTGATAGAACAGCACCTTGAAACTCTTTGCCAGGATCAACTTGTAATAGATTTGGCCATCTTAGAGGACCTCGTCGATAAATCCTTTCAAATGCAGAAGCGACTTCAGAAGCTGACTTTGTTTTCAATGGTTCTGCTTGTTTAAATCGACTCGCAATATCAACTACAGTTAGCGCGTATTTGTAACCATGGTCATGTGGTAAAAACAATAAATCAGCCTGATGAACTTCATTGGGTACGGTAACATCAAAATGAGAATAATTAATTTGTTTAGGCGGTGGTAGATAAATTTGCCATATAGCTTGTTTGGATAACCAATCTTTTGCAGTGGATTTTTTCACTTTTGCAGCGTTAGCGAGTTTACTGATTGCTGCTTTACCCCTCCAGTATCCTTTCGGAGAATAATAAATAGATTCCATACTATAAAAACACTGGTGTTTTCAATTACCAGCACCTAACACTAATTTGCCTTTCATAGCTGATTTGACCAACCATGAAGCCAATTTTTCTTTGAAGGATTTATCGGGAATAGCATTTAAGGCATGAATTAATTTTATATCCGCGATATGTCTTTGTTGCAAATTATTGCTTTTATATGCAACATCATGAGCATGACATGCCTTATCAATAGCATTTATCGGATACTCACCAGGCCGGGGCTGATTTTGATCATCAAGTCTGATATCTAATCTCGTTCCGGGACCACAGTAGCTATATCCTGGAAGGTGTTTTTCTCCGGGGTATTTTGCCCATGGGGTTCCGGGGAGTTTTCCAAGTTTTGCGGCAATATCACCTCCGAGTTGCTTTTTTTTAAAAATCTAAATTTTTTTATACCACATGTTACACACTTACCAGTAAGCGCTAGTCTATTGTTTTTAGTTGTAATGGTTGTCTGATCGGTTGTATCAGTACGCTGTTTACACTTAACACAATATAGATCCATAATTTATATATAGCGTTATGAATATAATTGATTTTTCAGCGACTAAAAGAAGAGAACCGGTAAAACACCACGCAGCGCTTCCGAATTCTGTCCGTGCCATTATAATCGGACCATCTGGATCAGGCAAAACACAATTACTGCTTAATTTGATAATGCGATTTATGAAGTGGGATAAATTATATTTAGTTGCCCCATCCGTAGATGATCAACGGTGCTATGAAGTGCTAAAAGATTATAATGAAAAAGCATCAGAAATTAAAGGTGAAAGTGTAATCGACTTTATTACTGATATTGATGATGCACCATCAGTAGAAGATCTCGATGGAGACATAAACAATCTTGTAGTGTACGATGATGTAATGTTAGATAATCAAAAGAACCCTGCTAGAATATTTTCCCGAGGTAGGCATAAAAACACTGACGTGATATATGTCACTCAACGATATACTCAAATTCCAAAAGTGATTCGCGATAACTGCAATATTCTTGCTGTATTCAATGGCGTTGATACACATACGCTACGAAATATTTGGCAAACATGGTGTTCCGATATGGACTTCAATGGATTTAAAAATTACTTTAGTCATGCTCAGTCTGCCCCATATGGATTTATAACAATAAATTTACACGACCCTCGGTCACGATATCGTATTGGACTTGATCAAATATTTGGTTAAATAATTTGTATTAATCAGCAGCAGAGAGGGTGAAATGACAACATATTTGCGACCGTAGATGGCAGCAATTTGAGTGTGGTTATGACAATGTATTTGCGACAAAATCGCTAAGATGGGGTCTTTATTTTTTTTTTGGTTGAAATATGAGATTTCGTAGGAAGGTTCCATTGGCATTCTGAGGCTTTAATCGATTCTGTCGCAAAAATTTGTAGACGTAGATGGCAGCAATTTGAGTGTGGTTATGACAATGTATTCACGACAAAATCGCTAAGATGGGACCTTTAATTTTTTTTTGGTTAAAATATGAGATTTCGTAGGAAGGCTCCATTGGCATTCTGAGGCTTAATCGATTTTGTCGCAAATATATTGTTGTAGGGTTCACCCTCTCTGCTGCTATATCTGATATAGAAACGAATGTTGAATTCAAAAAGTTGCATGTATACTTATTTCAATAACAATTTATATGTAAATAGTCATTACCACATAAAAAAAATGAAGTCTTAAGAAGAAATGAGATAAATTAATGCTGACACAACACTCAAACACACATAACAAAAAAAAGATCCCTTTATCTTCTTGGTACTGACAATAAGGATAATAAAATGAAATGGTATGATTACCTGCTTTGGTTGTAGCATTTATTATTGTAGAGAAATCGCTTCTGTTGTATTCATTCGTTGCGTACAGACGGAAAAGGTATGTTGTTTTTGGACTCAGTTCTCGGACGCTGATGTTAAAATATGTATTCTGCTTCATTCCGCCAAATACCACATCTGGAAACTTCACCCATCTTTCATCAGTATTTTGCTTGAACTCTGTGACAAATGATTGATTATAACCCCCATGGAAACCAGACATCCATCTTATATCAACAGAAAATGTAGTAATACTGTTAGGTACTATTTCAATCCTTGTCGGAGCATCTGGATGCCCTGAAAAATAATTTTCTTTCTAAATCTCCAGCATATGATATATATATATATATATATATATATATATATATATATATATATATATATATATATATATATATATATATATATATATATATATATATTGGCTTGCAAGACATATTGAGTTACATATTAGCATTTTGTAAGATTGAAAGTCAGTTGTAATTATATGACTATTTCTTAGCACAACAAATCAGTTCTACTGTATTTAGTAAAAACATAATGAAGAAATAACAATCGATATTTATGCATTTATAATTAAATCAAAATCTCATTTGCTATATATTCTTATGCAGAACCAGAGAGATATGCCTTAAATTCTTATTTATTGCTGATCTAATAAAATAAGTTATTCTTATTTATTTCTTAAAAAGTTTGAGAGTATAATCATATTATTATTTTCGATATAATTACAGTTTCACTCGAAACTAAATCTTGTACATGTGATAATCACATGCAGAGGAAGCTAATTATATGAAGCATCTGAATACCTCTATGAATGGAGTTTTATTGCGAAATAAAAAGTACACCTTCTTTCAATGCAACTTTGATGTATAGCGTAAGTTTCATACAGGAGAAACTCGTTTTTCAAATATCCAAGCCATTCCTTTGGACCAAACGCTACCATGCGAACGACCTCTTATACTACATGCTTAGTAGACGGACATCATTATTGCGGTATAGATATTACACTAAGATGAACATCGCGAATTTAGATGATTAAAAGCTTGTCTGAACCGTGCTCTCTAAATCTTGCAAAGCTGTTTTAGGGGGTGGGTTATTAATATGATTATACTGACAGTGAAAATATCACTACTGATATCAGAGACAAAGTATTCAATCAAACATTTTGGAGATTTTGGAAGTTTTATATAAAACATATTCGAGAAATTACTATATTCTGAAACAATACGGCATTAGCTGTTTTTTTGTCCTTATTACATTCCAGCAAAAATAAAATTAATTTAACACAGACATATGCACGGAGATATGTATACAGGAAACAAACATAATAGACAACGGTGCAATCAGTTTTTTCAAGCAGAATAATAATTTGAAACATATGTTACAACATACTAAATTACCTGCTTCACTCTAATGCAAATAATTAAAAGAACATTCGTTTTTCTGAAAATTTCGTTTTATATATTAAAGCTTTTGTATATATTAAAGCTAGAGTCTTAGTCTCGAGGTAAACAAATAACACTATGCAAATGCGTATTGTTTGCATCTTTTTTTGGTGATTGTTCCTTCTTTTGTATTGTCAACTTTGAGAAATCGCTTTCCCTGGCTGCATCGTTCTTTACATTTATGTTTATTAAAGTCCACGCGGATATTAGCTTATTCCTAAGTGATGATAATTTAAACAATGAATAATCTCTCGTCGGGTAGGAAATATTTTTGATATACTGGTCATCCTGCTATGCGTGAAGGGGTTCATAAACAGAATGTAAAAGTAACCATAGTCTAATTAATCTTGCGTATTTTTAAACTGTTGAGTATATTCAATTTTGCTTGAATAAGTCAACTGTATATAAGTTAAATATCACGATTATGATGAAATATACTTAGAGGGGTTGATAGAGTGTCTTGGAATTCTTAACTTATGGCAAGAACAATTATTATACGACAGATTCCAGTAGGACAAAAGGTTATAATTCAAGTCATTCTTGCAAAACAAAGTTTATATTGGGACAGTAATTTAATGCATAAAGGTATTTCCTTGTTCTTAACAAAACACCAATGAAACGTTTTAACTGCAGTCACCGTATTGTTCTGAGAACTTTTAGCCTGTTTGTCCCTTGCATTTGATACGAAATATAACCTTGACAAATTTTCAAACTAGAAGCTTTGTAAATAGAGGCAGTCATTAATAGCAAAATATCGATGCTTTAATAATAATACTTCCTTTAAAGAGCACACACTAATTGTGTCTGTTCTTCACAATATTAAACATCAAACAGAGGAACGTATTTCAGGCATTATATATATATATATTACAAGCATTTTTTTCCATGTTATATCTACTTAAAGAACGGAACTTTAATTTTTGAAACTTAAATTAGATTTAATTTTTCTGGGGATAAGTGTGTGTATATATATATATATATATATATATATATATATATATATATATATATATATATATATATATATATATATATATATATATATATATATATATGCGTAGTATCTTCGCAAGACAAATACCTAAATAGAAAGTGAACAAACATTATATTCGAGAGATGATTCATCGATGAACTTATTTCTTTATTGGAGATCTTAAGACGTTTACAATAGCTTATTTTGAAGTTATTAACAGTAGATTGGCTTTAATAGTTTATTAATTCTCGATTATATTATTTTCGTGTAAATTTACAAATAATATATTATCCCAGTTTAATTAAGACAAAGATGATGCAAAAAAAAATAAATAAAAAATTGAAATGACTATACCGCTTGGCCTTAGATCCAATGTAAATGTTGACGACTCGCCGATAGATGTTTTGACGTAAACTTCATATGAGCAGAAATCTGTCTCTGTTACATTTTTTACCTCTAAATTCGTTATAAATCCTGGTTGTGGGATATACAAGTTGTAGAAATAGACATTGACTGTTTCAATGGTCACTTTTATGTTATATTTTTCAGAAATTTCTAGTTGCTTCCGATTATCATTTCTGATTATATGCCACGTAACAGTAGGATCCAATAAGCTAGTGTAGACATGTACAGTTAAATTTCCTAATTGTCCTTTCTCTGCATGAAAACTTGTATCCCTGGAGGTTATAATTGGAGTTTCTGAAAGCAGTAAAATAATACATTCATACATGCAAACAAAATACTTTATGTCAGATATTGATATAAAACGTTAATGCTGCTGCCTTAGCAATCCTGCCGTTCACCTAGACATCAATTGATTTGTATAGTTCTCAACTTCAAGGTTGTGCCTATCAATGGTGATGGTTGGAGGGAAGACTGCATAATTCGCCATGAAATTCGTTTTATTCAAACTCATGGTCAGTCCGAACTCTTTACAGGCGTGGGAGACGAGACATACCAGCTGCTGACGTCCTTCCGTATGTGATGCCAAAGCTGCATCGTCAGCGAAGAGCAACTGCTGACAGTAGAGATGCAAGAAGCAAGTCCGAGGGCATTTATTTATATATATATATATATATATATATATATATATATATATATATATATATATATATATATATATATATATACGAAACGGCTCGTTCTATGTAACATAAAAAGAAAAAGTGCAAACAACAAGCTTTATAAATTTTAACAAGCATACAATTTATTTTACTAGAATTCAAAATAATGTAAATTATTTAAAACAAGACTTATGATTTACAGGAATGATCCAAATTTTGTTCAATTATAATAAAAAAACAAAAGCTGTAAAAAAGTTCTAAACACGTCTAAAGTATGATGTTCCGGTCCAAAATGGCGGTTGACCACGTCAGACGAAGGCTAACTGCAATTACCAAAATTTTTCACAAAAACAATGTGTTGTCCCGTTCCAAAATTAGGGAGAAAATGTCTAAAAAGGCAATGTTGCTCGCTAGGAAAGTTATAAAGAAGTGAAGAATAGTTCCGCTAACACGGCATGTTATTTTACGTAGACATAATAGCGAATTCTTCTTGTTCTGGCACAACAAATTAGAAGTTGTATGACTCGACTTGACTACGACAGTCTGTTCGTGACTGTTGACTCTCGAACAGGACAGTTTGTATGTGAGTGTATGAATCACAAAAATCTCAAAGCATATATGGGAAGGCTAATGCGTAGCCTGAACTGCACTCACACGAGGAAGCATGCAATTTTTCCAATACTTCTGAACAATGAATTTTTCTCTTCATACACAGCACGTGCCATCATGAATTACATCTACGACTCAAGTAAACTTATCAAAAACATGTTAAACGATATAATGAAATAAAATGAAATAAAAAGATTTATACAAAATTGATTATTTAACGCACTTGAACTCCAGGGTCGTAAAAAATTATATATATATATATATATATATATATAAATATATATATATATATATATATATATATATATATATATATATATATATATATATATATATATATATGTGTGTGTGTGTGTGTGTGTGTGTGTGTGTTTAACCTGTATATTGATTGCATTAAATATGTTTATCTACGGCTGTTTCATATGATATAAAATGTGTCGTAAATAGGACGCCATTATTCATTATGCAAAAGAACGATGAAAAGCTATTCTTGCCTTTTATCAAGACGGCACTGGACACATTTCGATACAGTAGGCCATCTCGGTAATCTGTTATGCCATTGGTAACAGTACATGTGTAAACTCCAGAGTCCATATATGAAGCATTAATAAACCTATATGTAATCTTCTCCTTTGAGACGAAGTCGTAGTTTAGTTGTCGAATTTCAATCCCCGAGAAAAGAGAACTATGTGCGAGTCGGAATGTGTAATTTTCCGGCACTCCATGAGCTGTGCAATTTATCATGAGCCCCGTCTCATTGAATGTTCCATTCCTATTTTCAATTGTGAGAGTTGGAGGATCTGAAATACGAAGTTCATTTTTCCGCAAGTTCAAAAGCCTCGATATTAATATTATTACAACTTACTTTCTCCAATAACGCCTTGAAATACGTAGATAATTATGGAATCTCTCTACTTACTAACGGGAATAGTTGATGCCTTTTATTCGAGTTCCATTTACAAAAGAAAACGACAGTAGTATGTGTTATCTACATTCTTGTCATGTAAGATGTAAAAAAGTATCGTTTCATGCATAATTCCTTTTAATATTTAGGTTTACCAGCCATTCGGGTATTTGCAAATGTTGTTTCTATAAAGTTTCATCACTGAAAGCAAAGTCCAGATTTTTCTTCATAAAATATCAAAGCCAGTTTAATTAACGTTTAAAGTTACGCCTTTCTTAGTTTAAATAATACAAATATAAAAGACCATCATTTCATTGCATCAGATCAGAGTTTGAAAATTCAACGATTTCCGAATATATTAAGTATGCTGCTTTTGTGTTGAACCTTTTATAACTGAATTCTTTAGATTGCAGATATGTTACTTTTAATACGACAGTGTTCTCTAACGATATAAATTGATTGTAATAATAGTATATACATTTTTAAAGCCACACAGTATGATCTCGGTTAACGATTAGAATCATATAGATGGCCGGATTAAGCATAAGTTACTTATTATTCAATCCCTATTCCAATTTCATATACGCAAATTCTCTGATTTAGACAAATATTTCTTCATCTTCTATGTGTAGAAAGAAACAAGACCATCATCATCATCATTATCATCATCATCATCATCATTATCATCATCATCATCATCATCATCATCATCATCATCATCGTTGTCGTCGTCGTCGTCGTCATCATCATCATTAAATCCTGAACCCAAGAAGTCTTTGGGACATGACAGTTGACTTTGCAACCATCTTTACCTATTGACTACTGCCCTTTAGGAATCTCCAAATCCTACTACCTCATGTTATCTTCTCACTTCTTTTGCTGACCAACTATTCTTCTACACCATCGCATTGTGCTTTGCAGATTGTTTTGTCTGTCCAAATGATTTTGAGCCATGACCATACCACTTCAATTTACGCTTTTATATAATCGCCAAACGTTTTCCTAATGATTTGATGGTTCGTTTGATTGTGTTGTTGACTTCTTTGTTGGTTACAAGATCAGTGAATAATTGTATAGCATATGTCATATCATGAGCTAGATTTTATGATAGATATTTGGACCACCTTAAATTCTACATTTTTCTATTTTGAATATCATTAATCATGCAGTGGAAGAACATTAATGTTTATAAAATTAATTTAAATGAATAGTTTTACACGAAATAAATGTTTTCTGACATGACATTGGTATTTGGACAATTATACATCAGGCAAAGTAAATAGAGTATAAAAAAGGTACCCTAGCAACTTATCATCTAGTAATAGATGTCGCTATGGCTCGTAGAGTTCTAGGTAAATACAAATATGTCTCAGTATCCGCAACAAGTCAATATTGGCTGGTTGAGACAATGCATTTATAGGTTTAATTCATGTAGAAACAGCCATGCAGACTTTTACAACGATCTTGAGGACTCGTGCCATAACGATTACGCATCAAGCACTTGTAAACAGCAGTACAATTTTATTTTACGGAGTCCTTGAGACTAATATTTCTTACAAAATGATTAGTAAAAAAAATGCCCATCAGCGACTTTCACTAACGTTAGTACCATAATAATATAATAATACAAGAAACCATGGGCACGTGCCTTAATTGTATATAGGCTCGTACTATGGGATTCATGAGGATTTAAAATGTATTTGATTATGGGAATTGGTGTCGAGACGATACTCCCCAAACCGCGCAATTCGACAATTATTAGCAGCAAGCTATATCATGTTCAATATTAAACATACCTACGGTATCATCAGTTAATATTGAAAAAATACCCATCCAGATATCTTAGTATAAAGGAATCCTTGAGATATTATCCGTAAATGCACTCGGCTTTTCGAAGCGAGAAAAATCTTTTCATTAGGTACTTGCATCATGTTTTTAGTACAAGGTATCAAATCTCATTCTATGGCGTCAAAAAGTATACTAAATACTGATTTAAAGAAAAACAAAAACAAAACCCCCAAAAGCCAACAAAAACAACCACCTTTACCACCCCAAACAAAACATGAGAATAATAATCATTTGAATATGTGGTCATTGCTTGATTAAAGAAAACGTAATTTTTGTACAAGCACGTTCAGTGACCCTCCAGTTAGCATCAACTTTTGTTTTAAGAACCTTTGAGAAAATGCAGACATCGACATTGGAAACATTGACATCGAGCCAGCCTTACGCAGGTGTTGTTTGATTTTGTTGGTAGTGAGGTGATGTTGATACCCTTGCGTGCTAGGGACTATCTGTTTAATCTGAGGGAGGTGGAGTGGAATAAATGTTGGTAAGGGCTAAGATTTCGTTTCAGCCTTGATATTTATTTTTATTTACAAATTTATATTTTAGTAATGAATAAGGATTAGACACGAGTGAAAATAAAAATGTAATATGTGCTTTGGACCTTTCGAGAGGCAATGTATAATTAACATGGGTTTGGTCTCTTTCGAGGGACAATGGAAATTGAACATGGGATTTGTTGACTATCCAGTAACAATGGGAAATTTAACTTGGTGGATCTATAATGGATAAGAGAAAATGGAACATGGTGGATCTGTCTAGTGACAACAGTTTATAGGGGCAAACAAAACATAATGTTACGTTTAGGATTGTACAAACGTAACAAAATAAAAGAGTGAAGTCAACAAGCTTTGTAAATTTAAAAACGAAAATAATATTATTTCCTTAGCAAAAAGGTAAAAATATGAAACAGAACTTATGCTTTGTGAATCTAATAAAAATATAATCTTACAATTCAATGATAGAAGCCATATCACTAAAAGGATCTAATTAAATCCAAGATCGAATGTTGATGAGGTTTCAATATGGAAGGCGATCACGTGATATATAACCAGTTTGTTGTTGATGTGTTGAGTCACCAAGAATATAATTCCGAATTTAGAATTGCGAATAATTTTCACTGATTTGCTTTTTCTCAAAGAATTTTTATGAACGCAAGTATATTGAAGAAATTAATAATACTAAAATCAACTCAAATGGCATCCATAAGACAAATACCCTGAGCTCGAAACTATATATTTACAACTGACACAATCTGTATAAAATATCTGTTTTGACTAGCGATTTTAGATCACATGATGGACCACGTGGACATCCAGGTAGAACTACTCAAAAAATGCACACAGCCAATAGAAATGTACGCCATGGAAGAACTTATTTAGACTACAAAAACTTACTACAATATTCAATAAAAAAGGTTGTTTAAAAAACAAGCAATTATACACGCCTAGCATTATCTTAAATAAGACCAATAATATTCAGTAAGTGTTTACGAATTTTAAAATCAATGTCGGAACTAGGCCAGCTAAAAATAAAATGTAGCAATGTACTGAGTTTTAACTGGTCAAAACGGGAAACTGAATGTTTCGAAAAATTGTCAAATCCAGTGAATTAAATGTATTGCAATAACATGTAATGAAGATAAATATAAATGATATATAATTTAAAACCAACACTCAAGCAGGTAACATGTGCCATAGAATAACCGTACAAATTGTTACAATCTAGATAAATTATATACTTCTAAGGAAGCTCAGGATTATACTCTTTCAAATATTTGTTGTTTGCTTCACCATATTTCTTCGTTATCACGCTAATACCGCCTCTGATACGTTTTTCGATAAAATTGAACATATCAACGTCAGAAAGTAATTCTAACCTTACCTTACTAAACTTTAGCAGAGCATCCCATGACAACCCAGGGGCAGAATAATACCAGCAAGGATCTAGTCCATAATTATTATAATTCACTTCTCGAGAACTTTCAAAAACAACTGCTAATAATAACACGTCAGTTTTCAAATGCAAATCGTGATAATCACAAAACATCTCACAATCAAACTCTTTCCAGATATCTTGTGCATACTTGTACTTGTACTCGTCATCGGTGATATTTTCATTTTGAAGTTGCGAGCAAAATTTGTCTTTGTGAGGTAAAGATGTTTCATCAAATTGACTCCAGTCCTCGAGATATTCGTACGGCAAAACTTCTTTTTTGGTCAGAAGATTAAATTTATCTCCAAAATAGTCTCTTAGGTTATCGAATTTACTACAACATTTAATTAGCTCATCTAACGATGCTGCCATAAACTGCAAGCTGTCAATAAAACGCAATTTACCTAGCGTAACTGACATTTACTTTTCAAACTTATTTCGAATGCATTTCATGACGTTATCGAGGTTTAGACGAGCTTTTACGTCACGATCACCAAAAGCTTCCACGATAATATGACTATCATATCCTCGAAAGTTGCGAAAAATAACTGGAATAAAATCTGGAGCGTGAAATTTTAAATTACACTGATCATGAGCCGGTACACGGTACTGTCCGGTCAAATGACAATGGTCATGTACTTTTATGTTATCGTCAAAAGCTTTTTCACTGATATAACAAATTTCTGCTTGCTCGTAATCAGATTCTTGTTGAGGTGTTAATCTAATAATCGGAGTTACTCTTTTCAAACGATTGGTAATATTATCAACTTCGTTAATTAATTGGTTTAGATAATCTTGAATCAGTACAACAAACTATCTTGTAAGTTACTCCGCACGGAACATGATTTTGACTTTTCCTCGTACTCGATTGGTTGGGATTATTTTCTACACCAAGTACAGGTTGAAGTAAGCATTCGAAATCAGCGTATATGACGAAAGGAATTTTTAGATTATGGTTATAATGGATAAACTGTAACACACTATCTTTTTTAAATGGTATTGTTATTCGTCGTACATTACTACAGTACTGCAAATGCTTTTGTAATATGTCATCGTTTGTACAACCGTGCAAGCAGCGGTACCAAAAGAACGTTTTCTTCTTTCGTTTATTATTCTGTCCACCAACTATTCCGTTAAAGTTTCTAATCCAAATGTAATGATGTTTATAAAACAGTAAATTTATTGTCGATTGTGAAGCTCTCTCTGAAATATATCTCGGATAGACGTTTTCTTTTTCATTAAGTTCGAAAACGTTGATGGAAATATTATTTTGCTTTTCAAATTTTGGTATCTGATTTTCTGCCACGGGAAAGTCAATATTTTTAAAATTTAATCCTGACACGAGATCGATATACTTCTCTACGCGATCAGCATGTTTTTCCGCTGGAAATAACCCATAAAGAACAGCCCATTGGAAACATTTGGTATTGACATTCTTCACGTTTATACAGCATTGTTTATTTTTTATTTTTGGTGGCAGGTCGATATACGAACTACCACGCAATGTGTCATATTTCATTGTGTGAAACAAAATTTCTTTGATCATTTCAAACTTCCAACCGGAATCCAATTGGTAAAGTATTCTATCTTTTTCCATATTTCTTGGTACATTTCATTAACTAGCGATGAAAGATCAGTTCCAAGTAAAACACGCCTTGATTTTTGCGTTGATATAAGGATCTGTAATTTCCTTGTCAGTCGATTCTTCCGTCACAAGTAGTTTTGAAAATATAACGTGATATTGTACTAATATTCTTATACCTTTGTGTTTATCAAGCTCACGCTTTACAGTTATCTGTAGCAGGTGGTAAAGATTTGTTGCAGTAAAATTTATTAAAACATTTTGATTATCAAATTTGTAACTGTTGTCAAAACCTGCAAAAGCAGTCGCTATTTTTTCAGGTTCTTCCATAGGGCTCTTCTTGGCTGTATCACGCAATTTTAACATTGCTATACTATAGTCTAATATTTAATTGATTGTTCGATCGATAATTTACTGCACACGGCGCATGAGCTAGGGTTGAAAAATCAAATAAAGTTATAAAAAATACTATTAGTATAATGTAACAAAATATAACAAGCGCACGTGAGCAAGAGGTATATCACGTTCACCCAAAGTACAACCTATACGCTGGAAATGCATTAGGCTCAGTCGTTAACATCAAAACTTGAATATCTGTTGGCAAATTAACGCCAGCGTTTTATAAGATTAATGTAAAGGGAGATAATGCCAAGAGGATTGCAATGTTTAGAAAAGATTTTATCTACACGTTATTCCATGAAGATATTTCAGAGGAACAGCGTGTACATCATGTAAACGGTGCAGTCACTGATGACAATATTGAAAATTTGTCTTTTGAAAACGAGTTTCATCCGCACCCAGTCTTTGACATGTACGAAGCAAATAATCATGGTATTATTAGAAAAAACTTAAAAACGTTCTTGGTACTATGAGTAATATGGGATATATTATGGTAAGTGTTAGAAGAACATCGACAGATCATGTTCATTACTATGGTCATAGGTTTGTTTACGAGGAGTTTAACGGATCTATACCCGATAGTCTGGTTATTAATCACATCAATAACATAAAAACAGACAATCGATTGGAAAATCTAGAACTAGGTACGCAGCAGGAAAGTGTGAAAAAAGGACGAGGTGGTAACGGTAGTAATTTTAGATGTCCAGCAAAACCTATTGTTTCGCTAAACCTCGAAACGGACGAGGAGATGAAATTCAAATCAATTTGCAGCTGCTGCAGAAATATTATAATATAATCTCAGAGCAGTAAAATTTGTAGCTGATAGAGTAACAAGATCAGCTTTTTCAAGCGAATACGATGCTAGTATTATTTTCAGATATGATGATTAATAATATTTGATAGCTCGGTTTTAGACAAACAATGATGAGCAAATGCTATAACATCATCGCGATCAAATTTAGCGTTATTACTGCACTTTCATTAATTTCATTTGATTCTGCTGCTGTTAGTAATATTTTATGAGAATCAGATTGCATGACAATAACGTCAACGGAGTATACACTATAACCCGACAAGCTATTTCTTACCGTTTCGGCTATCTCTTTGTAATTTAATATATTAACTTTTTGGTGATATTTTACCTCGTCATTCATCTTATAACTATAAATTAGATAAAAATATATTATAATATGGACCTGATGAAACGACTCGCTGAACACTACGCAGAAGATACCATCGCAAGAGATGTAAACATTAACGATAAAGTTGCAGACAATATTACAATCTTTAACGATAGCGAAGATGATATTTTATACAACAACCAATCCGACGAAGATGAAATAATCACCGTCGTTGACAGATATTATTACAGCAGACCAAGCTCTGGAAAATATGATGTCAAGTATCACATTGCTAAAAAAATTATAAATTTAATTCTACTGTTGCTGAACAACAACTCTTTTGGCAGCTGATCAGACCGTTTTTGAACATTCGAATTTCTGGCCGAAAGAAAATATTAAATTCGATTTCACATTTGTCAAAATTTTTAACTTAATTACGATCTCTAACGATCACAGACAATATCTAATATCATTATGTAAACCGATAAAATGTAAATCTGGCAAACAAAAGTACGAGGAAACTTATAATAACATTATTTCATAATTTGTTTGGTTGGAATCCAACTGTTACATTTATCGCTATAACCATGCCACTTGACTAAACTTTTATTGCCTTTTTTCCTAATCACTTTTTCAATCACGAAAACATCTTGTTCAATTTTTTGTAGTTAGTGTTCGTAAAAACTACCTACGATCTGTTCCCCTGCCAGAATGTTTAACGCGTATGTTACAGGTATTGTTAAAAGCACTTTATCAACCACAAATACTTCTTCACTCCAGTTTTGAGTAAATACTTTTTTAAATACCTTTTTTGTCAATGAAATTCTAACTTTATCACCGACCTTAAATTTATGTCTGCGGTACATATTTTTGTTTGCAAATATAGGATTTTTAATCGCGTCATTATGTGACATTTGAATGGTTCAATGTTTCGTGTTATTATATTCGCCTACGATTCGAGAAAGGTCATCGATATACTTGTTGGTGTTTTTAGCTGTCAAATGTTTGTGCATTTTTTCGTTTAGCTTGCGATAAAATCACTCGACAACAACGCTTTTACCTTCGTTTCCTGTAACGTATTTTTTATATTATTTTGTTCTACAAAATGCTCAAACTTTTTTAAAAAACTCGGCTCCGTGATCAGTTCAGATTTTATTCGGTTTTCTTTCTGTACTCGTTGTTGTTTGGTTTAGCGCATCAGTCATTGAAGTCACTGTCTTATCCGAAACAGGTACACTGAAAACGTATTTACTAAAAACATCTATAAGATTAAACAAATACTTTTTGTTATCGTTAAACTGAAACAGATTGGATACATCTACCAAATATATTGCCCACATATCATCTACCGTATTAGCGACAACTTTACTTCTCGGAAACCATTTTTATAGGTCTGTGTAGTTCGACTGCAAGATCATCGTATATTTTTTTCCAAATCCAAGTTTATATTTCGCTCCAATCATTCCTTGAACAAATCTTCTATCAAAACGTTCTCTCATGTTGTTGGCCCCATATCACGTAATTCGTCTAACATTAGTTTTTCACAATCTGATTTCGAGTTTTCGTGATCACGATAACAGATATCCTGACGCATTGCTTTTGCATCCACCTGAATATAAGGCTCTTGTCCTGGCAACTGATTATCGTTCTCATCAAGTTGATGATCTATCGGATTATAAGGTCCAGTATATCGATGACCTGGTAATGTCCAACCGCCTTTTGGTTTTGGTAATTTACCTATAATTTTGTGTATATCTATACCTGCTCCTATTATTTCTCTGTTGTTACACGATTGTCAGTGTGTAACGATTTTATCCTGTTCGATGGAAAGATCTTTGTCACAATCGCAGTTGCATTTTATTTTATTACGTTTCATAAGATTAATCATCGATTAATATAACTTTATCTGGACACATTCCAGCTCCAGATTTGAAGAACACACTTTTCTTTTTACCACAAGTACCGCAAATACTTTTTAACATTGTTCTATTATTTTTTGTTTTTTCTTTCGTCTTGTCCTTATTCTCTGTTTTAGTTTTTAATTTTAGACAGTATGTCAACATTAATATCAGTGAGTTTAGATAACATTTTTTTGCAATATCATCGTTTGCATGAGAAAGTTGCTCATCAAATTGTAAAATAAATTTTAAAAGATCACGATCTCTTCGAGACATTTGTCTGACAAACATGATGCAATAATAACCACAAGCTGATGTTCCAATCTGCTGTAGCTGATTAGACGAATAATTTATTTTATCAAATTTTTTTAAACTATATTTTTTTGAGATCGCTTGGAGGAAGTCCGAACGAATCAAAATAATTGTTATCGTGGACAGCAACCCAGTGGGTGCCGGAGCCATCTTTGAAGTTTTCGATGTTTACAACACACGAACCGCCTGCTGGCACGTCATCGGATTGATCCTTGGAAAATACTCCTCGAAATCCGGCAACGTCCTTCAATTTCTCGATGATGTCAAAATTGAAAATTGCTCAATAACGTCTGGTCCCCGGTAGAGTCAATCCGCGTCTGATTCATAGTACGTTTGGAAGAAGGCTTTCCGCTAATCCCGCTAGCAGTGGATCGAAAGGAGTAATTCCTCCTTGTTTTGTTTGTTTGCGTTTTGTTGTTTCCTTTTTTTGGACGATTTTGTTTTTCGTTGCGGCATTTTATTTTATACTGTTACATAAAATTAACGATAGATTTGTTTGATACCACGACTTTCGACTGCTTTCTTCGTTGCGCCAGATACTGCTCCTGACGTAGCCGCAAGTCCATGTGTACCAAGTATTGGTAAAACTTTAGGTATTATTGTGCTAGCTAATACTGATTACGCTGGTCCAAAAAATCCACCTTGTTGTGACATTGCGGTGACTTGAAAAACAGATAGTTTCAGCACAAAAGTTTTGCTAAGATCAAGTTTATTGATTTGTTGTTGCGTTAGCATGACTTTTACCGCAGTTTTATTCGAAGTCGCTGGAGAGATCATCAAAGAAACAGACCTGCGTTTAGCAACAGCTGCTGATAATTTTTCAACTTGAGCATAGACGAAGTTAGAGAGTATGATGTTGGTTTTGCTGTCAGAAACTCTCTGCTGGCGATGATAGAACCCTGCCAACAAGAAAACGAAAGACTGCTATCTCTTCGCCTCCACACCACAAACGGGCTAATTAATCTAATCAGTGTTTACGCTCCCACACTCAGTGCCACCACCAATATCAAGGATGCGTTTTACAACGAGCTCGACTCGCTCATCGACAAAATTCCAAAGGAAGAGAACTTGATATTATTGGACGACTTCAACGCTAGGGTGGGTGCCGATCACGACCCCTGGCCTTTGTGTCTCGGCAAGTTTGGCATTGGGAAGATGAATAAAAACGGGCAACGTCTATTAGAAACGGGCAACGTCTATTAGAAATGTGCTCGTACCACAACCTCAGCATCACCAATTCATTTTGTCAGACAAAACCACAGCACAAACTGTCTTGGAGGCATTCCCGATCCAAACATTGGCATCAGCTGATTTTGATCATCGACGTTCAGCCATGAAGTGTGTATAGCTTACTCGTACATTCCACAGCGCTCACTGAGACACCGATCACTCATTAGTTTGCTGTAAATTTAAGCTTCAACTAAAGAAAATCCACCACTCTAGGCAAGTGGGTAAACCACACATTTAAGTTAGCAAGACGTCATATCCAGTCAAGGCTGAATAATTCACTTACGCCCTCTCCAAGACGTTCAGTTCAGAACCTCCCTACGGAAGTGCCAAAGAGAGATTGGACAACGTCAAAAATACTGTGTACAGCACAGCCACAATAATCTTTGGTAAGAAGCAGACAAAGAACAATGACTGATTTGAGGCCAACTCCGCCACACTCATGCCAGCAATAGAAGAGCATCGCAGTGCCCACCTCGAATACAAGCGTTCATCCTAACAGAGGACACTATATGCATACAGGTCTACCAGAAGCAAAGTGCAGAGGTTAGCACGGCAGTGCGCCAATAAATACTGGCTTCTGCTCTGACAGAGCATATAGTCAGCAGTAGACAACGGAAACATCAGAGGCATGTACAATGGCATAAAGAAAGCAATGGGTCCAACGAAGAAAGTGATAGCTCCAAGAAAGTCTTCTGCAGGCGATATCATTTAAGACAATGGAAAACAGATGGAGCGCTGGGTGGAGTACTACTCCGAACTGTATTCCAGAGAGAACAACGTGACCAACGATGCCCTCAACGCCATTGAAAACCTCTCTTGTATGACCAAACTGGATGAGAAACCTACTGCGACAGAACTAAATTTGGCATTAGAGAAACTGACCAGAGGTAAAGCCCCAGGGAAGGATGGCATCTCAGCAGAAGTCCTCAAGTGTGGCGGCAGTGTGCTGCTTACACACCTTTATGATATTTTCTGCCAGTGCTGGGATGAAGATGCAGTTCCTCGGGACATGAAAGACGCCAACTTCATAACTCTGTGTAAGAACATGGGCGACAGAAGTGACAGCAACAACAACAGGGGCATATCACTTCTCAGCATCGTGGGTAAAGTCATCGCTAGAGTCATCCTGAACAGACTGCAGACGCATGCTGACAGAGAGTATCCAGAGTCTCAGTGTGGGTTCCGCGCAGAGAGGTCCACAATCGACATGATCTTCTTCAACAGGCAACTGCAGGAGAAGTGCAAAAAACAACACAGACCCCTCTTCCTGGCTTTTATAAACCTCACCAAAGCATTCGATCTGGTCAGCTGAGACGGACTCTTCAAAAACCTGACGAAGATTGGATGCCTTCCAAAGCTGTTGAGCATGGTCCAATTCTTCCATGAAGACATGAAAGGCACAGTGCAGTACAAACAAATCAACATCCACAGCGGAGTGAAACAAGGCTGTGTCCTTTGCCCCACGCTCTTTGGCATCTTCTTCACTGTCCTGCTTAAGTACGCCTTTGGGACATCCACAGATTGGATCTACCTGCACACGCGTTCAGACGGCAGACTGTTCAACCTGGCACGATTGAAGGCAATGGGCACAGTAAGGAAAGCAACCATTAGGGACATGCTATTTGCAGATGATGCACACAGAAGCTGAACCACAACGCATGATTGACCGCTTTGCTAAAGCATGTGATGAATTCGGGTTGCCCATAGCCTAAAGAAAACCAACGTGATGGCTCAGGACTCCGTGTACCGTGCCTGCGTGCTTAGCACTCTCCTGTACGGCATCGAAACCTGTACCATGTATGCCTCTCAGGAGAAAAGACTGAGTGCCTTTATGATGTGTTATTCCGTCGCATACTCGGGGTCACCTGGAGCGATCGTGTGACAAACAACGAGGTCCTTCAACAGGCCAAAATTCCCAGCATGGTCACACTCCTCCGCCAACGTAGCGTCGAATGGATGATGGACGGATCCCCAAAGACCTTTTCTACTCCAAGCTTGCCTCAGGCAGAAGATCACTCGGACGGCCACATCTTCGATTCAAGGATGTCCGCAAGCACGACATGAAAGCTCCTGGTATCCATGTCAATACCTGGGAAGAGCTTGTCCTCGACAAGTCCAGTTGGCGACATGCTCTGTTCATATGTCTGGATGCCAGCGATGAAAAGTTACGACAGTTTGCTGATGAGAAAAGATCTCAGAGGAAGACGATGCAGTTCCAACCAACACCTGACTCAACCTTCAAGTGCAGCAACTGCAGCAAGGATTGCCACTCCCGTGTGGGGCTATATAGCCACAGAAGACGCTGCACAACTACAAACTAGGACACATTTCATGGGCGAATTTCCATCGTCTCTCGAGACTAACGGAAGCCAACAATGGAAAATCCAGTATATATTTATAGCCTTAACTTGTGCAACGATCCTATTTAAAAACCCGATTATCTATGTTTAGCTACAACCTTTAGAATTTTTTTAAAAAATCCCAAGTCGATATTCATAGCCTCAAAACGAAAAATGTTACAAGTGGCTGATCTCAATCGGACGGGAAGTTAGTAACAATGCTGCATGTATCTGACCTCAATCGGTCGGCTATAAAAGAAACAATCCTCCAAGTGGCTGACCTCAATACGCACTAGAGTAGGTAGATAAGTGAAATGGTATCAGGATAATGTGACTGAG
This sequence comes from Potamilus streckersoni, assembly GCA_016746295.1. Taxonomy (NCBI): domain Eukaryota; kingdom Metazoa; phylum Mollusca; class Bivalvia; order Unionida; family Unionidae; genus Potamilus; species Potamilus streckersoni. The sequence goes on from JAEAOA010001983.1 coordinate 116,473, forward strand.
TGGGACATGATGCTATATGTCTGTGGCATGATGATCCAGTGCTAGGTATTGCTATAAACTTCCGCACTGGTGAAATGGTATTGATATGAACGATAAGTTGTTAAATCTACTTTAAAAATAAAATCACATATACAGTAGTGGTCATGATCATTTAACATAATAATATTAAAATGATAGTAGTTATTATTATTATTATTTATTATTATTATTATTATTATTATTATTATTAGTAGTAGTAGTAGTAGTAGTAGTAGTAGCAGTAGTAGTAGTAGTAGTGGTAGTAGTAGTAGTATCGTTTTAAACGTTTTCGTTATCAACAAAATCGCAATCCTGAGTATTAAGTTCGTTTTGTATATAACTGTATTTACCCTTTCATGAACTTACAATTTACTGTGATATTTATCTGCGCTGTAGCAATTTTCGTGGTCACTGCATTTTTGACAGTGCATGTATACACTCCAGCTTTTTCTCGTCCGACAGCATCAACCACGTAAGTCTGGAAGGTTCCTAATAGAGGGTGAGTATCGCTGTGCCACTGGTAACTGTCACATGACGGGTTACATTCTCCAAAACAAGTTATGCTCAAATTACTTCCTTCATTAACAGTTAGAGAACCAGAGGGCGATGTATGTACGTTGTACGGTCCATCTTCAAGAAGAGACGAACTTATATAAACAATATACAGATACATGATCTGAAATCAGTTTACAGCTACTCTTTGTATTTAACTATGACAACTACTCATGCACCCCAAGACCCCTCTCCCCTCAATAAAAAACATCGAAATACCCATCCATGCCACCCAGCTAAATTAATTTATCAACATCATAAGAAAGTTCCAATATCAAAATATCCCCTTATAACAAGTGAAAAGTGCGTTTTTATATCTTTTTTTTTTGAAGATGTCTAAACTATGATAATCCTTGATATGATAGGGAGATTATATCATGCATTGGAATAAATCATACGTACGTTTTTATTGGATTTGAATGGAAAGTTATAATCTTAATATATTATCTACATTTTCATATTCAATAATGGTTTAATCACTGTTTTGGATATATTCGAAATGTTAGTCGGACACTAAATGATATATCATTACGTCATAGAAAATTATATGTGCATTAAGTTATTTATCATCATATATCTGCAACGTCTTTACTCCAAATTATTTGTTCTAATATATCCCTGGATCGCTATAGCTAGTAGAGTCAATATGCCCCATTATGTCCCGAACATTTTGTAATTAATGTCCGAAGGTAACATTGTAAAACATTCACTTATTCAACATCAATTACCGTATGATATTTATCAAGTGCATTAAGAACATAGCTTCTTTCAGCTTACGGTAAAAACGTAATTTTATTATATGCTATACTATTAATAATACTTTAGGTTATGTCAATTGTAACATAAATTGTCAGTAGTAATTTACAAGAAAATACGTTAATCATTTTTAAAGTTTCCAAATCGACTTTCTAAAGTATTTGTCACTTTATAATTATTTAACTATTGCCAATTTAATATATGGCCAAATCTAAATTTCTTTCCATCACATATGATGATGATGATTTCCTTACTTTTCTCTCCCAAAGTAGTGGTGTATTTAACATAATATAACTTAGATAACTTTCGGCTAAGTCAGTAAATAGCCCAATTGTATGTTCTATTTAAGGATCCACTGAACAGTATTTAGCAAAATATTTACGCAATATCATGATGATGTCAGAACTGATTAATATTTGCAATGAATATTTCCTAACGACTTTTACATTATGAGTGATTACATATCTGACAAAAAGGCAAATATTTCAATGGTTTAAATGTTAACTCTATGTACGTTTCAAACGTTTCGGGGAAATCTTAGATATATTCAATAATTTTTGTCATATACGTTTCGCAAAGATATATAAACAGAGCTACGTTTACGAGGGTTGTGTTTCTTATTATTTTCAATTGACGCATATCACTATTTATAGTTATTATGTCAAAACTGCCTTCAAGTAACTTACAGTATATCGATAATGTCACGTTATCTGAATTCTGACTGGAACCGAACCCATTGGACGCACCACAGGTCAATATTTTTCCATTATCCTCTTTCATTCCTGTATAAATCAAAGACCCTCTGGTAATATAAAGGTCGACCGCAACAGAAATTGTAAGATTGCTAGTGGGCAAATCTTGAACGATTTTACCGTCTTTCTTCCAGCTTATTTCCGCAATAGGTCGACATGGTCGAGTTTCACACATAACAAGCGCAGATTCCGTCTCATTCAAATTCAGTCGGGAACTGTTTTGCAACTGAACATATTCTACCGGAACTAAAATAAATGGTTAAACGTATGATTCAATAGCAACGCAATAATAACGTTAATAGCTTGTATAAAACATAAAACAAAGCAAAGAGAAACATGCTTACATAAGTTAACAAAGCTGAACTACATTAACATCACCTTCAATCAGACCCAGTCGAGCTTGTTACTGGTAAGGCAATTGCTTCAGTAGCGGGTACCGCTTCCGCCACGGTCAGTGTAGAGCAAAAAAAAATATGGTTGCTTACGCAACTTTCTTCGTCTGACTAATATAAAATTTTAGATTCGTTATATACAAAATGGGAATGAACGGCAACACACATTTCATGTAACCTGAATCTAGGACAAATTTTGAACGTTGTAAGAGAGTATAAAATATCCTCAACGTGATACACTTTCTTGGATGTATGTTGAGAATTGACAACTTTGGATGATGTTTTATACACATCACCATGATGCTTTCCTCATGAACAAAACAAGCAAAAACAACAAATTCTATCAGCAGTTTCGATATTTAATTTTATGTACTATTTTGTTTGAATGAATTTTTTCATAAAATTTTTGTCTGCAACAGTTTTTTTTGCAGGAAAAATTTACCAACCATTTTGACTATGTGGTCAATTTGATACCAATATTGCTCTATAACCAGATAGGGTCGGTGGAAAAATATAAGGTGCCATTTATAAACGTATCTTGTTAATCACATTTGGCTGGTAAAAGTGTCAGTGCCTTAAGAAATTTAAATTGCAATTTTGGCACAAATGAGTGCAGAATGGTATTGTTGTTCTACATATTATTTCGTGGTTTTGGAAACATAAAAATTACAGCAGTATAAATAAACAACGTGTAACTCACCATTGACATATATAGTGATGACATTACTATCAGGCCCTGTAGAGTTTATATGAGTCTGACATCTCCAATACGTTTTGTGTTGCATATCAACGCTGCTAGCAAGAACCGTTAACGTCATCTCCCTCCCATCATTGTTGCAGTTTAACAAGTAGCTGCTGTTTTTTTGAATTATGCAGCTCCTATCTTGGCGATTGAATACTATTTCTCCAACAATGACACCGTTTGTTCCATTTTCATTAGATCGGTAGAAATATGCAAATGGATTCTGGTTTGATATGGGAGTTTCACATTTCATTGTAAAAGTTTTCCCTCGAATAATTACTACTTGGTCAAGGCTAAGAATGGAAGAAACATCTGAAATGATAATATGGTATATAAGGTGTATGTATTACCAATAATATATTACTAATAAGGACAGCTTATATTAAGCAGAACGGAAAGTGCAATCTCAATTCTGTTAGAGGCACGTGTGTTTTTCAAACCTGAACAATGGTGTACATAACTGAATCATAAAAGAAAATCCTTTAATTGGGTTTGTAATTTTTTATTCATGATTCTTGTTTGGAATAATAATTTGTTAAAAAGACATTACAAGATATTTCTTAACTAAAATTGGTTAGTGAATTTAGATTATATTTTAAAATACTAAGTATTAAAAATATGATGCTTTTACATGGGATTGAGATCTAGGTTATGACCTTAGAAGATTCTAAAAAAAACTTTATATTTTGGAATAATATCAGTTGAGTTAGTATTGCGAATTACATGAAATAAATTAAGTGACGATATATTGAGACATAGAGGCGAGTAAAGGACAATTATTGTTATACCTATTCATATCATTGCTTTCATTTTATTTCCTTTCGCGTAAGTATGCTTCGATCTGGTTTTGAAATTTGTGTTTGTTTAAATTATTTGTTGAAGTTACATAGTGCTCATATACTGGATGACTATTTTGGGACTATCGTGAATATATTCAAACAGCTTTGGAAAATTCTACTACGATATACAGTAATACTGTTGACACGTTAGCAGATTCAAGTCTATCGGTACATTGGAAAATTAGAGACTTGGAATCCATTCTCAACTTTATTATTTTGGACTTGTAATTCAACTGTAAGGGATAATAAACTTCAAAATATTGTAAGTTCTGTTTATTTGTACTTTGTATGCTACAAAAATAAATTATATGTTACTGTTTACAAAATATGTTCATTTTTCTTCTTGTTATTATTTAGTTTAAGATCGTGGAGTCACAATAGAAATTGGGTCTCGTCGTTGATAGGAATTTATGACAAGAGAGCAATGTTAATTGTTTTGAAAATTCGGTCTACTTTGTTTCGGAATTTTGTTTATAGTTTCTAATTACATTTCATATAATATTATAATAATATTGAAATATTAAACAACACACGCGTTTTTCTGAGTCGTTTGCTTTGCCTATATTTAAGAAGACTTCTCCTAATGAAAGTGTTCTCAATCAGGGAGCAGATTATTAATGATCCTCTCCATTGTGTACAGGTGTCAGTAGACACAATCATAGGACCTAGGGTTGTTAGAATCATTACTGCTTTACCCATTGATAACAATCGTTTATTATTAGGCTAAGACCAAGATGGATATACGATTGCGATTACACCACTTGTATTTGGCAAGCCTTTTGGTGGATACAAATGTCTCCCTGGGTAGATGAGACTGTGCAATTTATGCCCTGCTTATGCACTCACTAAAGTTAAGGAAGAAATAGCTCTGACACATTTATTAGTATTTCAATCATATCACTTTGTCTCCTATTATTGATCAGTTAAGAGGTATTGATCTCAAAGATCCTCTATTTAGTATTCACTCACTTTTTTATAATCACGGTAACAATCTCAAAAGTCCTCTATTTATTATTTGCTCTATTTTTTCTAACCATGGTGACAAAAGACGATCATTGTTTGCTTAACTGGAAGACGATCCTGACACCTCCTGTTTGTTTCAGATGGCTATTATCAGAGCTGAAACCACACAGTTAATCGTTTGCGTTTGTTATTTTGGTTTTTAAGAGCAAATCTGATCCACATGATGCTCACAACCTTATATCAACATGCGTGCACGATGCACTAAATCGTGTCGCATCGAAACTGCTCTGTTGTTTCAGATTATTTTGAAAATTGCCGCTAACATGTGAAAAAGTACTATTGTTGGCTGCCGGACGTCGGTCCACGAATACAAAAAGAAATCGGCAAATTTATTAAAATCCAAATGAACAAAACTTGGCTTCCTTGTCTCGGCTTACATGATAAGAAACAAACGGCACACTTGAAAGGTACCAAAGTCAGTTTTGGAGGATGCTTTGCTTTGTAATGAAAATACTTTTGCATTTGATATATTGTCGGTAAGCTTAAGCAAGAAGTTTATTGCTCGAAGTCGTCAATTATGACCAGGGATTCTATGTGTTTGTCAGAGGTAATTATAATTGATGTTTGCAAGGCAAATAGCATACACAAAAATAACTTGCTTTACAAATACTTGTGTAACCCATGATAGCCAAAAGATTATAATTTCCACTCACAGTGAAAGCGAATGTATTTTAAAAAATTGATTTGTAGTTCCGAGATACCGTCACATAGTTAACTTGGGTACAATACAGTCTTGATCAGTTTGCATCTAACAACTTATCATGCACGTGTCTTCAAACAAACAAGTAATTTTTTCTCGTTTGCACTTTTGTTACTGGACATAATTTATACGCATTACAGTAAGTATGCATGAAAAGGAATAAATGATAACAATGAAAGGTTAATTTATTGTATTTGTCAATGACGTAATTTGTCCTCGTGTATCAACAGTCCCTTGTTGAATCATGAAGAACTATTATTCCTATGTAGAATTTCACAACAAATTTTGATAAATGCTTTTGTCCAAGAATTCTGATGAACACTAGTATTTTCCATGATAAGTAAATTATTAATTCCAAAAAGTAGTACAATTCCACTCAAACTGGTCTTAACAAAAATACCTTTGAGCTAGAAAGATTAAAAGCATGACTGGCCTAAAACACTATTGTTAAGTATCAGCTCATTCAAATTAACACAAATAAAGAGTGAAGACAAAGAGCTTTGTAAATTTTAACAAATATAATTTATTTCCTTAGTAAACAGGGAGAAAATTTAAATATATGAAACATGACTTACAATTTACGAAAGATATCAAAATTGTTTGTTCTAAAGACATTAAAACAAATATATCCTGTAAACAGTTCTAAATAGACACAGTTTGAAGTTTAGTTAGGGTTTAAGATGGCGGATGATGATGTCAGAAGAAGGTTAACACAATAATCCCTGCATTTTCACAGTGAAGCAGCTTCTATTGCTCCGTTCCAGTTTAGAATAATTTCAGAAAATGTTTTCATTCAAACCAGTTATATTGGTCTCCAGGGAAAAATAATTATTTTAAAACTTTATCTCCAATAACAAAACACGTCGTTCTACGCAGACACAGGAACAAACAAATTCTTCTAGCACAAACATACCTTTTAAGGTAATAGAAGTGATGTGACTCTCTAAGATTCTGAAATCGGCTACGACTCTGATTGAACTTTCTTACAGCTATCCAAACATAAAAAAGAAGCTAATACGTCGTTACAGGTACACGTGAAGGGAAAACACGTGCAATTACGCAATGCATCTGGACATTAGGAAAGCCTGAACAATTATCAGCCAATCATTTACATTGCTACTTCTTAATTTTTACTTGCATCAAATCTACTATCATACAAAGTTCTTCTTTCATGAGGCACATTCACGATTTAAGTAAACACGGTATTTCTAACAAAACATTAGAACCATACTAACATAATCATAATCACAATAACGACATTAATAAAAATAAAATACAAATATTTATACAAAATTCATAATTTAACACACATAATTCAACTACTGGGTCATAACACTATAAGAACGGGTGTTTAAGCCTATCTAAAACGCAAAACAAATCACATGATAACTTCCTTCTAGCGGCGTAAAAAACATCATATGCCGATTATAACGTACACTACGTACGGCATTGAAACTACTAAACGAATCTTAAAGAAGTTTTCCATAATTGAAAAAGATGTTTACTCCATATCTGAATCTGGCTCTGAATTTAGGTCACCAAACTGAATTGTCTGGTAAAATTCCCAATTCAGTGAATAATGTTACAATAAATAACACATTTTATTATCAAATAGGAGACTTTTTATCATTTCGTTTTGTATTGTGTATATGGGGGCACAAATTCAGCAACATATCATTTGCTTTCCTATTTGTATGGAATAGGAAAAATATGATTGACGATGATGACATTACTTGCAATTACAAGCTTTCAATTTAAGCGAGCACACACTAAGGCAACTTAAAAATAATAACAAGCAAATTAGCTGGTAAGAGCTTCTTTTTGCAGCAACTAAACACTGACAAAATTCTTACCATTATTCAATCTCTCTTTGTCTCTTTCTTTTCCTGTCTCTTTCTCTGTCTCTCTCTCTATTATAAACTGAAATGTGTGTTATATGCAGCAGTGTTACAACCTAACGTCTAGTATACTTGTAATAATATATCTTTTACAATACCATGAAAAATGTATACGCATTCTGTAGAATATTGTTAAATAAATCAATATTGATAATTTGACGGATGAATTAAAATGAGACTGTCACCGTGCAGATGCATATATTTTAGTATAAACAATGTATCTAGCATAGTGTCTACTTATTGCTTGTTGAAAATAAAACTTGTTGAAACAGTCGTTAAATTGGGTCGAATTATATTTCGACTTGGGCTGAATTGTCACTGTGCCATATTGACTATAATCCGGCATAAATTACAAAACTTTCCCATCCCTTACTTTGTTCGATCCCACAGACTGAATTCACTTTTTTACTGGTAAAAATCTTTCAGAAATAGAAAGTACCCTTTTTCTCGTCATCACTATTTTGATTACATTCAAATGCAATACAGTGCACCATATTTGCTGTAAAAAAGCACGAATGTAGATATATCACACATACATTTATGAGGGGAAATATAACACTTAAATAGCTAGGATGAAAAGAAGGGATACATGTATGTAATATCCGATTTTGGCACGTCGAAACTACATATTTTTCCGGATTTTGCCGAATAATTCTTTCTTTTAAGAAAGCGGAGTTTATTTGTCTAATTAACCATTTTATGTTGTGCGTAGATAACAAATACGTTTTGTTTCTGACTATGGTAATATCACATGTTTCAACAACATAGGTGGCCAGTGGCCTTTAAAATCAGGTAGAAAATATCAAATTTGAACTACATTGTATAATGTGTACATTTATTATTCAAGTTCCAGATTGAATTGAACTCTAATTGACGTAAACAGCATGTGGTATTAATGTTGGTCATATTTTAAAAGGTCATGATAAACATTTGTCTCGTTAGCCCGTATAACGCAAGAGACCGTTTACCAGTTCAAAAGCATTCTTAAGTGAATATTTGTGTCTCAATTATATTATAATTGGTTATCTATGTACAATTATTATGATGTATAATTAAGCATTCCTAGAGTCATTACTCGTGTTCTAAGTATTCAGTTATATTGATGGGATATACTTATTTTAGTTTACCAAACATTTCTTGTAATAACAGTGCACTAACATGCAGGACATTATCTTGATTCCATCCATCATATTTATTTATTTTCTTCAACTTGTTACTGTAAATTCTCGCATTAATAGTTATATGTTAATAGTGCCATAATTTGTTTAAATAACATCAAACTAATATTAATCCTTTTCTAAAGGCTTTGTTGACACACATCATAAATTTATAGGTTACAGCATTTGTATGGGAAAATATGAACGAGGTTTTTTTCCGGATCGATCGATAAAATGAGTGCTCAAAATGTTCATTGTCTTATTATGCCTAAGATTTAATTATATAAAGAAGACAAAGCTTATAAGAAACAAGGTAGCTGAATGTATGCCTTGTTCCAAATTAAATACACAAGCTTAGATTCATCACTACACAGCAACAACATTATTAATGAGAATAAAACACTACCCATATAAAGTAGAACTTAGTAGTGAGCTAGACATAAGTTTCGAAAGAAAATCGCGTTTTTGGCCACTCAAAATCAACATTTCTAATCATATTGTGAATGAATGCGCATTGCAACAAATTTTCAATTTGATATTAAGTGATTAGTTCTTTTTTTATTTTGTGCCTACTCTACAAAATTTTGTGATTACTTATTTACGTGTGGCGATTCTACATGAAGTACATATTATTTCAGCAGCATGAGGACATGTGTACGTGTGTTACGGTTCTGTCACTGAATGTTTGAAATCATGATGAGGCAGTAAATACTAAGTATTTCAATTGCAATTATCATAAATACACTATGGAAGATAATGTTATTTTATTTTATTGCCATAATTGCACTTGGAATATAGTCCGAATTACGGTTTCGAAATGTGTAATGAAGCTTAAGAACCCATGACATAGTTTGTGTGATTAAGAAGGTTCATTTTGGTAGAATGCTGGAGGTTAAACTGTGAATATATTTTACCAGTCTAATTACCAGCTAAATAGGACAGTTTTTTATGTCACTTTCGATATACTTTAAGGCCCTGTCTAGCGTCTATTCTAAATCATAAACACTATATCAAAAAAGTTAACGCAAAATGTTGCAATCCATCTGGTAAGTTTCAGTCCACGAAACTATTGCTTTAGTTCATTGAGAAACAAACAATTGCATGAGGGACTGTTTCATGTATTAGGGATACTACTGTATATCCTTAAGATACAATATTAAACTATATTAAAAATAACAGATGGACTAGCAAAGCGACAAACTGATGATAAATAATTTTCGATTTTGTAAAATTACAACATATTTACAAATGCATGCACAAATGCAAACACACAATAAATAAAAACAATGTGTTGGAGTTGGTAATAAGAACACTATTGATCAGCAATAATGATTCCGAAATACATAAAATCAAACTATATTAATTATGTGTCACTGAAAACGAAAATGATCTTTAAAATTATTGATTGGCTCTAGATTTTAAGGATATGATACAGAGTCGGTATATAGAACCTGGCCCGTGGATGGTGGAGAATAAACGAGTTACAAAGGAAATAGTCTCAATTTAATTCTCGAAATGACTTAAGTAAATCATTGATATGACCGGTGAATAAATCTATCTCTATGTTTGGACATTACATGCACTTTAGGCAAAACAATAAATGAGTCAATCTGAAGCTAGTATTCCGTCATTCATAATTTGAAATATATCAGATATTCCTAGACATGGTTGATGCGACCAAAATTAAGTTTACATCACTTTGCTGAACAAAGTCCTCTGTATAAGCTTGTAATGTGTCGAATTTTGAAGAAGTAATCTGTCAGTTCAATCAATTGTGCCTTAAATTGTTACTATAGTCAAGTCAGAAAAGTCTTTGAGAAAGTCACTGTGATATTTGCCTTATTTCATCTCTGAAACATAAAAGGTCCTGCGGGTAAGGTTCAGTAGAATTGGCCCGGTCATTGTAACTGTATGTTGGCAGGGAGTACATTATAATCACCAACCGAATCTGGTTATAAATGACATCATGTCAAATACTTAATCTTTAAAGAAAGGTTGATAGCATATTATTGTTGGCTCTCAAAATCTGAAGAAAGACATAATTTTGTTTTTTGGGGGGATTTAGGAACACATGCTTCCGATTTGTCCGTTAAAATTAAAGCATACACAGTCGAAGTTATAGGGGTTTAATTTTGATGACCTTAGTCAAAATTCTTTAGTCAGAAATCTTGCTTGCGGTTATACAGTTTGACTTTTGGAAATCTAAAATAATATTATTTTCTCCAGTTAACAAGAACAGAGGCCAGATTCATATCTTGAATCAAAGATAATCTATAGTACTATGACGCAGGATTATGCGGAAAAGAGACATCATTAAGGTACGCAATCCTAATTTCAATGTAACTATCTATTTTATCTGTTTGATTTTATTAAGATGTATTTGAAATGCTCCTTGATTTGTATTGTCTATAAACCTGTTGGTGTGTTAGAAATGTTATGCAATTTATTTCTTTAATTTTTCAGTTATTAGATCATTGAGAGAATTGACGTATTGCCTGTAATCCAAAAATTAAAAGGTGTAATATTTCATAGGGATTTAGAAAGCAATCCAAATTTTCAAATATAAACTATTTCATATGGATTTATGAATTAAATAAAATATACAAATGTTAAAAAATCTATGGTATATGAAGTAATTTCCTTCGTCGGTATGATGATACTGTTTATCTTCAGATAATTATATATATATATATATATATATATATATATATATATATATATATATATATATATATATATATATATATATATATATATATAGATATATATATGATTGTTGTAATACTTAAATGATCTTGTAGGTTATTTTATAAAACGTAACTAGAATTTAGTGAATCTTATGCAATCTTAATCAAGAGTGTATCTTATTGTGTGGAAGTGACTGGTTAGGTGTAAGAAGTTGTATAGTAACGTAACGAAGACATATCAGGCAATGCTGTTGAATACACCGAAAGTGTTAATGCTAGGTATCCGTTGTGCGGAGAGAGGAAATGAACTGTTTAACTAAGGGCAGACTTAGGCGTATCTTGTAATGGTCATTTGTAGTAGAGATAAAGATTGTCTTACCACAAATACAGTAAATTAGCAAGGACCGTTATTCGTTATGGTCACTTTATCATGTCAGAACGTATGTAGTGTTGATAGATTTTAAGTTTCTGAATAAAAACAAATACTAATAATATATATATATATATATATATATATATATATATATATATATATATATATATATATATATATATATATATATATATATATATATATATATATATATAAACTTGTATAAAACAAAACATTGTACAAAAAATTGTACAAAACAAGTTTTGCCGTTTATATATATATATATATATATATATATATATATATATATATATATATATATATATATATATATATATATTGTTACGATCCTGCAGTTAAAATATGTGTGTTAAGGAGCCAATTTTGTATAGATCTTTTAATTTCATTTTATTTCGTTACATTAATATCGTCTAGCACGTTTTTGATAAGTGTTTACTTGAGTCGTAGAATCAGTAGAGTAAAAGGCCGATTTGGCGCAGGACCCCCTCTGATACCCTCTTAACAAATACAAATTACCCCCCTCCTGAAATCCCACCCCAAATGAATTACACATAAAATTGAAAGGCACATCCTAGCGCAAATATAATTCTATAACTTTAGACAGATGTTGCCTAGCCGTTGCGTAATCTAAAGAAAATATCTACATGACAACTTAGTTAGGCAACAGCCATTTTCGTGCGGAGATATGTTAAACTCAATCACGTGCTGCACTTTCAAGGAAGAAGGACGTATTAAACCAGGCGAAAAAGGTAAGTGGTATTATTTTATGCCTCATTACCTACTATTTAAGTTTCAACTGTTGATATTATAAATACTTCATTATCACGATGATAGAGACTAATATTTACTTTACCACTCACACAGCGACAAGATTCCAGCAAATCATTTACTTGTGGTTTGCTTAGAGGATTTTTTTGCCGATAAAATATATTTTTGACCGATTAAGGTCAATCGTAAGTTTAGTATATTTTTGTAGACTGATTGGACTGAGAAATCTTTTAAATTCCTCTAGCAACCTTTGATACAACTGATGTAATTGAAATACTCGCTGTCGTCAGATCTGATGAGCGAAAGTTTTAGCCTGTCACGAGTTCCACTAAAACATATGCCTGATGTTTCATTATTAATTTTAACTGTCAACTGTTTGCCGTCCATCATTAGATATTTGATCTTGCTACTGTACCTATTTGTCACTGTTTAATTTTCAAACATTATTTCTTAAGTTTGGATAAAATTTTAGTCGAAAAATATAATGTCGAGTATAGATTTATCATCACGAAATTACCCAAGTGCAAATGTATCTACTCCATTTTCACAATAACGTTTATAATCGAAATTACTCAATCCACGTTTGATAATGACATCTGTTTCGAGCTTATGATGATTAGTCCGAATTGCCATATCTCTTATAAAACTAACACCGCCATCAAGCGCATACTTGCCATCAAATTTCATAAACTTTTTAACAAACTCGCGTGGCAGACCTTTTGGTTTTTCGTTATATTTTTATTGTCTAACAATACGGCATACATTTAGCTAAAACATCTGATACAATATTTGATAGCGCTTGAGTTCATTTGATCTTTAAACTTACCAATATCCATGTAATTTGTGTAGTCATGAAATTTATTGTCGCGTGGGTCATCGGAAAGATCAAAAAGATGTCAATTATCGTACATGTCCTGATAGATGTCCTCGCATTCAATTTCATATACGAGAGAATCGGTATCAGTAAACAATAATCTACTAGCAGGCCACTGATTGTTAACAAAAGTGTAATAAAAATCGTACATCAGCCACTTTGGTAAATCTAACACTGAAGCTCCAACATAGGTCGGCTTGTTTAGTTTTAGATTTGTTTTTCTTCTTTGTATCGCAACACGATACTCATTAAAATTTTCATACTCACAAAATCATCATCTGACACAAGTGTGTTTCTACGTTTAATATCATTAACAAGTTCGATATTTACGCTTTTCCTAATATTCTCCATTGTCTTACCAAAAACGGAATTGCTCATCAGTTTGAAGAAGTTTTTCTCAAAATCAGTTTTTGCTACAGCTCTTCTTAAAGTGTTCGAGTTAATGTAACCTTTCATCCAAGGCGACTGATTAAATTTTAGTACACTATGAACTTTTCGAAACACAAGGCCAGCATCGACTGCTTGTTTTAAAACTTTGTAATGCAAAACATAATTACGTTTATTTAGCAAATTTGGTGCTATTTTTTCACCATGGAAGTTTGTCTTGGTGATGATGACACTTGTTGTTCCTGGGAAAATACACTATAATTTATCACCATCGATTTAGTGCAGAAAGGATAATCGTTATGCAATTTGTGTAGCGAAGTTGGATAATCGAGATCAACTTCAACTTAAACGAAATACGAAACATCGTCGGGTACTTTTTTTTGTCTTCGATAGAAATCGATCAGTTGTGATCCAGTGAAATCTACCAAAAGGCAATGGTTCTGCTATCGAATAACGATAGAAGTTGTTACAATCTAGATAAATAATATACTTCGAAGGAAGCTTAGGATTATACTCTTTTAAGTATTTGTTGTTTGCTTCAGCATATTTCTTCGTTATCACGCTAATACCGCCTCTGATACATTTTGCGATAAAATTGAACATATCAACGTCAGTCAGTAATTCTAACCTTACCTTACTAAACTTTAGCAGAGCATCCCATGACAGCCCAGGGGCAGAATAATACCAGAAAGGATCTAGTCAGTAATTATTATAACTCACTTCACGAAAACTCTCAAAAACATCTGCTAATAATAACACGTCAGTTTTCAAATACAAATCGTGATAATCACCAGACGTCTCACAATCAAACTCTTTCCAAAAATTTTATGCATACCTGTACTCGTCATCAGTGATATTTTCATTTTTAAGTTGCGAGCAAAATTTGTCTTTGTGAGGTAAAGATGTTTGATTAAATATACTCCAGTCGTCGAGATATTCGTACGGAAAAACTCCGTTTTTAGTCAGTAGATTAAACTTATCTCCAAAAAAGTCTCTTAGGTTATCAAATTTACTACAACCTTTACTATCTCATCTAACTTTAATGCCATAAACTGCAGGCTGTCAATAAAACGCAAATTAGCTAGCGTAACTGACATTTACTTTTGAAAATTATTTGGAATACATTTGATGATGTTGTCGAGTGTTAGACGAGCTTATACGTCAGAATCACCAAAAGCTTCTACAATAATGTGGCTATCATATCCTCGAAAGTTGTGAAATTTGATTATCATTATCAAACGCGGATTAAGTAATTTTGATGACAAATGTTATTGCGAAATTGGACTAGATACAATTGCACTTGGGTATTGTCACGATGATAGATCTATAATCGATATTAACTTTTCCAACTGATATTATATCTAAACTTAAGAAATAATGTTTGAAAATTTCACAGTGAGAAATAGCTACAGTAGCAAGATCAAATATCTAATGGTGGACGGCAAACAGTTGACAGTTGAAATTAATAATGAAACATCAGGCATATGTTTTAGTCGAACTCGTGACAGGCTAAAACTTTCGCTCATCAGATCTGACGACAGCTAGCATTTCAAATATCTCGAACAATTGTATCAAAGATTGCTTTCGGAATATATAAACTTTCACAGTCCCATCAGTCTACAAAAATATACTAAACTTACAATTGATCTTGATCGGTCAAACATATATTTTATCGACAAAAATTTATCCTCTAAGCAAACCACAAATAAAAGATTTGTTGGAATCTCGTCGCGTTGTGAGCGGTAAAGTAAAGTTTAGTCTCTATCATCGTGATAATGAAGTATTTCTAATATCAACAGTTGAAACATTAATAGTAGGTAATGAGGTATAAAATAATATACTTACCTGATCTAGCGCAGTATAATACGTCCTTCATCCTTGAGAGTGCAGCACGTGATTTAGTTTCACATATCTCCACATGACAAACGCAGTTGCCTAACTCAGTTGTCATGGAGATATTATTTTTTAGATTACGCAACAGCTAGACAACATCTGTCTAAATTTATAGAATTATATTTGCGCTAAGATCTGCGTTTCAATTTTATGTGTGTATAATTTATTTGGGGTGGGATCTTAGGGGGGTAATTTTCATTTCTTAGGAGGGTAGAAAGGGTTCTTGGGCTCAAATCGATTTTCAGTTTTGTGTAAACCGTTTGGAGTAGGATTTGAGTGGGGTAATTTGTATTTGTTAGGAGGATAAAAAGTGGTATTGGGCTCAAATCGGCCTTTTCTCCTACTACTATATGTTTTTGTTCGTTCCCATAAACCGCTTTCTCTCTATATATGATCATATTCACATATAATACCCCACCACACTACCAGAGACACAAAGTGACATTCCCATCTTAAATGCCCATTGATTGTCCTGCAAATGGAATTCCATTTTTAAATTTATATGTTCCCCCAAGCGCCATTTCTATGGTAAATTCCTATTGTGCTCAAAGTGCCATGATTTAGAATGTGTATTGTTACGTATATATATATATATATATATATATATATATATATATATATATATATATATATATATATATATATATATATATATATATATATATATATATATATATATATATATATATATATATATATATATATATATATATATATATATATATATATATATATATATATATATATAAGTTAATTGCTTGCGTGTTGGTTTTAAATTATTTATCATTTATATTTATCTTCATTACACTGAATTTGACAATTGTTCAAAACATTCAGTTTCTCGTTTTGACCAGTTAAAACTCAGTACATTGCTACATTTTATTTTTAGTTGGCCTAGTTCCAACATTGATTTTAAAATTCGTAAACACTTACTGAATATTATTGGTCTTATTTAAGATAATACTAAGCGTATATAATTGCTTGTTTTGTAAACAACCTTTTTTATTGAATATTGTAGTAAGTTTTTTGTAGTAGAAATAAGTTCTTCCATGGCGTACATTTCCATTGGCTGTGTACATTTTTTGAGTAGTTCTACCTGGATATCCACGTGTTCCATCATATGATCAAAAATCGCTAGTCAAAACAGATATTTTATACAAATTTTGTCGGTTGTAAATATATACTTTCGAGCTCAGGGTATTTGTCGTATGGATGCCATTTGAGTTGATTTTAGTATTGAATATTAATTTCTTCAATATACTTGCGTTCATAAAAATTCTTTGAGAAAAAGAAAATCAGTGAAAATTATTTGCAATTCTAAATCCGGATTTATATTCTTTGTGATTCAACACATCAACAACAAACTGGTTATATATCACGTGATCGTCTTCCATATTGAAACCTCATCAACATTCGATCTTGGATTTAATTAGATCCTTTTAGTGATATGGCTTCTATCATTGAATTGTAAGATTATATTTTTATTAGATTCACAAAGCATAAATTCTGTTTCATATTTTTACCGTTTTGCTAAGGAAATAATATTATTTTTGTTTTTAAATTTACAAAGCCTGTTGACTTCACTCTTTTATTTTGTTACGTTTGTACAATCCTAAACGTAACATTATGTTTTGTTTGCCCCTATAAACTGTTGTCACTAGACAGATCCACCATGTTCCATTTTCCCTTATCCATTATAGATCCACCAAGTTAAATTTCCCATTGTTACTGGATAGTCAACAAATCCCATGTTCAATTTCCATTGTCCTTCGAAAGAGACCAAACCCATGTTAATTATACATTGCCTCTCCTCAGGTCCAAAGCACATATTACATTTTTATTTTCACTCGATTTTAATCCCTATTCATTACTAAAATATAATGTTGTATATAAAAATAAATATCAAGGCTGAAACGAAATCTTAGCCCTTACCAAAATTTATTCCACTCCACCGCCATTAGATTAAACAGATAGTCTCTAACACGCAAGGGTATTAATATCATCTCACTACCAACAAAATCTAATAACACCTGCGTAAGGCTGGCTCGATGTCAATGTTTCCAATGTCGATGTCTGCATTTTCTCAAAGGTTCTCAAAACAAAGGTTGATGCTAACTGAAGGGTCACTGAACGTGCTTGTACAAAAAATACGTTTTCTTTAATCAAGCAATGACCACATATTCAAATGATTATTATTCTCATGTTTTGTTTGGGGTGATAAAGGTGGTTGTTTTTGCCAAGTATCACATTGTTAAAAGAACTTATAAAATTTAGTTTTACCGTTGCCGAACAACAACTGTTTTGGCAGCTGATCAAACCTTTCTTAAATATCAATATTTCAGGTAGACAGAAAAATATCAAATTAGATTTCATATTTGTCAAGATTTGTATTCTGGTGATCGCAGACAATATCTAATATCGTTATGTAAACTGATAAAAAGTAAATCTGTCAAACAAAAGTACCGGGAAATCTATAATAACATTATTTTGTAATTTGTTTGATTGGAATCCAACTGTTAAATTTAACGCTATACACACGCCATTTGACTAAACTTGTATTACCTTTTTTCCTAATCACTTTTCAATAACGAAAACATCATGCTCAATTTTCTGTAGTTGTTATTCGTAAAACCTACCTACGATCGGTTCCCCTGCCAGATCTTTTAACGCGTATGTTACAGGTATTGTTAAGAGTACTTTATCAACCACAATTACCGCTTCTCTCCATTTTAGAGTAAATCCTTTTTCAAATACATTTTCTCTCAAAGAAATTCTAACTTTATCACCAACCTTAATTTTGTGTCTGCGGTACATATTTGCATTTGCTAATATTGTATTCTTAATAGCATCGATTGGCAATAGTTTAGTGATTCGATGTTTCTTGTTATTATATTCGCCTTTGATTTGAAAAAAAGGTCATCGATGTACCTGTTTGTCTTTTTAGCTGTAATATGTTTGTGTACTTTTCCTTTTATCGTGCGATTAAATCTCTCGACAACAACGCTTTTACCTTCGTTTCCTGTAAAATACTTTTTATATTATTTTGTTCTGAAAACTGCTCAAACTTTTCGTTAAAAACTTAGCTCCGTGATCAGTTCAGATTTTATTCGGTTTTCTTTCTGTACTCGTTATTATTTGCTTTAGCGCATCGGTCATTGAAGTTCATGTCTTATCCGAAACAGGCAAACTGAAAGTGTATTTGCTAAAAACATCTATAACGTTAAACAATACTTTTTGTTATCGGTAAACTGAGCCAGATTTGACACATCCACCAAATAGATTGCCCAGATATCATCTACGGCATTAGCAACAACTTTACGTCTTGGAAACTTTTATTTAGGTCTATGCAGTTCGACTACAAGATCATCGTATAATTTTTTCCAAGTCCTATTTTGTATTTCGCTCCAATCATTCCCTGAACAAATCTTCTATCAAAACGTTCTCTCATATTTGTTGGCTCCATATCACGTAATTCGTCTAGCATTACTTTATCACAATCTGCTTTCGAGTTTTCATGATCACGATAACAGATATCATGACGCATCGCTATTACAGCAACTTGATTATAAGGCTTTTGTCCTGGCAATGGATCATCGTTCTCGTTGAGTTGTTTATCTAGCGGATTATAAGGTCCAGTATACCGATGACCTGGTAAAGTCCAACTGCGTTTGGTTTTGGTAATTTACCAATAATTTGGTGTATATCTATTCTTGATCCTATTATTTCTCTGTTGTTAAAACCTTGACAGTATGCGACAATTTTATTTTGCTCTAGACATAAATCTCTCTCAGAATCGAAGTTGCATATCATTCTATTTTTTTAGTCGTCTACTAAAATAACTTCCCTGACGTTATCAGGAAAACCAGCGCCCAGTGACTTTTTCATTAAAAACATTTTTTTCTTTTTCCACAGATTGCACAAATACTTTTTAACATCGTTCTGTTGATTTTTTTTCTGTAGTTTCATTAATATTTTCTGTTTTAGTTCTACACTTGAGACAATATGTTGACATTATTATATTTGTAAGTTTAGATAAAATTAAATGCAATCTCATCATTAGCGTGAGAAGGTTTTTTGTCAAATTGTAAAATAAACTTTAAAAAATTAAGATTTTTCCGAGACATAAATGTCGGATAAACATTATACAATAACATCCGCAAGCAGAAATTCCAACATATTGGAGTTGATTTGACGAATAATATATTTTTTTATATTTTTTTCCATATATTTTTTTATTACATCGCTTGGAGGAAGTCCAAACGAGTCAAAATAATTATTATTATAAACTGCTACCCAATGCGTGCCGGATCCGTCATTAAAATCTTGCAAATTTATCACACATGAACCTACAACTGTCGGCGTTTCTATTGCTGCGAGTTCATCTTTAGAATAAACTCCTTGAAATCCTGAAACTGCTTTTAACTTATCAATTATATTATAATTACTTAGCAGGGTGGTTTTGTTCCCGGTAATGTTAGACCAAGTCCGATTCCTAGAAGATTTGGCAGCAGACTTCCCGCTAGTCCCGCCAAAAGTGGAGCGAAGGGAATAATTCTTGTTTCGTTAATCTCATTTTAGTGTTTTCTTTTTTCTGGAGATTTTGTTGTTTTATTTTGTTTCTGGCGAGATTTTTTCCGTTGTGACATTATAATATATCAATTACATAAAATTTATGCTATTGGCTTCACAATTTTTTATATATACGTACTTATTGTAATACTCATTGAGATTTATTGATATTTTTGATATTTAAGGGAACAGCTTCCTTTGTACCTCCCAGATAAGGAAAGTACCAAGAGTTCGGAATAGAAGGGTCAGTGGAAGGACCAATCATACACGTTACTTGACTAGGTTTGTTCTAAAGTAACATGGAAACGTATGTCTCCAACAAGATTTGTAAATTTTAACAAAATTATATTTTCCCCTAGACAACAGGTAAAATTATGTAATTTGACTTAAGGCTTGTGATAATGATCCAAACATTAAACCTATAATTGAAAAAATAAATCCTATCATTAAACAGTTATGATTTAATTAAAGTTCGAATGGCAATGAAACGCAAATATGGAAGGCGATGATGTCAGATAAAGTCCTTTTACTGATGGTAACAGTTCCTGGTCTAAATACAATTTGTTATGTTCTATTTAGAATTCTAGAATACATATCCAATTAATGTCTTTCTTCCATAATAGTTGAAAAGAAAATCATTTGTTTTGTGTTCTAGAGAATATAAATTATTAAGCAGATGAAACTTAAAACAAATTTGCACCAGCAATAGAAAACCGACTTGCGCACTTAAATATGTATGATGCGAGTGAAAAATCTACTAGAAATTCGTTTGTCATAGCCCCCGACTTTAGATCACATGGTGGCTCAAGTGACGAGCTACTTAATTATTAGCTTGAACAGCGGAGTAAGCAAACATGCCATTTAGCATGTACTCTAAAATAGTCATAAAATCAGATTCCCACACAGGAAATAAATTTATAAAAGCCTGCATACATATTTGCTAACATGTGGGCAGAACAGGACCTTGGTATTAAAAAATAATTTTCGTATAGAGTTTACAAAACATCACGACCAAGGTGAGCTAATAATAATGATGAAGAAGGTTAAGTGAATATTCAGAAAAGTGACTCAAACCGAATGATTATTACCATTACAATAAAAAATAATGAGGCGCTTAATTGAAGTTTTGCCGGTACATACCGAAGCAAGAATGTATTAACAGCCGGCGTTGATGGTCTCGATCCCAAGCTTTTGATGATACTGAAGTGACCGACTCATGGAACCCGAGAAAAACCTTTGGAAAATACCTAAGCACGACATTGTATATAAAAGAGGTAATATGCAGACGCTTTTAGAGAATAAAACAAGTTATACTTTTATTTTAGGCGTTTATATTTATCATAATATAAGCAGTAGTTGCAAAAATTGATGTTGCCAGATTCATAGGTTTTGACTGCGTGAAGAACAATTGTCCGTAAACGGTTCATTAAAGATTGGCGACAAGCCATTGCCCGTCTTCCTTGAACGAACGCTTTAATGGTAAAAATAGCTTTGGCAGCACCTAAAACCTTTCTAAATAGATGCGAAATTATCACACATGGTATCGGCTACGTTCCTAAAAGTTTCCGTCACCTACTTTGACAGGCTAATAACTTCATATCATGACAGCCATTTGTCATGGGAAAGATCGAAATTAAAAGATATGGTGTGTTTTTTCTTTCCTTAACGAAATGTTGGTGTGACACTCAAGTGATCCAGTCACTAGTAATCACAATGTTTCAGAAACAATTAGTGAAGCCACGTACAAGAAGACTTGTGGGAGAAACATGCATCCACATATTGTACATTGTGACCTTCGTGGCTTTGCCATTCAAAGCCACTAACAGGAGAATAAAATCTGCCATATGTTGCAGAGGATGGAAAGAGGTGCATTAGGTTCCCCTAGACATCGAAATTGTAGCCTAAATTATGTGTCAATAAAATGGCAGACAAAATTAATGGCAATGGAAAAGAACGGTTTGAAGAGTCACTCTACGTATGACCTTGACCTTGACATTTTTTAGTATTGGATAAATAATTGTTTTCTCTTCTAATTGCTTGAAATATTTTGTAAATAAGTTTCCCTAGCATGTGTCAAATCATGTTAATTAATTCATAATATTCAACAGTTGTAATTGATTGATCATGTGTTGGTCGATTAATTCTTATTTTTTAAAGTGGTTTAATAATGGTATTGTTTGTTTTTTAATTGGGACATTTCGCATAGGCATGGGTAGTATAATGATTTTCCCTGCATCGTAAGTCAGCTGTTTTGATATGTATACTCGCCTCATTACGTGTCATTTTATGCATCTCTGTACCTGATAATAATATAATGAATGTCATTGATTTGCAGCAATGAAGTGGGTCAAACAAGCATCACAAGTCACGCAGTAGCGCAGAGGAGTGTCTTGCAAAACTGCCTATCACAATAGGCTTGTTTTTATTTACAACCGGTATACACACCTATAACTTTTTTCACGGCTTGTTAGTAAGGATTGACAATCCGCATGGGCATATTTTTAATCAGTCCTGCTTTACTGATGTCAAGCAATAGTATCGAAAGCAGGTTATTTATTTTCTACTGCAACCCAAACACTATACAGATTGGGCAGGAACAATTCATATAACAATAACATTATATTGAATGATTAGATTCTGGAGATTACAAAGTCTCCAGTTGGTATAATATTTTGCCGTGATGGGCAATTTATTTCATTAGCGCATGCAAATGACTCTATATTTACATTCGCAAGCCATTCCGAAAGTAAAAACCTATGTATCTAACAAAACCTGTTTACAATTTTGAGAACCTAAAAAGTCGGGTAAATGACATTACATTTTTCTATTAGTCTAACCTCAATATCAGTGTTCCAATTCATGTAGCGGAGACAATGTTCAACCAGATTCCAAAATGATAACATTGGAGAGGATTTTAGCCCTGTAATGTGATTCCCAAATTGTATTAATAGAACATTTCAATCTCAATACGACGTAAACAATGCAAAGGTGTATGCTTGAGAAAACGTGAATTATACGACATAACGTTATACTATGAATACTGTAAATGACATATGCTTGTGTTTTGTACTCCACACTTTCTTAAATGCGGCATCCGGTTCTGATCAAGGAATCGACTCTGCCATCTTGTGGCTCAATTCGTGAATAGTACAGATCGCGTAAACGGAAAATAGCTGAGCAAATGCGCAAACACTCATGATAGTAAAATCACTCATAACTAGCATATAAATAAATTACACAACAGCGAGAAGTGCAACTATTGCAATTTCTGATAATGGTAAAATATGAAAGTGTATTGTTGAAATTCTTAATTAGATACATATTTCCTTTGATACAAGCGTTCGGATGGTGCAAAGGATAAAACTAATCGCAAAGAAGCATGGAAGAAATAAGTTAAACTCTGCAATACTTGCATATTTGATAACCACATTCGAACGGCACTAATTTGTTGCTGCTGATATTCAAGAATAAGTTATTAATATAGAAGGAGTGCTAGTACAGCATAAAGTACAAAAATTGAAGCAAATTTGATGTACATGTACTATACAAATACCAAGATGTGCAAGAAGGCTGACATACCTGTGATGATGCGTGCATTTGAATCATTTGAATATGAACAAAAGCGACCAAAACATTTGCCTATTGATGAAACAAGGTGTGTACTGAGTAAATAAGCGACGGAATATGTTTGCTGCAAATCTATTGTCACTAATTGAAGCGTTTACGTAAAGGTATTTCCCCTAAAGGCTGTGCATTCAAAGTTTTGTTGGCCTTTAAAACATAAAATCATTTATTATCATGATCTGAATTTTCACACTGATGTCTTCTTTTACTGGAAGCATTTTTTAAAAAAAATGATAGTGACACTGCCATGCACGTGTGTAAGTTGTATACTGCGTATAACTTCTCACTAGCGATCAAGGCATGGGAAGCGTTGCTGTAAAACCCAAAATGTAGCTTCCTCACCGATATTGTACAGGGCAAAGAACCCAAATTTGGACGGGTAAGACACTATTGGTCCTAAATGGTTTTATCAGCTTTCTAAATCTCAATCACCTTTTTGAAAAGGCAATGACGGAACTGCTGCCATTAGTGGGCTTTTGTGACTTACTACTTGATTAAAACATCATCAGTGATATCAGATACTTCTTTGACGTTGATGTAGAATATCCTAAAATTTCACATGATGATCAAAGTGTTGCCTGTGCCACGTTTGTAGCTTTCCCCGAAACAGTACACAATCGTGACTAAACTTACCAAGCTTATCCCAAGACTAAAGAAAAGAGCAATTATGTACTGCAAGCACAAGATTTGCAGCTATACTTTCAAAAGGATTGCATGTAACAAGATACAATTAATTGTTTGGATTTGTACAGAAAGCTTGGATATCACCGTATATACAAATTATATGAATCTCATAACAAAGGCCAAAAAACGGGTTTGAAAAATATCTAAACTCATAAACAATGCAGTGCTCGGGATAAAATAGTGGACAATTGCTCAAACACGGGAAATCTTTTATCGTAAACGTAGGTAGATAACGTAGGTAGATTTTTCACAGCGCTTGTTTTGTCAGTTATGTTCGATCAACTCCATGATTGGCATTAGCCTCTCCTGCTTTTCCAAAGTAGCTCCACCTTTAAAATATAAAACTCACGAATTATCTCAAATAAAGCAACAAAAGTAAGTGCAGATACTATTAAGCAGTTACCAGCGCGCTCTGTAGGTGGAGACGTTCAGAAGAGGAGATTGTATTGGTCTAGGAGACGACCCCTACGCGTACGCCACGGTGCAAGATCATGTTATAATTAACAAGCTTGAACGCAAAAAAAGTTCGAGGAGGATGTTGTAC
This sequence comes from Potamilus streckersoni, assembly GCA_016746295.1. Classification (NCBI taxonomy): domain Eukaryota; kingdom Metazoa; phylum Mollusca; class Bivalvia; order Unionida; family Unionidae; genus Potamilus; species Potamilus streckersoni. The sequence goes on from JAEAOA010001983.1 coordinate 141,726, forward strand.
AATTTTCTGCTTCGTTTCCCATTAACTCGAAAACTTATGTAACGGAACCATAAATACACATTCCAAGAGAGCAACACACGCACTTTGCTTGAATGGGTCAATCATCAGAAGCTAAAATGCCTTCAGCAAGCGAACAGGAGAAATATCCAGTGATGTCGACATTATAAAAGTTGAGGAACAATAACATAAATGGCTCCAATTTTTTTCACACATAAAAAAGTACATAGGTTGATATAGCAAAAACAGGTATAAGGTTTTATAGGGCCCTGTACCCCTAACGGCGTCCAACATAGATTTCAAACGCTTATTGGGTCAATGTGTGCCGGTAACAAAGAAAATATATCATCATTGAGGACATGTAGATTGCCAGTGGCATAACAATGGTAGCATCATGGACATACAAATTTATATATCACGCGTTTTTATATTAATTTGCTGAAGAAAACCATGATGCATTCGATGAATTACTTATGCAGAACACCTACCATGAGTTTTGATACGCTCAGTGTTGAAAAAAAATTCATGTAAATAACATCTCAAAGCTTTCGCTCGATGATCATAATCGCATCATCAAAAATAGAATTTCGATCTAATTTGATACTGCTGGTGAATCATGTACACAAATGATTGCACTGGCTTTGCTGCATTATTTATTTTAGGTTGCTTAATATCCGATCAAGTTGGTCTGCTCATCATCAACACATTTGTATTTGCAGCCAACTGTAGCACTTGAAATAATATTGAATTTCAGTTGAACCTACAACATAGAATCAATCATCAAAGGAATTCAATTAGTAATCACATTGATGACAGGTAAAATCAAAAATGCAATAGGTTACCAGATTCCACACTTAGTTATATTATCAGAATCGAATCTAAAGCGCATACAATTTTCATGAAATGGTGGTTAATAAGATCAGATTTAGGCTCTTCAATAGTCTAGAAAGCAAACAAAATGTACGTATGGATAATCAATATCATACTTTAAAAGAAACTCAGATCAATGTATTCTGTGAACCATCGATGGTACTATACTAGAATGTCTGAAACAACAGGCGTAGTTGTTCAGGGCTAGAAGCTGATTCATCTTAAAACTCTACATTAGGGATCGACATAACATTTAAATTTAACAATGACAGTCGTACATTAGTGTATGAGACATGTGCGCGTCGATGACGCGAATACGTAATTGACCTCTTTGGCGTTGTTAGTAATTGTTTACAGACGCCCCGTATTACTTGCGGGATTGTTTTCATGCACTCAACCAATCCTTCAATCCTTGCAATGTGAGTCGTTTATAGTCTCACAAATGGTGCTTAGTAGGAAAAACTTGGACTGCAAATGGCTCAATCGTTTTGAAACTCAGTACCACGATTAGGAGGCATTCGATCATGACCTAAAGTGGTTAAACTGAAACGAAAATCAACAACAGCAAGGACGGATGCGGTTAGTACAATCATTAATGAAGCCGCTTAAAAACTTGTCGGATTCGGTGGATGCAAACTATGTTAATGGCAGTTCATTTTAGCTGTCTCGCAAATGTTATTAGACAAAGCTAATACTGTGTTAATGTCACAATGACTCATATTAAGGATATATAGGATCAAGCATTTTTTATTTGTTGTTGGATCGAAGCAAACGAGATTTTCAGTATTATTCATACATGGTCTGGATGCCAATTGATATAATAGAATATCAGCGGTCTTGGTCTTTTCTTCCATTAGAATGCTTCTTTGAAGTTGATGGAAAACCTGAATACAGAAGCTACTCCTCACATGGCACGAGCATTCAACAATATTTGGTTGTATATGGATCAACATCAACAATCAAAATGTCGACACTCATCTGTAGATTTCCAATCATTATCTAATGACATTGATGTATTACTTTTCATTGGAAGATCTAGAGTTGTTCAGTTTTGAGATATATCATGTTTTTATATTTATCATGCACAAGTAGTTAACGCTGGCAGTAGTTATTGGTTTTATGATATAAAACTTTCTGATAAAGTTCTGTTTCTGGAGGCTAGGATGATGAAAACAATTGTGGGTTCAAACTAAAATTTTCAGCAACAGAATTAACTAAACATATCCCTGTGTAGATGACTGAAATATAACTATCTCAGCTAAATACTACCAAACACAATGACACGTCTGTGGTGCTAAAACCTTTTAATCAGAGAAGATAAAATGCAAAATTCAGGTGAATTATATCCATTTCTGCAGCGATTCGAGCGTTCTTAGCATCAGTGGCTGTCGCAGTTGCAATCTGCGGCCATAGTTAGCTTCGAAATTGCATTAGTAATGGTTACGGAAAATGTAGTGGGAATCTTTTCAGTTAGGTATAACTTTCGTCAGGCCAGGCATTGAAAGTCTGCTATTGGTAGCATGTAATCTGATACAACATGTTGCATGGATGAGTAGTCGGCGATTAAACCAGGCAACTCCATTGGTACAACGTCGCCAATAAGGAGGGCGCACTGGATATCCTGGCAGAACTAAATACAAGATCAGTTGCCAAGGTCTGTGATGGACCACCTAGTAGGGAGATGTGGCTCCCTTACGAGCATAAATTAACATGCCAATTCTCTGGTCAGCCGCTGAAGCAAGTGTGGAAGGCTCATTCTTCGGCTAGCCCTTGCCCTTCGCTAAACACCTCACTTTGTTGAGAGAGTGATGCTAGTCAACTCAAAAGCTAGTTTTACTTCAAATCCTTGCATGCAGCTTCTATGACAAAGTTCAAGGTATGAAAAAGAAAAAAAAAAACGCTATTGAATAGGTCGTGTTTATCCGAAATTGCAGAAATCTGATACAAGTTCCAGTGTTCCAAAATTGATTCCATAGTGACATTAAGAACTATTGTATGAGCATAAGGTGCTTTTCGTACTGATGACGAGTATACCGTAGCTCATAAAGGTTTTTTTGTAAGTCTTCCACTCAGCAGTCGTCATTTAAGAAAAGGTATGTCATTCTAATATGAAACCTTGTAAATTTAAATATAGTACAAACTTTAGAAATAAGTTTTATGATAAGACACATAATTTCTGATTTCCAAGATTGAAAAATGAGTTTCAGAATAAAGCCAGCCCTGTTCCAAATGTTCTTATTTATAAGCGGTCAAGCTCACGGTCATGTATTAAAAGCAATACATTTGTTGGGTCTATTAAAGCACGACCTGATTTTATTATTAAGAATTATGAAACATTCATGGCGTAAAGATTCATATCACTCATAAGTGATTCGGCCAGTACTATCTCTATTTAAATTCTAATGGACATGGGAGCTTCTCATAATATTTATCAGGTACTTTTCCTTTTTCTGAAATCTTGTTCTGAGAAATCTTTTTCCAGTAAGAGTGGCCCTACTAATGCAGTAGGGTTCGACTTTGTTAATGTTCTTGTCCATTTTGTAAATTTGTCATTATTCGTATTTTCAGCAATTGTTTTTTTTTTTACATTTGACGTCGTTCATTTAGGGCATTCCTTTGTTACTAGGCAATAACCTAGCTGAAGATAAGGTTCCGGTTAATCCACTTGTATTTTACAAGCCATCTTTGGATTAGAAAGCTGATAATATTGAAAATAAATTCTCTGATTTATGCCCAGCTTGTGCGGTTAAGCGATCTATGAGCTATTGAGAATAATCTTCATAAGGAAATTATTCCTTTAGCTGATGAGGTCACTTTCACTACATCTTTGGATCAAACAGAAGGTATTATTCCTCTTTTAAAAACTCATTCCCTGTTTCTAATCAGGGTGAAAATTACAATAACTTGTCGTCGAACAGAAAAAAAAGATCCTAAGATATGTTGCTTGTTGTAAAGGGCAAATAATGAAACTGAAGCCAAACAAGTACCTGTCTTCATTTCATTATAAATATAATTATTATGTGAGACTGGCGACTTTCCAATGTACCTGCTAATGACGAATGGTCAGTGAAAAATCAGGACATAGTTAGTGTTGCCCATGAAAATCCTTTGGCTGGTCATCAAGGGATTAATACGACTGATCGTAAGATCTTGACTTACAATAATTAAATACTGTGTTTGTAAAAGATGCAGATCTGGCAACACTTGCAAAATTGTCAGAACATCCAATTATAAGATACCTAAGGCTCGTCTGTAACCTATTCCTGCATTTGAAGAAATATTTAGCAGAATTATGATTGCTTGTGTAGGTCACATAAGACCAAGTCAGGCAACGAATAATTGTTGGCCGTTATGTATGTTTCAAAAAGGTTCCCAGAAGCAATTATTTTGAAGACCTAAAACTAAAGCTATATTTATAACTTTGATACCAATTTTTACTCAGTTTAGCCTTCAAAAGTCTGTTCAATCAGGTCAAGGGTCACATTGTATTTCCAGCAATTTAGTCTTAAATTCGGCTTTCAGCAATTCAAGTCAAAAGTAAAATTATAGTGTCACAAAACCGTTATACAGAGAAAGTTTGGATCTTATAATAGTTCTTTGTCTCTTGCTCATTCTTCATAATTATCTTCAAATTAGGTATTACAGACATTATAAAGCTCCGAAGAAAATGAATGAGGTAAATAGTAGTAATAGGACTCTGATCTAAATACATTAATGGAGTAAAATTATACATAAAGTGATATTCATGTGAATCATGCAATTATTTTAGCATAACATGTCCCACCCATTGAGGATGAAAGTGAATAACTTAAAACGGGTTCTACCGATTTCGGATCAAGAAAATCGTATATTATGAATTATCTTAAATAGAACAGTTTGAATTTGCAACAATAGGAAAGGATTGAGCTTCAACAGTTATCATTTTACTATGAGCACTTGTTTCAAGATGTTCCTATAAGATAAAACACAATTTGTCATGACGTTGAAATTGTGCATTATAAACCCGTAGAACAACACCCATACTGGATTTACCCTCTCATACATGAATACTTGGAAAAGGAAAATCAGCATTTGTTGGAAAATGATTTGATAGTTTCCAGAAAACGTGAGAATTTTGTTTTCCTTGTATACTTGTTCCGAAACCAAACAAAACTTTCCGTATGTGCCCTGATTATAGCAAGGTGAATAGTGTGACAAAAAAAGAATAATACCTTTACCAAGAATCGATGACTGTATTGTATCATAGAATTGGAAATACCAAGTATGTCAATAAAAGTTGCACATGTGAAAGGAATTTGGTTATTTCCATTAACGGAATGGGCAAAGTTAATTTAGGCATTTTAGACTCCAAATGGACTTTATCAATATAAAGTAATGCCGTTAGGGCTGAATGTTTCGCCAAGTTCTTTTAAACGCATAATGAACACGATTGCCTCTGGTCTAGATAATTGTGATGCAAACATTAATGATGTTTTTGTCTTCAACGTCACCTTGGATGAACATCTATCAACCATTTGAAAATTCTTTGACCGACTCACTAATGTAAGTTAGACAATCAATTTATCTAAACGTGCGTTCTGTCGTGTTTGTATAACTTTTCTAGGTCATATCGTGGAAATGGTGAAGTAAAACCTATAGATGTTAAGGTTTTTTATGAATTCCGTCTAAATGTCAGTCGAAAGCAATTGATGCGATTTTAGGTAGGGCTGGTTATTATAGGTATTTGTGTTCCAATTTTTTCTAAAATTGCTAAAAATCTGGCAAATTTATTGTGCAAAATATACAAGTTTCTTTGGACTGTAGAAAGTCAGGAGGCTTTTGACAGATACGAGACCATTCTTAAAAGTACAAAAATTTTTACAGCTCTAAATTTCAGACAATCTTAGACACCTTATGTTGATACAAGTGATGTTGGGGTCAGAACAGTTTTGATGCATGTATATATAAATGGTGTTGATCATCCAATGTGCTATTTTACGACGCAATTAGTTTAGCACAAATGAAAATACTTAGAATCGAGGATGCCTGTTTTTTTTTTTAACTTTGCCGTTACAACATGTTGAAGTTTACTTTAGCTCAGCTCCTTCTCCGGTTATTTTGTTTACAGATCCCAAACCCTTTGCTTTCGACAAGATGAAAAGTAAAATGCAGATATTATTAATGTGCAGTTTGTTGTTTGAGGAAAGTGATCTTGACATCACTCACATCAAAGGAAAAGACAGTTTACTTGCAGTTGTATTTTCCTGTGTATAGAAATATTATATCATGTACAATTTGTCTAATTCATTAGATTTCTTTTCCTGTAATTTTGTTTTATAAGTATGTATAATTTAAATGTGGTAAAAAGAAACCTTTTTCTTCATAAATATTTTGCTTCCTTTTATTAAAATGTGATTTAAGTACTTGTGTATTTTAAATTCTCTTGTATTTTATTTCATTACATCTTTTTGTAATTAAGACTGTATTCATTTGATTTGAAATTATTCTAGTAAGGTCAGTTCATTGATAGCAAATATTCAGTGTCTCTGTATTGGTTTTTAAGCTGACGTAATTCCTGACGTTGCGTGCGATGTGGTAAACAACTTTTTTTATTCCTCTCCTAGAGTGAAAATCAGTGGTGGCAACCTAGGTATATATGGAATTCGTGTCGGATCGACTGTAAACAACTTTTGTATTGAATATTATAATAAGATTTGTTTTAAAAAAGCAGAACATAACAAATGATGTTCCGCACAATGTTTTACTCTAGTGAGACTATACAGGACACCCACTACCTGGTTTTGTCCCAAAACATAGTGGGGCCACAAGTGGCTTAGTGGTCCAAAGCTCTCATAGTAACAGATCACTGTCATCTCACCTATCTCTGCGTAGGTTTGAGTCTATAATTAGGTCAATTTGAGTATGTAAGAAAGCTTGCCAGTAGCTTCTCGCCGGTCGTTGGTTCTTTACGGGATTTGTCCTGGTTCTTCTTCTACCATTGATACTTGCAGCCAATGTGTAGCCTATATTTTGCTTAAAAATGGTGTTAATCCCTACAAAAATCACAAGAACAACCAAAACATATTATCCCAATAAGACCTTATGTTTTGTCAGTTGAAAATATAAAGCATGATATAAAAACTCAATATATGTATTCATTTTTATTCAAACAAAAAATAGCTTAAACTTTAAACACAATTTTTGGTCTTTAACATACATACATACATACATACATACATACATACATACATACATACATACATACATACATACATACATACATACATACATACATACATACATACATACATACACACACACACACACACACACACACACACACACACACACATACATACATACATACATACATACATACATACATACATACATACATACATACATACATACATACATACATACATACATACATACATACATACATACATACATACATACATACATACATACATACATACATATATACATACATACATACATACATACATACATACATACATACATACATACATACATACATACATATGTATTTCAAGGTCCCTTACCCCCACCTAAATTATTAGAAACTCTTGTTATCCCCGACCATATAATCAGATAATATGTATTGTACATGGAAACATAAATCCATACAACCAACAGTTGTCTTTTGGTAAGGAGGAGGTATCATAGACAGGCCCAAAGGACCAAAATAGTTTGGCTGCATGTCTATACGGAGAAACGTGATTATGTACGCAGAAAGGAATAATTTTACTTTTTTTTCTTTTACTTTATTTATTGAATTTTATTAATGGAGCTATTTGAAATAAAAATATTAAAACTGATCTCATAATTTTGTTTGTGTCCTTAATTTTATACGTCGATGATATGACTATGTAAATTGCCTTCATTATTCTTCATACAAATGTATGAAACATAACTGAAGCTATTGCTCTAACAGTAATCCTCTGGCTAAATGCTCATTTATACATTGACATGGAGAAGGTACAAATTAAATGAAACTTACCAACAATAAAATGTAAGGACATCATTAGCAGCACTATAAATGACGAGAACACCGACACGTTCTTCTTCATCATTGAAATGATTTCGTTGTATTTTCTTTATAAAAACAACTGCCAATAAACAGCGATACATAATTCCGTTTGATAATGTTTTACCATAAACCGGAAGGTTCACTGTTAGGCTAACATTAAATGTAGGTGATCTCTCTCTCTCTCTCTCTCTCTCTCTCTCTCTCTCTCTCTCTCTCTCTCTCTCTCTCTCTCTCTCTCTCATAACAGTCGTCTTTAAAGGACGAATAGAAGATAGAACTTTCTAGCAAAAGATTTTCATTGCATATTCTGTGCAGTAATAGAGTTGAAATTGAATATATATCGATAATGATTATACTGATTAATTTCGTGACATATCGGGAAATTGTCGTGTAGGTGAAAGAAATTGATCCGATTGTGTGATTTTTCTAAATGCAAATTACCTTTAAAAAAATATCGCATCTGATCCTTTTATTCTTCTTTATCTGCACGATTTTGTTGTACTTTATAAAGTTGTTTTTATTGCATATGCATATGTAGTCTCTTATAATACTTGATATTTTCATACTTCTAATAAGGTTTCTAATACTAATACTAAGGAGTTGCATTTAAAGGTTCCAATTACTGTAATATTGAACATGTTTATGTTTGTGTACAAAGATCGAAGTAAATGCATACCATGCACCATTCCTCATATCTTATACTCTCCTGGCAATTGCAAAAGGAGCTCCAGACGATCTTTAATAATGACTATCAAACAGAATGTCGCCTAACTGTTTGACTTCCTGAATAAAGGGTCAGATGAACGTGACAGAGTACATGACCAGATGTTCCACATAATAGAAGATCTGAACTCATTTAATGGTCACTGAGATGTAAAAGGTAATACGAACATAAAGAAGAGATATTATGAAACCTACGATGGACAATTCATTGTCAACGACCATAAACGTGAAAGTGCTGCTGATGTTACTATGCTTAAATATGAGCGATGGTAAGTATTAACACATTTAGTTTTATCTGATATTTTTATAAACTCATTTACGCTTAGACTGACTGAAACTGATTGCGTGATTATACTGGGATCAAGCCTTGATTTCATTTTAATAACAGTAGTTAAATAATGAAAAATAACGTCATCGGTACAAAGACTCATGACCAGGTAGAGGGCAACGCATACAAAGCAAAATATGGCCATATTGATTTTATATCAAGGAAGGTAATTGGAAACATCTTCCATAAAAAAATATAACAAAATATATTTTCCCAAAAAGGACACTAAAAATATGATACTGTTTTTTATTTGTTTTCTCTTATTGATAGCTAAAACAGACAGATGAGATTAGAAACTATCATATTTATGAAGGCCTCAGAAAAGTACAAATGGCCATTAACAACTGCTTTTGAGAAGACCATTGTTTTTCACATAGCAAAAATCTTTTATATTTAGGCAATCTGTGGCAATGGTTTCTCAAATAACCTAATATATGTGCGTATACATTTTTGTGATCGATGAATACATATATTCCACCTGAAGTCAATGTCATCGTGGTAAGTATCCAACTCATACTTCTTTCTTGCCTGACGTTGTGCACAAAATGTTATTTTTCATTCATAGAGTTTCCTGCTAATGAAAAAGGTCCCCTATGTAATGAATTTGGTTTTGTGAGATAATAAAAAGTTTATATGTAAATTTTATGCATTTCCGATCACTGTAGCCTTCTATTCCGAGCGGATTGGAAATAAAATAGTAGTTAAGTGGGGTATTTGAGACCAAAGAAGGAAAAACAGCCTGGACCTGTCTGGGGCACAGATTTGTTTTTTTTTCAGGCAAGTCTGTGGCATCTGTGAATTTTGTATAGCGACAATATGAATGGAACAGGTTGGGTGATGTCACTGTACTGGACACTTGCAACAATGTAGGAAGTACCGTGACGTCATGTCACCCGTTTCATTTATATACAAAGTTTTATGCATTCGCAGTGGATATTATATTATGTTTTAATATTTTTACGTGAAAAAGAATGACTCTTTTAGAAGCAGTAGAGTGGCCCTATAAAGGACCATTGTTTGTTATGTTAACACCAGTTAACATAGAATGCATCTCAATGATCTCCTTTCCTTCAAACTTTTTCTAATCATTTGACCATCTATGCGAGTCCGCGTCAGACTACATTGACTTTCCACATTGGTCCTTTTTTCCAAATTCATGGCGAGTCCGTCTGGAAAAAAAACCCCACCGATGATACGAAAGTAAATGATTCTACCTTGGTCCACATCTTTGTTACTAGAACAGATGAAGGGAAAGAAGTGAACAGGGTTTAATTTTAGTTGAATATCGGATCGAAACGGATTGAAATCGTTTAACATTAGTAACAGAGAGGGTGAACCATACATAATTGGTTTCACGATATAGCTTACCAACAATAATGCTGACCATGAAAACATCGTAAGCGACCCGCTCTGCCGCTGACAAGTATTTGTCACAAAACAGTTTTGTATGGTTCACCTTTCCAATGAAATGTATCATAACACAATCATTTGTTACCCTCCCCTCTACATTTTACCAGTGTCAAACAAAAATATGTGGCTTTCTCTACGTTCAAAAGATTTCGCACACTCCAACATATTCAACCCCGAGCTGAGTTCAAAAACAGTACTCACCACGTGCTGACATCGGTGGGAAAGTGTGTTCTGTTGACGTTCGAGCTAATGGGTCGCGGAACCTCACTTATTAAGAAAAATTGGTATTGATGGGAACCCCTGACTAATACAGGTTATCAAACTTGGGGCTTCTAGTAAGATAGCCAGGCGATCTAGCAATTCGCCATTGTTCTACTTAACACATATCCGTTTCAAAATAAATATAAAACACATTATGTGATAAAAAGTTTCTGAAATGCTGTTTATTCACATTTTACTACAAAGTAAGTACTTGCAATAACGTGGATACAATTAGCGGATCCACATGTTCCAGTTTTTTTTGTGTGCAGTTGTGTTATAGCCTTGACTAACGACTCACGTGGCAAGGAAATAACTGCTTCATTATGCTATTGTTGTGAAAGAGTTTTTCCCCGTTGCAATCAAAGACAAAATATTCTATCATTACATATACAATATACGCTCTTCCTTTTCGTGACACCTATATTTGCAAATTATTTGCCTAGCAGCAGAGAGGCTGAACAGAAAAATTTGCCTGAGACCTTATTTTTGAAAATTAAGGGTTCCTACGAAGGCTGAGAAAAAACTTTTTTGCCTTAATAGTAAAGCTTTCTTTAATTGACCAGATTTTTTGCTCGATTTATTCACGATGTGGTTACTAAAACTATGCCCCTCAGCCTCTTTGTTGCTACGAATTAAACAGCCAATATAAATATTTTCAATAATGAGTATTGGTGAACCACACACAGCTAAATTAGCTCGAGAGCGACTATATGCAATTAAAAATATCTACCTGTTCGTGATTCTGTTAAGCAACAACTACAGGCGCGTCAGGAATCTCGATTGGAATTTGAGGAGGATACAAAACAGTTATTTAAACCTATCACTGCTACCACTAAAGGTATTCAACCTGTGTTAGAGAAAACCGCTAAAGCAACTAAAAAATAGCAAAAAAAAAATAAGAAAACAAACAAGATTCTTGAAAAAATTCCAGCCGAAATAGCTAATGTGATACCACTTTCGGAAATACCTGATGATGCACACCAGGCAGAAGGTGATACTCAACAAATACCAGGACAAGCGGGAGACAGGGTTAATGTATCTGATAAATTTACTGAAGATGTCATCGATAAGATAAAAGAAGCCAAAAACGTAAACCAATTAGCTATAAGTGCTGTGAGAGGTTATGATAATCGAAAACAATATTTAAAACCTGAATATGCTGATGATGTCATAAGTCGCGATAATTGGTACAAATGGATATTTCGCATACACTATGACGTTGATCAAGCTCAAAACAGAGATTCAAGATATATTGAGTATATTCATGCAATAAATGAATATATTTCGCTTATACAGTTACCGCCAGAACAATATCAGGTATTAAAACAACAATTGATAAAAACAAGAGATGTAACAAAAACAAAAGAACAAAAACAACCATAACCATTTCAGCAATCACTTTGTGATTATCCAGTATCACCAAAACCACCATCAAAGTCATGTGAAAAAGCACCACCTAAACCAAGTGAAGAGGAAAAAGAATTTCAAGACGATCCTGGTGCAACTGGAAGTGGTCTAGGAAGTGGTCTTATTACTTGTCCCAATAATGTCCTTGCTGATGTCGATCGATTAGAAATCCTCATCGGAGGAAAACGATCTGGTAATAATTCTTCAGAAATCATTAATGAAGCAGGTGATATTTGTAAACGATTATTTAGTGGTGGCATTGTGGATATTGCTATATATCTATCGCTCATTAATGAAATCGCCGATGATTATTATAGTGACTAATTCACAGTGATTCGTTACAATTAGTGATAAAGTCAATTAATAATAACAATGATCGTGCATGGTACTCAACGTGGACCTACCATGGTCAGGGTAATAAACTTTCGATTACCGGTGTACAGAGCAATCTACGGAGATGGACTAGGCGATGTTGCTCAGGGTCTGTTTAGAAGAATAGCCCCAAAAGCAATACCTATTGCAAAACAGCTAGGAATGAAAGCTATTGATGTTGTTCGTGAAAAAGGTATAGACGCTGCTGGTAACCTTGCTATCAAAGCATTCTCAGCAATCAAAGATAGACTAACACGATTAATACGCAGACCACAACCCGTCCGACCTCAACCAGTGAAACTATCTGGCACTGAAGTGATGCCCGCAAGTGTAAGTAAAATAAAAAATCAAGTCACTTATAAAAACCTAGCGGCGTTATTTGATGTCCCAATGTCAGAGAAGGCAAAATATATAACCGCTAGTCTGATAGCAGGAAGTGGTCTTGATTCCCGAAGTGGTCTTCGTGTTAGACGAAGATCATAATAAAAAAGATGTTCAAGCGTATAGGTGACCCCGCGTTTGACATGGACGCACCAGTTCTCAAATATGAGTCTATGCGTGATTATCATTATTGTTCTTATGACGCCCGAATGCCAGATCAGCGTGGACGAATCGAATTACAGGTTCAGGATACAAGTAAATATTTCTTACTTGCTGAAGCATTTATTGAAGTCGCAGGTGAAATGTTAAATAACGTTAATCCAACAGCACCAGCAGCATATGCAGCTGATGTTAGAGTTGGTTTTGTTAATAATGGTGATATGACGTTATTTGATAGCGCTACGTACATGATCGACGGAACAAATATTGAATCAATACAGAAAGACGTCGACGTTGCTACAACAATACTTGGTCTTGCAAGATACAGCGATTATTATTCGAGATCAGCTGGTCCATCAATGATGTTTGCAAAGGATACAACTGATTTTCCAGAAATTAGAAACGTGACTACTGGTGATGTGAGAGCTGAAGGAGGAGCTGCTGATGCCTCTGCAGTATTATCGATGAATGCTAATTTTAACTTAGGATTTGCCACACGTCGAGAATGTTAAAAGGTGATAGGAGAACATTTTCATGTGCAATTCCACTATCACACATCTTTGGATTTTGTAGAAGTGTTAGGAAAGTACTTTTTGGAGCTAAACACACAGTTGTACTAGTACGAAAAATCACAGGTGATGATGCAATCTGGCGACCTGGTGCAGTTGATGCTGGTAGAGTAATTCTTACAAAACTTTCTTTATGGATGTTAGTGATGATCACCTCGATATCTAAAGAACAACTGTTACTTTCCTTTATGGATCATGGTGGCAAATCAGCGTTGTCATGGTTAACAATGACTACGGATGTTATCCAGAGTAATATCAACTGTTTATTCACATGGCAAATAGCTTCTCAGCAAGGTATTTCTGCACCAAGACACATATTTATTGCACTTCAAAATAATGAACGAATAAACAATCAAGATGAAAGTATTATGGTATTTGATAAACTCAGTGTTTCTGAGGTTTCATTAAGGATAAATGGACATCAAGAACCATCCGAGGATATTTTGTTAAATTTCGATCAACATCATGTAGCACGTGCGTATCATTGTCTTATGAGATTCATGTGGTGTGATCTAAACGTTGATACTGGTTTACAAATATCGCAGCTAGATTTTACAAAGCTGTATCCGATTTATTACTTTGTGCTGGGACATATAGATCGAACTAGACTATCAGTAGTTTATATACATTTTCGAGCTCGTGTTAATAGAGATGCTGGAGCTATTCCTAATTACAGAGCAATTGCTGTTATACTTAGCGAAAAATCAATGTTACTCGAAGGTGCAAGTGGACTAATGAGAGTCGTTGATGCTCCAGTAGAGAACATGTAATTAGATCGCTCATAATATTAATAATTTCATATCATCACGTTAGTGTGAGTCTGACTCCTGGTCAGATCAAAAAACAACGATCATCATTAAAATAATCGTGGGATAAAAATATCGTGGGATAAAAATATCACTAAAGCGAGAAAAACTCGCGGGTGGTCCAAATAAGTTATCGTTGACCGAACGTCAATATAATCACGTTAATAAAGCCAAGCGATTAAAGACCGGGGTATGACTTGATCTTTCTGCAGCGGTTATCAAAGACATGGATAAATCGGGTGGTATATTTCCACTTCTCGCAGCTATACCAGAATTAGTAGCCGCTGCAGCCCCAGCTGTTGCAAAAGCTGCTGCGTTAGGAGCTCTTGGAACCGCTGATGGAATGACGTTAAAGAAAGCAACAGGACAAGGCATGAACAAAGGGGAAAGGTCTAAGACTTCCGGGAACACCGCTTTCGTGGTAGGGAAAACGTCTATGACTTCCAAGTACACCGCCCTCATGTTACGCAAAAAAATAAGACTAGGAATATTACTGTGATAATTCCACTATCAAATTTTGATTTACTCGATGCAGCCAAGCGACTAATTATAAAAAATTCAGAGGAGTTTTTATACACGATCAATTACCAAAACAACCTAACAATACTGAAACTTATATTATTAATCTTGATAAAAAAAAACTCTGGACCTGGCACGCATTGGGTAGCGTATGCAATTGATCCACATGTAATTGTTTATTTTGATTCGTATGGTTTGGCGCCACCAAAGGAGTTTCTTCATTATGTCAGCAATAAAATTGCTCCCATCTGGTATTCAACGCTACCAACACAATCAATACTTAAAGAACTTGATGCTATATCACAATCAACAAAAACACCTCATAAAGTCGTGCATTAGTATACCCCGATGTCGCATTTGAATAGACACTAATGACATAATGGTTGATATTTATGGAAGATCTCGGACAAAAAAAGATAAGATCGTCGACTTATCTAAATAAGCAACTCTTGATCAGCTTAGAAATAAACTCGATTATTTATTAAATATCACGAGTGTGGATCAAAACGAAGTCGTCATTTTTCAAGATAAACAAGAACGATTAAAAACGAGCAACATACAATTGCCCGATGTACTTATACAAATTACTACCGCGGTTACTAATAATATCGTTACTTTTGCTAATCAAGGTAAAAAACAGGATTCCGGTAATTCGGTTAAAGACTACGTTAAGAAAACCGGCGACGTATTATCTGTTTACTTAATAATGTCAGGGAAAAAAAATTACCTATCTCGGAAACCCAACCTCGGAAAATGACGCAACAGAAAAGAAATACGTCGAGGATAGCAATAACGATCAAGTGACAGCAATAACAACGATCAATAATGAAATACAAAAAATAAGAATTAATTTTACCGGTCACGTGAATACGTTTCTAAGTTTCCGTAGAAACATAAACAGATCCATTAATGAATTTTTTGAAAGTACACCAAATATCGACATAATACTCGTTGACATTAATATGAAACTAAACGATATTATTAGAGGAATTCCTGATATTATTGAAAAAAAGAATCTTATTAAAATTCATCACATACAGATCATCAACATCGTGTACGTCGTCGGATCGGGCTCAGCTACATGGACACAACGAAATAAAACAATCAAGCACACCGCTGAGGTCGCTGGTAGATATAGGTTATCTGTGTTTAGTGTTGTAGAATTTAACATACTTACCACATCTTCATTAGCTAATAAATTGTCTAAAACTGTATATGTAATGTTGAATAAAGATTCTGAATACACGTTCACGTTGGAATCATCGGATAGAAATTTGGCATCCGCTAATTACTGGTGGTGTCTGGAATTTGTAACTAAAGCTCCCATTTTAATTACTTAATTAAATGACAACGTCATAAATATAATGAATCCGATGACAGAGTAACTGATTGACGTTCAACGCCACAGATATAATCAGGCGTGTAAGAGTCAGACTGAACTAAAAAATATAATTGACGATTACACGTTGAAAGTAAAAAAATATCGCAGACGCATAGTTGTTATTGACATTGTCGTTTACTCGGTTTATGCTATTGTTGCTGGAACCGGATTATTATTATTATCAACGTTAACTATGACTGCTCCTGCGATTTTAACGATTATCGTTTCTACGATAACAACATGTGCAGGTATTCTTAGTATTATCGCTAAGAAAATATCTACATGCGCGAGCGATAAATTACTCGAGTACATGATAAAATTACACACAGCAACAGCCGCCTATACTAAATTATACTCGCATCTTTCCTTGTACTTCAGTGATGGTAAAATATCTGATGAGGAGTTTGTAACGATATTGAAAACTTACGATGAAGCATTCGTGATAGAAAATAACGCATTCTCTAGGGACATTAGCGGAAAGATGGAGAATTAAATAATGACGATAACAATAATGTCAGAGACCTTGACACCGTCAAGGGAATTATTGCAGCAGATCGTCACTAATAAGACGCCATCTAAAACTACTATGATATCAGTAAGATCAACCAATCCTGAATTTAGCGTTAAATTTTCAACTGCAATTTTAGCAAGTGAAATTGCATTGGCTCAACTCCGCGTGTATAGTAGCTGGCCAAATATCAGGTCGAAACCATTCGGTGGATTACCAGCAAATAATTCACTGGTATTTGCTAATAAGAATAAACCGGATGGAACCCCTGATTGGCAAGTTGTTAGAATTTCAACGGGTAGTTATCAAATAGAGGATATTAATGACGAGTTCCAACGCAGAATAAAATCAATCACAGGTAAAGAATCAAAAATAGCTATCACTGTTTACGAACCAACACTATCAGCGGTAATTGAAGTAAATTCCCCTGATTACTTCGTAGATATTTATCAGAGTTCAACCAGATCAGTGTTCGGATGGCCTGAAGTCGCACCGGTTTATAATGGAGTTTCAGAACCAACTTAAAAGGAGTTTAAAACGAGTGAAGAAAAATTCATTCAAGATCTAGAATATCGAGAAAAGAAACCATGGAAATTAAAAAAATTAAAATCTGATCCAAATAATAATGATAATTACTTTACGGATTCTGACGTTAAAAGAATCCCCAGGATGAATAGATCAGCATTTGATTTTATCAAGACGCCAAGGTCGCAGGATCGTGATATTGTTGATGAAGAATTTTTCAAAACATGCTTAAATACTCTTAAGCCTGAATACGGTAAAACGTTTAATGATTTAAGAAATTTACGTACTTCATTATCACAGCAGTATGATAATAATGTAAAGCAGCAAATAATCGAGTTAATAAAACATTTAAATGGTATCTTATTTGATTTACACATCGCCAATCGAAGCATTATAAACGTTGCAACTGATCTTAGTAGACTGTTTAAACAACTCCAGAACTTAAGCAATTATTTCTTATTCATTATAAAAGAAAAGAAAAGGACTTACAAACAAGTATTATACCAGATCTAAATAATGCTGAGATGAAGAAATCATTAAGTGATCTTTTTGAAGAATATTATTCGGGAGTAATTGAATCGTGGATAAAATTAGCCCCACCACCGTCTATACTAAAAAAACAACAACCCGTTTGGTGCTGGTAGACCAATATCACCAGGCAGTGTTTACGTAACAACAACAATCGCTGTCAATCTTGTTTGCGACGTTGTGGATGGAAGTTTTCAAATAGATATTTCAGAGTCTAGCCAGGCACAGCAAGGTTGCATATTATACACATTTTCACCGCGCGATCCGCCTGGGTGGTTGATTTTATCAGAACCTATAAACGCCGTATACTTGCGTGTTCATAATCCATTATTATCAAGAATACACTTCAAACTTACAGACCTAAATAATCACATCTTGGACAGAAGAAATGAAATTATAAATATAAATCTGTGAGATCGTAATGCGTCAAATGAGAAATAAAAAAAAATATATTTGGTACTCGTCTATGGTACCTGATACATAAAGGGTTGGTCCGTATACTTTGATGTTTAAGTATCCACAAATGCATAGTTCGTCCATAAGTATTCTTGTTAATATTTTGTAGGTTACTAAATATATATTTGTTTTTACTAAGGAAGAATATGCAATAGTTTTTCCAACGGTTTTGTTTTGCGATTACAACATTACAACAGTTATTGGCCACCTTCGTTACTTTCATTTTCACTTTCAGTTTCAATCGTATTTGCACAATGTTCCCTTATCTGTCTTATACGAAAGTTCATAATCTTTTTCATTTCGTATTCATGAGATAATTCTAACTTTTTGACAATATCATTTGAAAGCGGTACAGACAATTTTACCTGATTATTAGTGACTTTTGCCAGTGGCTTTAACATTCCACTTTGCATATCCTTTAAAAAATTTGTAATCTGACGAAAGCGTAAATCTGTTTTGGTTTTTCAGTTGTTGTAACGAGTCAAAGTCACACAGAATCTTTTCAGTATTAAAAATGTCAACATTAATATCGTTATGTTGTAATTTTTAAATAGCAGAAAGAATGGCATTTATATTTTCAGTATATATTACATAATAAATTTATATATTTAATATAAAAATTAGCAAAATATGTGCCGCGAACTGACACTCGATTTACTGTTCCCAGTTGTTCAGATAACCTAATGAGGTTTTTTTCAGACATTTACTCCACCAGAGAACCCCTAAATATCCTACACCGAAACCTTAGGGACTCAGAGGGTTTTGTTTGAGCATGTGCACATGTATACCCCTACAAGTTCCTAGGACATCAGAAACCGAAACTCTAGGAACTCAGAGGGTTGTTTATACACGTTGTAGGTCTTAGTTTAGTGACCAATCAGATATGCCTTGCAAGAGTTCATAAATATCCGTTATCGAAACTTTAGAAGCTCAAAGGCTTTTTGGTCTTCGTGATCGAACCAAATTAGGTTTTGGTTTTACGATTGTGTCTTTATGAACGGTACCCTTTGTGTGTATACCCTATAGTAGGTCACAAGGTTACGATCTAGTATCAGTTCCCGCTACATATTTTTGGACGGCAAAGACGGCACAAACACATCAAAAATAATAATGATGATGATGATGATGATATAAACAAATACTATCTTCACATTTGCATACCCACTCCCAATATCAAATCCGAGAGTGATCGACGAAAAGTCAATCCACCACGAAGTGACGTAGTGGATAGTTATGCGCACATGAAGATAGGGGGCAGAACCCCAATAAATTATATTTTTTGGCATAATATCGCCTTTCCGTATACATTGTCATTCACAAGATTATATCCCTGATCGTCTAGATTATAGATTCCGCACGTAACCGTTCGAGCTATTGCACACATAAGTGTTTAAGAAAAATTAGTTAATATATATTTACCTACACCAGAGTAGTCCTAAAAATAACAACAACCAGTTTCTGGTATTTTATTTTTACAGTTTCCAGAAAATATATATGATTCTGTATAACACGAATAAAATTAAATTCGCCAGTATATAGCCGTTTAATTTAGTCAAGCGGATGTAAAATAGCGTTCCACATGCCCAATTGGCCACAAGGTTTACTTAGTACAGACCTGCTGCCGCTCAATAATACATTTTTTGCTGTCACTTATCTAAGTCTACGTAGTATATGATTGCAAACAGACAGATACATACAGAGACAATCATTGTGTGATGGATTTCTACATTAAATCAATGCTTTATATTGCTTGTATTCTCTCTGATTGTATTATTTAGTGTATGTATTATAAATACACAAACAGGGAGATAATCATGAAAAATTGATAAAGTTCTTGCAAGAGTTCTCTCTGTTCATTTAATTTTCAAAATTCATTTATTTAACAGTGGAAGCCGGCAGTATAATAGCGTACTACGATAAAATCGATATAACGGATCTACTTATACAGCGAGCTTAGAGCAGCCAATCACAATTGACTATGCACTTGTGAATCTTGCGCGTGGATTTTATGTATATAGACAAAGAATGCAGTACGCGGATTTTATATAAACAATGGGTAAAGTATAATTTTATCAGTAGGGAATGAGTTGCCCAATTAGCATTGAAAAGACCACTGGTAGGTTTAAAAAACGTTACTATGTTATCAATCATTAGTATATAGTGATTCTCCATCAAATAATTATGATATATCTGATTATACGTGTGCGAACAAAGATTTTCGTAGAGTTTACAAGTTTTAGTTGGGTGAACTCCCAAGGGGTGTTAACGGGAATTAAAAATAGGTTTTAAATTTGTTTGTCAAATACAGGTTCTTTCCAGATCTTTTGCTCGTATTGTGTAGATTTGTATGAGCGAATTACGATAAAAAAACGAAAAAAAACCTAGTATTTGGTAAATTTAAAACCTATTTCTAATTCCCTTTAACACCCCTGGGGATTTCACCCAACTAAAATTAGTAAACTCAACAAAAAACAATGATAATATTGACTAAAATGCCTAAAGAAAAGTGTAAAAAAATAATAAATTTGATAAAAAATCGAACAAAATAAAATCTTTATAAAAACTAATTAAATGTGATTAAGTAGAGAATGTTTTATGATATAGAATATAGTTTATATATCTTTGTGGAGTACAATCTAATGTTTCTGAAAAAACTAAATAATATCAACAACAACAATAAATGAAAAGTTTTACGCTTGTCCCAGTCTTGCCTAATTATCTAAGAACCTGAACATAATATTTCGCTCAAATTTAAAGCAATAAGCATACTTTGTAACCCCTTCGGCAACTGATTTAATAGAGGGTGGTACAATGTTAAAGTATTTACTAGCGGAATAAATTGACTTGAACATAATTTCTTCTCCAGATTCTTTATTCACGGATTTAATAACATTTGCAAATCGTGCACCCCCAGTTTTTCCAAACCTACAGTTTTCTTTTTGCGCGATAATACGTAAATTTTGAAGTGAGTTGTCAACTTTACTGTTGGGTATGTGATGGACCACATACCCGTCTTTGATCGGTCCCAAAATCCATTCGATCACAAATCTGTGTGATAAATAATTTTTATTTCCTTTTGGGTTTAACGCAAGATAACCAGCATTGGTAACACTGCCTACTGGTTTTTTCAATCTGCTATTCCTGATAATGTCATTTGGATTCGTTTCATAATTGGTTATGATTGGATAAGGCACAAACTCATTTTGCTCAATTTATATAGAATATACCATTTGTTTAGATCATTGTTTTGAAAATCTAGCTAAATAATCTTCTTCGCGTTTTAATAGATTCAGAGTTATATTTTTTATTGTAATATCTTTTCAACTCCCTGTATCATTTACCACGGTGTAGGTCCTAGACTCCCATTTCTAACGCATTGCATGTGATAACCACATAACTCGTTTATGCAATTTTTAATACACGGAGACGTGTAACCAATCTTAAGCCACCGCCAATTGTGATTTGGTTGAATCATATATAAACGATTAATACCTCAATTTAGATACATATTTGTCTTATTTTAAATATCCAGGAATTATCCGCAAATGACCCTGCCGCAGCTAGATTTGATCTTGACAGACTACACAAATTTAGTTTCTCGATGCAAGATCTAGCTTTAACAAATGCGGATATAGCTAAACGCATTAGTGAAGCCAAGAAGGAGTTCCGCCACGATGATGCGGTTCATATGTGGTCCACATTCAGGATTGGAAATAATATCTATGTTATGAATGACAAACGAGGTAGAGAGATCATTGACTATCTCGATGTTCGAAAATATATTATTTTAGTAAAATTTATTGTAAATATAGAGGATGATATTTGGATCATCCGAGACAAGCGAATCCATCCAAAAGTCAGGGAATAATAGTATCCTCGGTGCAAATTCCAAACCAGGAATACTGACTGGAATAAACAAGCCGATTATGAGTGATCTAATCCAGTAACTGCTGGTGTGTACGCGCTCTATCCATTACATGATAAACCTGACGTAAAGGATCTCAAGAAAATGAAAATGTCATTCTTTGACTAGAATAAACTGTGTGGCTCAGCGAGTTATAGAACACTTCACAAACGCGATACGGGGAAACGGTTTAACAGATTTAATTCGTCAAAAAATAAATATGTGGGCTGAAAAAGTTAAAGACACTGGAGCATCTATCAGCGAGGTTACTGAGCTAGAAAAGTTATTAAAATTTCTAATAACAGTGAAGACGCTGACAGGAGAGATTTTGGACAAATCAAAATATAAATCTAGAGGAGCTCCTATAAATATTATTGATCATAACGCGCCTGCATGGACTGATACTGTAACTGTAGTTCCACGAAAAAGAATGGTTAAATTTTACCAAGATGATGTGTTCCATGCCATAGGTGATATTGTCATACGTGACCCTGTTTCTGTGTGGTTGCTTCGGAGTTCTGAATGTGATCATTATAATCAGTTTGTACGGTCTAACGGTGATATTTATTGTACATAATCTCTTTATAAAGAAATGGATAACCTTGCCCTGAAATATACTTCTGACGACATCAAAGTTAGACAATTACTAAGTAATTGTTTTACCGTACCATCGGTTGCTGCTCATTTCGATAAGGAGAAAAGCTCGTGGAAACCGACACGATTAGTAATTTCTTGAAGATGTGAAAAGTTGTATAGAATACGGACACGGTGGATTGTGGAATACTACATATAATTACAAAGACGTTATCTCATTTGATATTGTATCGTGTTATCCTGGAAGTTTTCTTGGATATGGAGAGTGCTCTAAATACGTTAATAGATTTGGACGTCCTACACATGACATGAGCAGGGTTGCGATAAACGAAACTCTTACCAGGTTTTGATTTAAAATGATTTGCTCATGTAGAATCATTCGAGCTTTGAGAAGGTCTTCATATGATTGTTTATGCGTGGTTTGGAAAACACTTTTCAGAAAAATGTTGGGCTCAAATAGTTCTGCTAAGATATATGTTCGATGTTGGAATTTTAGTATCGTTGAAAGTATCTGAAGCTATTAAATCATATCGCATGCAAAAGCAAGTTTGGTTACCAGAACCTGCTAAACACGATGAGACATTTGAAAAAAAAAATCTCGGCAGAAAAATAATCGGTAAGATTACACAAGGAGGATCAAAGGATCTTAAACGAACTTGTACAAGATTGATCATGGACGATGCTGAACTCGATTTCATAATCGCTGATACGATGGAGAAAGACACATTTATAAGTCGATGTAATGCTTATTTATCAGACAAAACAAAACTAGGTACCATTTTGAGCTTTACTGATGGCGAGTCACCGCAGTTTACTCATCTAAAATCTTCGATGCTAGCTTATGTTTCGATTAATCTATTATCGATTATAAACAAATTTCCTCGTTACGCTGTTAGAGTCGTGACAGATTCATTTTATGTACAAAAAACACATAAAGATTCACTAAATCTCGGTAATGGTGAATGTAGAACGTGGAGGAAAAAAACAAGAAAATATACTTAGTTATTGTGAATCTGCCGATGTTGAAATTGAGGAAACACATTGCAGAAATAATCAAGCATCAGAATCGATTGCGCCATCCGTATATTATCCTGTATGTAGACATAAGACTGTTTATCTTAATGGGTGTGGAGGTTCAGGTAAAACAGCATGCGTGATTAACTTATTCATGAGTTTAGATATGATTGTCTTAACACCAACGCACAAACTCGCCAGGGAAATAAAGCAACGAAACGGAATGTCGTGTCTATATCATAGTTTCTTTAGATGGTGCGGAGATACATGGACCTTATTACGAATGGGTGAAAAATATATACCTAAAATTATCATATGGGACAAGAAATGCACGGTGCCACTGGAAGTATTACAAATATTTCTTGATTGGTTGTTACTAAATAATACTGCTCTGATTATGTGTGGTGATCGTGATCAACCACCACCCTTTGTTGGGCAGTCTCCACATGAGTGTCTAAAGAACAATGTAGATTTTTATGAAGAAATATTTGATGATCATAGAGCTGTTGTTGAGTCGCTGAAAAAAATTATAAGATTAATACGACTACAACTAGATAAAATACAGTGTGAAGTAATGCATGAGATAATTCCAGAAACATCCATGAATGATTTTGGACCCTATGGAAACCTACTGATTTGATAGTTGTCAGTAGAAAAATAGTTCGTGACGAACTACAAAAGAAATTATATGCGATACACAAGGAAAAATTCCCAAAGTTACCTGTACCGTTGTGTTATCGCCCTGCAGATACTAGACAACAAAATGTTGATTGTTAAGATTCCTGGTGCAGACACTGAAAGTGTCCGAAGACAAAAGCTTGTGTTAAATTATATTGTTCTTGTCGCTGTTGATGTTGTCGAGAGCGCGTTAAACATAGATAAATCGTCATGGACGTTAGGGTTCGCTATAACAATTCATTCGTCGCAGGGATTAACTATCACTGATACTAAAGTTTGAATAGTCGATGATCGTATTGAGTGGTCAAATTTAGTTTATCTCGCAGTATATCGAGTTAGAAGACTATCACAACTAAAACGAGTTATCATGGATTGCGTAATAACCGAAGAAATCACTAATAGTGTCGATATCAATAAAAACATTAGTCAGCTATAAGCAGTGTGACAAAAAAATAATCGCGAGTTTGACATAGATGTGGATATTATTATGATATTAAAACAATGACAAAATAATCAATGCGCAAATTGCAACGCAATAATGTTTTGGCAGTATTCGAGCAATAACCCAAGACAATTTACCGTTAATAGAAATAATAGTAGTCTTGGTCACACGTGCGAAAATATGATGCTGATCTGTTTGGAGTGTAATCGACGTCGAGGATCTCCGAGTTTATAAAAGTGTACTGGGTGGTAATTGCGTATGCTCAGGAATTATTTGTAATTGTTTACGTACAAATCCACGCCGAGGAACATTTGAATCTAATCTCTAGATTGCAGGTCTACCTGTGGACCTTACCACGCTGGATATTTTGTGTTTGGTCACACTCCAAATAGGACCAGTTGCCCTTTTTATGCCTCCTTCGAATTCGCCAGATTTGTATAAATATCTAACCGTAACTTTGCCTAGTACTGGTTGAGAAATAGATTTACGTTTTATCGGTATATATTTGTTGTGATCGCATCAGACGATTTCATAGAAGTTGCACGAGTAACTTCCTTATTCAGCTCAGCTACCACACTCGGTAACCTCGCAACCCATTCACGAGATCTATCCTTTCTCTTAAAGACAGCAGATATTTCCTTTGCATATTGATAACCGAATATCCGCTCTGCAAGTGTTCGATTTAATCGTTCAACATTCTCCTGATCACGATGAATCTCCTTGTGTCCTTGTCTCGTTGTACTTGTTCATCAGCGAAGATACTGCACCATGAAATTCTTTGCCAGGATCAACCTGTAGTAGTTTTGGCCATTGTAATGGTCCTCTCTGATAAATTTGTTTAAACGCAGTCGCAACTTCAGATGCTGTCTTTGTTGATAGCGGCTCCTCTTCTTTATATCTGCTAGCAACGTCAACTACGGTTAAAGCGTATCTGTATGTGTGTTGACGTCTACCTGCTTTAATGGTATCGTGTGGTAAAAACAAGATATCCGCTTGATGAACGTCATTAGGAACGTTGACATCGAAATCTGCGTATTTAATTTTTTAGGTGGATTTTGAAAGATTTGCCATATTGCCTGTTGTGCTAAGCACGCTGCAACGACATCACGCGAAACTTTTGCTGAAGCGGCAGGTTTGTTAATCGCTGTCTTACCTCGCCAATATCCTTTCGGGGAATAATAAATAAATTCCATTATAGTAATCAGTTGATTATTTACCAGCTCCTATCATTATTTTACCTTTCTTAGCAGATTTTATCACAAAATTAGCGAGAGATTCTCTGAGAGATTTATTAGGTATAGAAATTAACGCGTGAATTAATTTCAAGTCTGCGAGATACAGTTGTTTCAAATCAGGATTTTTATATGATACATCATGAGTGTGACACGCTTGATATATCTTATTTACTGGATACTCTCCAGGCTTTAGTCAATCTTGGTTATCGAGTCTGATATCAAGACGAGTTCCAGGACCACAATAATTATATCCAGGAAGATGTTTCTCATCATGATATTTTGCCCATGGAGTTCCTAGCAATTTCCCTAATGAAGCGGCTATATCACCACCACGCACTATTTGCGACGCGGAACCAAATTTATATTTTTTTTGTACCACATTTTGCACACTTGCCTGTGAGTGCGCGTCTCATCTTTTGTTGTTATCGTTGTCAATCCAACTGTGGGTGTTGTCGCTCTACATCGAACACAATATTAACTCATATCATTATCATATGGATATAATTGACTTATCTGCGACACGAAACAAGAGCCATTAAGGCACCATCCAGCATTACCAAATTCTATTAGAATGATTATAATAGGTCCTTCTGGATCTGGTAAGATGCAATTATTGCTTAATCTGATAATGCGATGGCTCAAGTGGAATACGTTGTATTTAGTAGCGCCATCTGTAGATGATCAACGATGTTACGAAGTACTTAAAGGTTTTAATCAAAATGCGACATTACTGGACAAAAATAATATCTTTGAATGAAAACTTTCTCAACCACCACCAAGAAGAACCAAAACAAAAATATTAGATAAATTTACAATTGAAGGTATTGCCGCTATCAAAGACCCAGACCAAATAATAAATATTGCCGCATTTGGATATTATCAAAGTAAAAAAAATGTAAAAACAAAAGTAGCTGGGGATTTTTTTTCACTACTTTTTGCTCGAGCCCTTAACTAAAAAAGGTACCTGCAACTGGCTGAAAAAATAGGTCAATAACGTTAAACCAAAGTCTCTAACTACTATATTTATATATGGTTAAGAACCGGTAATAAACCACCTGTAAAGGTCAAAAGGGTAGCCCAGGTTGTTATCCTACAGTGGACTTATTTTTTTCACGATTTCGTTTGCTAACAAAGCGGCACTCAATTGTTGTTGTTCACCGCCTTCTGCTGATGTGGATTATCCAAATATTTTATCCAGACCTGTACGTTATCAGCACCTTAGGGGATGTAAATTTATTGTTATAAATCCGAACGGAACATTTTGTGCTTTTGAAAAGAAGTTTTTGAACTTGATCATGTCCATATCCCCTGAACACAAGGTATAATATATATTCTGTAGAGTATAATTATCTACTCCATTAAACACAACCAAAATAAAACAGTTATCTCTGATCACCTTAGGTATCTGTGTGTATCTCTAATTAACATAAATCACGTCTGTGTTTTTATGTCTACCTCGAGATAATATTCTAGCTGGATTCGATTGTTTGTCCAACGTCACATCATCGTACACTACGAGGTTATTATTGAATCCATCTAAGTAATCTACAGACGGGGCTTCATCTATATCTGTGATAAAATCAATAATGTCGTCGCCATGTTTATTAATAGATTTTGCTTTCTCTTTAAAATCCTTAAGTAGTTTTTAACAATGCTGATCATCTACAGACGATGATATTAAATATAGTTTGCTCCATTTCAACCATCTCATTATTAAGTTTAATAATAGTTGTGTTTTACCTGATCCAGAAGGGACTAATATAATCATCCTTATCGAATATGGTAATGCTGGATGGTGCTTTTCTGATTCCTGTTTTCGTGTCGCCGAAAAGTCAATTATTGTATCCAAATTATTAATAACATGAGTTTATACTGTGTTCGATGTAGATTATCTTCATCAACTACTGGATTGACAACGAAAATAACGAAAAATAAACGACGTGCATTAATAGATAAATGTGTGAAATGCGGCACGAAAAAAATATAAATTTATCTCCATGACTGATTCAGGAATAAAGGCAGGAGGAGATATTGCTGCTTCTTTAGGAAAATTACCTGGATTTTCATGGGCTAAATACGTCGGTGAGAAACACCTTATTTGATATAATTATTGTGGTCCTGAAACTAGACTTGATTATCCGACTTGATGATTAAGACCAACCAAGACCATCCTAAAATAAGATTGATTAAGCAGGTCATGTTCACGACTTTGCTTATAAAAGTGATGACTTGCAGCAGCGGCATCTTGAAGATGTGAAATTGATTCATGCATTAAATTATATACCTAATAAATCTCTCTGACAAAAACTCCCTATTTTCCTGATAAAATCCGCTATAAAAGTAATATAATGCTAGGGGCTGGGAATTAATTATATGAGTATTATTAATATTAATGGAGAGCCAAGGGAGCGATCACTAAACTTGCTGAAGCAGAAAAAGTTTCACGTTCTGTTGCTGCAAACTGGTTAGCAAGACGGGCAATATGAAACATGCATCTGCCACCACTCACAAATATTAAATAAGCAAATTTTGATGTCAATGTCCCTAACGAAGTTCATCAAGCAGATAATGTGGTTTTACCACACAATATTATTAAAACACGTGGACGAAACTCACGCACGTTAAAATACGAATTGACTGTTGTTGACGTTGCAAGTAGATATAAAGAAGCAAAACCGTAATGAACAAAGACAGCATCTGAATTTGCGCATCTGCGTTTGAGCGAATTGATCAACGTATTGATCTACGATGGCCACAGCTATTGCAAGTTATCATGGAAAAAATTTCTTGGTGCAGTATCATCTTTGATGAAAAAATATAACGTTAAAATCAGACGAGGACATACTGAAATTCATCATCATCAAGCAATCGTTGAACGATTTAATCGGACTCTTGCTGAGCGGTTATTTGGATATCAATTCGCAAATTAATTACCTACTAAATGTAAGTCCCGAGAGAGATCTCTTGAATGGTTTGCAAGGTTACCACGTGTGATATCTGCACTAAATAATGAAATTACTCGTGCAACTTCCATGAAATCTTCTAATGCAATAACAAAAAAAAAAATATATACAACGTAACGATAGATACGGACAAAGAGATCAACAACCAGTAGTAGGTAATATAATTGTGAGATATTTGTACGAACCAGGGGAGCCGGAGAGTGGAAAGAAACGAGCTACTTACATTATCTTTAGTGTGACCACGCATACAATTTCTAGCTTGGTTATATCCACTGGAAGACCTGCAATATACAGACTTGATTTTCCTGCCCCTCAACGTGGATTTATGCGCGAAAAATTGCAGGTAATTCATGCAGATACACAGTTACCAACGCGTTTACATGTGTAAATTAGCACCACGGCGTCCAGCGCCCCGGCGTCGAATACATTCAAAACCGTTCATCATTACATTTTCACGTGTGTGACCAAGATCACTATTAATTCTGTCAGCAGTAAATTGTCTTCCATTAGTATACGAATATTGCCATAATATTATTGTGTTACAACTTACAGAGTGACTATTCTATAGTTGTTATAGTGTCATAATAAATTCAGTATCAATATCAATGTCAAGGGTATTGTTTTGTCAAATTGCTTATAAGACGCTAATGCACTCTCAACAATATCAACAGCTACCAAAACAGTGTCATTCAATACAAGATTTTGTACTCCGCCACCAGGAATTTCAAATTCAATATTCTGTAGTTCAATATCTGCTGGGCAATAAAACAAAGGTACAAGTAGATTTGAAAACGTTTCTTTATGTAAATAATTTCTTTTTTTTTAGCAATTCATCACGAACTATCGTTCTACTTGCGACTTTCAAATCAGTGGGTCTCCATAAAGTCCAAAAATCATTCATAGGTGTCTCTGGAATTACTTTACGCATTATCTCACATTGCATTGTATCCGACTGTAGTCTGATTAATCTTTTAAACTCTTTCAATGGCTCATCAATGGATCTATGGTCATCATTCATTTCCTCTTAATAATCTACATAATTATTTATCCATTCATGTGGAGACTGTCCACCAAAGGGTGGTGGTTGACCATGATCGCCACACATAATCACAGCAGTACTTTTTGTTAATAAACATTCAAGAAATGGTTTTATTATTTCTAACAACACCGTGTCTATCACGTCCCATAAAATATACCTAGGTATATATCTTTTGCCCATTCGCTCAGGAGTCCTTGCTTCTCCACACCATATAAAGAAACTATGATATGTGCAAGATTTTACTTCTCGTTCCTTTATTTCTCTGGCGAGTTTATGTAAAGGTGTCAAAACAATCATATCTGAATGCTTGTTCATAAATAATTTAATCGCACGAGTTGTTTTACCTAACCCTCCACACCCATTAAGATAAACAGTTTTATGTCTAGCCACAGTCATTTTACACAGATGGTGCAGATGACTTTTATATTTGATTATTATTTCTGTGATATACTTCCTTAATTTCAAAGTCTGCAAATTCAGAATATTTGAGTATATTTTCTTGTTTTATCCTTCATATTCCCCACTCACTATTACCGAGTATTGGCTTAAATAAATCATTATAATCGTTTTTAGTATTACATAATCCCCCATTGCCATATTATATGCAACTCTTTTGTATATCTTCAATAAATTACGATCTTGTCGGTTTCCATGAATGTTTTCTCCTAAGCGAAACGGGCCGCGACCATTGGTACGGTAAAACAATTGCTCAGTAGTTGTCTAACATTGATATCATCAGAAGTATAATTTATTGCAAGTTTTCTCATTTATTCATAAAGAGATTCTGTATGATATATATTAGGTCCTACAAACTAATCATGTCAATCGTGTTCCGAACTTTAAAATAACCAAACAGATACAGGGTCACTTTTACTGATATTTTTGATAAAGTCAAATACATGACTGTTATAAAATTTAACAACTCTGTCTCGTGGAAATATTGTTACAGCATCAGGCCATACCTGTGCATTATGATCAATAATTGTTATAGGGCTTCCAGTTTTATATATTTTGGTTCGTATAATATATGTCATGTTAGTGTATTTACTATTGTTGGAAATCTTAATATATTTTCTAGTTAAGCAACATCCTTAAGCAACATCCTTAAAATCTTTATCCGTCTCTGCCCATGTATTTATATTTTTATTTCGTAAATCTTTTTAGCCATAACCACGTCTCGCATTTGTTGAATGTTTTGTAACCCGTTCAGCTACACAGTTCATTCTTAACTCTGACAGTCTCATCGGTTTGAGGTCCGCAGCGTTAGGTTTATCATTCAGCGAATACATCCCATAGGCAACAGCAATAACAGTGTCCCCTTGCTCAAAATACGGTCATAAATACCAGTCAGCATTCCAGGTCTGGATTTATTATTTAATAAAACCATAATATTTCCCGACTGTACATGAACGAGATCTCGTTTATCACGAATTATCAAAATATTATTGTTTTTTCTACAATCAATTTTATTAAAATAAAATATTTTGATTACCAAGGTGGATGATAATTACTTTTCCTCGTTCGTCATTCATCATAATAATATCAGTTCCAAATCTGAAAGTTGACAACGCATGACGAAACTCCTTTTTGTCTTCACGGATACGTTTGGTTATATACGCATTCGTTAAACTGGATCTTGCATCGAAACACTAATTTTATATTCTGGTAGTCTGTCAAGATCAAATCTGACGGAGGAGTTTTAACCGCAATATGTCTTTGTCGTAGCCTCGGTAAATTAAATATTTAGCCAGCTCTTCAGACTATGCACTAGTAAAATTTAACATTTTCTAAATCTTCTTATTATCCTTAAATTTTTACTATAAGAATAACCGGTATAGAGTCAAATATCCGGGATATAATCTTCGTTACATATGTACAAAAAGTAAAATTAGATGTCGCTTTGGCTTGTAGACTTTTAGGGAATTATACAACGTTTTCAGTTTCCGCATCTAGTATATACAAGCTGGTTGTATTTATAGTTTTAGCACATGTGAAGACAGCCATGTAGAGGTTTACAAACACAACGTTTATATAAATATATATATATATATATATATATATATATATATATATATATATATATATATATATATATATATATATATATATATATATATATATAATGAATGAAACAGAAATAATTGTCCTTGTTTGTAAATAGGACATATTTCTTATTGTAATAAGCCATGTGTATATATTTAAAGTAAAAATAATTAACATTCAAACATCGAAAATCTTATTTTTTTTCTACTAATTATATTTACGTAACAAGCGTATATATAAATTAATATATAACGTCTCCCCCTTAAGGTCCACAATATTGCCATCCTGATTCGTGAGTTTGAAATTCATTATTGACAACAATGGATTATGTATACGCATATAAACTTGATTTCTTGTCTCAGATACAATGAGCCACCCAGGTAGCACTTGAATACTAGATGAATATAATATATATCCCTGCTGGACCTGGTTAGACTTTGAAAAATCTACGTGGAAACTACTGTCAATTATATCGCATACTCGATTCACTGCAATGGTAGATGCTATATTAGCAATATTATGTGAAATATGACGACCTGTTCCATATTACATCTGAGTACTGTTGTCAGTGGGGTTAATTTGCTCTATGAATCAAGTATTTTTGGAAAATATTCATCTATATTAATAAAATCATGAATATTTACATCAGATGCAAGATCATTTGATATTGTTTCTTTGTCTTTTTCGGATATAACCATTTTGAGATCTAAGATGATAACCTTCATTCATGACTAAAATGCGCTTAAGATAATTAAAATCATACAATATTGAATTTAATTTAAATGTCAAATTCCTTCAAGGATACTTTCTTTCGTGACATTGGAATAATATTTTGTCATGATTTTTAACAACATTGAAAAAATTTTTAAATTCATCATACATTGCCATATTTACATCATTGATACGTATTTTACTAAAAAGCCATTCTGGAGGTCCTTTTGTGTAAATTTCTCTTAGATTAGGAATGCTTTCGAAAAATGTATTGACTGTTCATGGATACATATTTTGTAATTAGGAACCTCCTTAAACTTTCCGTTATCTGATTTATACTCCTCGATTTTTGGCTCTGGCGAACTTGATAAGCTGGTGCAACTTCAAGCCATCCAATCACTAATCTAATTGAACTTTGATAAATATATACAGTATAATCAGGAGAATTAATTTCAATCACAAACGATAATGTTGGTTCGTATACAGTAATTGCTATTCTGGATTATTTTCCTGTAAGAGATTTAATTCTGCGCTGGAATTCCTCATTGATTTGCTCTATTTGATAAAGGCCAGTATGAATACTAACTACTTTCCAATCGGGAGTTCCATCAAATTTATTCTTGTTTGCAAATACTACTGAATTTTTTGGCTGTAGTCCACCAAATGGTTTTGATCTAATATTAGGCCAGCTATAATAAACCTGTAACTGAGCTAATGCTATCCCTTTTACTGGAATTGCGTTAAATTCAGGATTGGTCGAACATATTGATATCATCGTAGTTTTTGAAGGAGTTGTATTAGTGACGATCTGTTGTAATAACTATCTCGACTCAATTACAAACGATTTTCAGATGCTGATATTATTATTATTATTATTATTATTATTATTATTATTATTATTATTATTATTATTATTGCTGTTGTTGTTATTATTTAATTCTCCATTTCTTTACTTTGGTTATTTTCACAAGAATCACTAACGATTCTGAATGCTTCATATCAGGTTTTCATTATCGTTTCGAACTCTTCGCCAGATATTGTAACATCACTGAGATACGTATAAATATACCCAGATAGTTTAGAATAGGTTGCTATTGTTGTTGCTATGTGTCATTTTATCATATACTCACGGAATTTATCATTTGTACATGTAGCTCTCTTTTTAGCAATTAAACTGAGAATACCTGCGATAATCGTTGAAGTTGAAACAATAATTGTTATAATTATTGTCATTTTTAATGATGATAATATTAATCCGGCTCCAGCAAAAATAGCAGAAACTGAGAAAACAACTATATCAATGACATCCATATGTCTACGATATTGTTTTACTTTTACTGTATAATGGTCAATAGTCAATGGTATTTTTTAGTTTGGCCAGGCATTCACATGCTTGATTATATCTATAACATTGAAAGTCGATAGATGACGTAGTCATTTGATCCATTATACTAGAACGTTAAGTAATTAATTGAGCTACAAATTCCAAACACCACCAGTAATTTACTGAGGCCATATATTTATCAGATGATTCCAGCATAAATGTTTCCTTAGAATCTTTATCTAACACTAAAGGTATAGTTCTAGAAAAATTAACAGAAGATGGTGATGTAGTGGATATTCTAAAATCTACACCGCTAAGTATGGATATTCTATGTACACCAGCGACTTCCGCGGTGTGCTTGATAGTCCATATGCTAAACGCAGATGCATCTGTATAAGCAATATTTTTTTTATTTGATTATGGGGAATTTTAGTCAGTCTCGTTTTTTGAACAATATCATTTTCACTGATAATATCGTTGAGTAGTGTGTTAATATCAGAGTTTTACGTCAACATTTGGTGGACTTACCAGAAATTCATTAGTAGTTAAAGTAGTTATGTTTACGTTTCTGCGAAAACATAAAAACGTATTCACGTGACCGGTGAAATCAGTTTTGAGTGTGGCAATTTCATTGTTGATTGGAACTTCCTTATCATAAACGTAGTCTTTTGTTGCAGCATTATAATCTGAGATTACTAATGCCATTATCATTCATATTGAGAAATGCACGCATTATACGACCGTTGACTGATACGTACTTAGATTCTAGATCGTCGACATATTTACTCGTTGCAGCATCATTATCTGCGGTTGGATTTCCAAGACCTTTAACTTTATTTCTGTTAATGATAATCGCCAGCCTTCCTGATATAATCGTTAATTGACTTACCCGAATCTTGTATTTTACCTTGATCAGTAAAAGTAACGATATTATCAGCAACTGCAGTAGGAACTCATATAAGTACATCTGGCAGTTGTATATTACTCGTCATTACTCGTCCTTGTTTGTCCTGAAAAACAACGACTTCATTTTGGCCCACACTTGTAATATTTAATAAATCATCAATCTCATTTGCGACTTGATCAAGGATTACAAATTTATATAAATCACCTTGCTGCTGAGCTTTACCAAGAGCAGATCTTCCGTAAATATCTACCATTATATTTATTGATATCTGTTTAAATATGACAATGTGGTATATTCATGCACGGCTTTATGAGGTCGTTTTGTTGATTTTGATAAAGCATCAAGTACATTCAGTACTTTACGACCACATATTGTTGGATCAGTTAATGTTTGTGTAGGTAACTTTGAATACCAGACTAGAGAACTTTGCATATTGTTAGCATACTTTAAAAATTCCTTTCGAGGCGCTAATCCATATGAATAAAAATAGATAATTGCACGTAGATCAATTGCATACGCTACCCAATGGGTAGCTGGTCCAGTGTTCTGATCGAGATTAATAATACCTGTTTCAGTATTGTTCGGTTGTTTTGGTAACTGATGGCGCTTAAAAACACCTCTAAAGTTTTTTACTTTTAGTTACTTCGCAGCATCGAGTAAATCAAAATTAGACATAGGCGATATCAGTAAACTGTCCCGGGAAGTTTTAGACCTTTTCCAGACCAAAACTATGGGGTGACTGGTAATTTGAGACCTCTTCCCTTTTTATGGATGTTCATTTTACTCTATGCACGGTTGCTTTCGTTAATGATATTCCATCAGCAGTTCCAACTGCGCCTAATGCAGCTGCTATTGCAACAACTGGGCTGCAGCGGCTATTAATGCTGGTATAGCTGCGAGAAGGGGAAATATATCACCCTTTTTAAAAGTATCTTTGATGGCGCCAGCAGAAAGATTAAATTTGAGGCCTTTTGATTTGATGATTAGTCAACTTATTTGTTACTTCTTTATTGATTATTTTATCACACAGTTATTGTATGATGCTGATTGCAGTCTTTTGATCAAAAGAAATTTAATTCTTCCACGTTGATCTTGAATTCGTGCGTCATAAGAATAATACTGATAATCACGTATAGACTTATCTTTAACTACTGGTGAGTACATATCGAATGCGGTATCACTTATACATTTGAACATATGAACATATGAACATATTTATTATAATCATTATAATTTATTTTTATAATTATTATAATTATTATCGTCTTAAACGAAGACCACTACCAGCTATGAGACTGGTGGTTATATGTTTTTCTTTTCTGATTAAGGTACATCAACCAACTCCGCAGTTTTTTGATTAGCAACCTGCTTTATATTTTTTACTAATTTTGCGGGCATTATTTCAGTGCTAGGTAATTTCATTGGCTGATGTCAGACGGCTTGTGATCAGCGTATAAATCGTGCTAGTCTATCTTTATTTGCAGAGACTGCTTTACTAGCAACATTACCAAAAGCGCCTATACCTTTTACGCAAACAACTTCAATAGTTGTCATACCCAGTTGCTTTGCAATTGGTATATCTTTTGGGGATATCCTTCTAAATAGACCCTGAATAACGTCACCCAATCCATCTTCGTAGGTTGTTTTGTATATCGGTATTCGAGAATTTATCACCCTGAGCATGTTTGGTCCACGTGAGTACTATATACTATGATTTTATTATAGTCATTATATTTAATTACATACTTAGCCACTATAATAATGATGGGCGATTTCATTATTGACAGAATGATACACATTAATATCCATGATACCACTGGAAATAATCTTTTCCAAATATCTGCTGCTTCATTAATGATTTCTGGGCAATTACTGCCAGGTCGTTTTCCTCCAATCAGAATTTCTAGTCGTTCAACATCAGCATCTACATTGTTAGGACACTGAGTAATAAAACCACTTCCTGTGTGTAAGGCCACATCAAAAAAAAAGCTGTCTCACGGCCAGTATTTTTCTTCCTCAATTTTTGTTTGTGCTGGTTGTCGTAGTGGTGGTAATAATTGAGGTAATTATTTTGGTATAGTTGATTGTTGTGGTAGTGGTGGCAGCACTGGTGATTTTGCTAATTTATATTATGGCAATTGTTGTGGTGATAATGATAATGATGGTTATATTTCCAATTATGTTTGAGGATCTAGTTGTAATTCCAATGTTGTTTCAGGAATGGGATGTGTTCTTTTTGTATATTTTCGTTTTGCTTTTCCTGCTTCTTCTTTTCTTGATTGAATTAATTCATTAATTGCCCTAACATAATTCTGATATAATGGATCATCATTGTTAACTCGTTCAACATTGATACTTATGCGATATAATACATTCTGCCATTGTTTACGGGTTCTAATATCTTTAGTGTATTCAGATTTCATTAATTTATCTCTTCGACTAAAACCATCCAAAGCAAACTCATCTAATCAGTCTAGGTTTTCAATAACATTAATTACTTTAACAGTATCTTCATTAAATGTATTTAACAGTTCAGCAGTACTACTCGCTTCAACACTCTATTGTTTAGGGGATGGTGCTTTAGCTCCTTCAAGTATTTCTTGCATTAACTGAGCAGCAGCTATTTCAGCAGTAAGTTCTCTAAGACTTTTTTTTCTTTTTTTTTTTGATTCTTTTTGCTATTTTTCAGTTGCTTTAGCTCTTTTGCCTAACATAGGTTGAATACCTTTTTTGGTCTCAGTAATAGGTTTAAATAATTGTTTTGTGACATCTTCAACGTGACTTAACGTGATTGTAGTTGCTCTTTAAGAGATTCACGAACAGGTTAATATTTTTCAATTGCCTCTAGTCGCTCTCGAGCTAATTTAGCAGAGTGTGCTTCTCCAATACTCATTATTAAATAATATTTATAATAGATATTTAACTGAATTGTTTGCCGTTTTGCAAGTAAAAGGCGCGATAACTCTTCTCCTCCTCTCTTCTAATACAGGATTATCTCCCATTCTGTTAATAGCTATAATATATATATATATATATATATATATATATATATATATATATATATATATATATATATATATATATATATCTGTCTGTCAGTCTGTCTGTGATGTTTGTATGTATGTATGTATGTATGTATGTATGTATGTATGTATGTATGTATGTATGTATGTATGTATGTATGCATGCATGCATGCATGCATGAATGTATGTATGTATGTATGTATGTATGTATGTATGTATGTATGTATGTATGTATGTATGTATGTATGTATGTATGTATGCATGCATGCATGTAACGTAATTTATTTTATCAAAATTTATCAAGAATAATCAGTAGCATCCTAAGCAGTTACTCATCATGATTTATGTATGTATGACTGTATGTATGTCTGCATGTATGTCTGTTTGTTTGTCTACATGTCAGTCTGTAATATATGTATATCTCTATGTAT
The DNA here is from genome assembly GCA_016746295.1 of Potamilus streckersoni. Classification (NCBI taxonomy): domain Eukaryota; kingdom Metazoa; phylum Mollusca; class Bivalvia; order Unionida; family Unionidae; genus Potamilus; species Potamilus streckersoni. Next base: position 180,268 of record JAEAOA010001983.1, read on the forward strand.
ATATGTAATGTAATTTTGCAAAAATGACCAGTTGTATCCTATGTTTTAAGCCTGTGTGACTTTCTTGGGGTCCTTACATTGTCGTATGTCTTTTGACTATTATGGGGCACCCTCAAGTTATGTTTGTTTTGGCTAACATTCTTTCTGAATATTTCTTTCGGGACTTTCAATGTGGTAGAGAGCTCAGGCATGCTTCTGATTATCTAAGGGGGGACAACTTGCATGGACACATCCCCCGCCGAATTTCTAATCAACGAAAGCGAACTATTAGAACTTCAGCTGTATTGACTAGGCATTGCGGTTTCTATAAAATTCACACCAAATCATCTCGGGATGTAAGGTGCAAAAACGCACCCCACCACGTGGCGACGTAGTGAGGAATTTATCGAAACCGTAGGCACGGCTACCCCCACCCAACCTAATAAAATTTGGAAGCCCCTGGACTAAAACTCACCACTGAAGGTCATGAGAGTCGCACTGCAGAAGTTCAGTACCAGAGTTCTAACACTCTATCACTGAGCTAACGAACTCGACTGCAGATATACTTTTCAGATAATATTATATGGTTATCGTACAATAGTATGAGATCTCTTTTTTATACATAAATAAATATTTATAATTTCATTAAGATATATAACCATTTATATGTATGAACATATTAAAAAATATCACCGTTTGTATATATAAAACAAAATAATTTAAAATGACAAGCATAAGGACGCACAGATTCATTGACAATTGATAAACACGTCCGCTAGTACACAAGCTATTCTATTTGAAAGCCTACATGTATATGCATAATTGGGGGTGAAATTCCTTCTTTTGCCATGTAATATTTGCTTGTTATGACCCTTAAACATGGGGTACTATACAGTCTACAACTAAAATATATCACCGTTTGTATGTATAAAGCGAAATAATTGAAAATACCAGACATGAAGACGGAAATAACCTCTATCGTTATGTAAAATTGATAAGACACTGATACAAAGCCTATACGAAACATATACATGTATGACTAACTCACACTGTACAGTTAGCTTAAAGGGTTATTTGTAACGGCGACTACTATACTGTGAGGAAAAACTGAAACCTTGTTATCATTTTACGATATGTGTCTTAAGTTTACAGTGGAATTTAACAAACTTACAGAGATTCAGTTAATCACAGAGACGGATCGTTTAGTTGATGAAAATGCATTGGGCAGGGGAAATCATTTAATTTATTCTGTGGAGTTAAGTCGCTTTATACATGCAAGACCTGGTCGGGTTAATCCACAGCAGTGGGGGTGGGATGAATGACAACAATTGAGTGCCGCTTTGCAAGTAAACGAAATCGTGAAAAAACGTCAAAAATAGGATAACAAACTGGGCTAAGATTCTGACTTTTTCAGGTGGTTTATTACCGGTTCTTAACCATATAGAAAAATAATAGTTAGAGACTTAGGTTTAACGTTATTGACCTATTTTTTCAGCCAGTTGCAGGAATCTTTTTTTTAGGTAAGGGCTCGAGCAAAAAAAGTAGGGTTCACCACCCGCTGCTCCAGAATTTGTTAATACTCTGAAATACAACGACTGATTTAGGGATATATTTTGCGTCGCTACTGATTTCTGCTGATGAAGTCTGAGACAGATATTAGTCAGTTTGAAAGTTTTAGCCAGACGGTAAATGGGTATATTTTACAAGAAAACTAAGAAAGAGAACAAAGACAATAATAAATAAGACAGAAACTTCAAAAGCTATAGCAGAATGGAAATGAAGAAAGAAAAGCAGTGTAAACTGCAGGTGAGGAATAATATCAGATTTGAATTGCAAATTCAAGATACGAGTAGATATTTCTTATCCGCTGAAGCATTTATTGAAGTAGAAGATGAAATGTTAAAGACAGATAATAATGAATACGGATTTGATATTAGTATTGGCTTTGTTAACAATGAAATTTTGGCTTTTTACCCAATAAATATTGAATCAATTCAAAACTATGTTGAAGTTGCCATGACAATAATGGGTCTTGCTTGATACAGCGACGATTATACAAGAACAGCTGTTCCAACAATGATGTTTTCCCATGATACTTCTGATCACGCCGAATATAATCAGTATGCAATATAACGACCAAGAACCTTTACTTGAAATGCCATTGTGGCTGTGGAAAGCATGATAAGTAATATCGATCCAGATTACAATTTATGAGTTAGTTAACGTCGAGCAATGGTAAGTGGATGTAGCCGTATATTTCGTACGCGATTATGTTGCCTACCATCTTTGGATTTTGCAGATGCGTACGAAAGGTCATTTTATGTGCCAAACACACCGTTGTACTCGTACAAAACGCAAGCGGTGATCATGCAATATGTCGACCCGCAGGTGAGGCCGGCAAAGTAATATTTACAAAACTTTCATTGTGGATAATAGTAATGACTCTATCGATATCTAGAAAGATCGGTTATTCGCTTTCATGAGCTTCAGCGGCAAGTCAACGTTGTCATGCTCAACAACAACCACAGATGTTGTTCAAATACCTTTCTTTAGTGTGTTATTAAAGTGGCAAATATCATCAAACTAGGTGTCAGCAAAGTTTCATTGAAGATAAATGGACATCAGGGAGCATTGGAGGATACTTTGTTAAATTTTCAGTTTAAAAAAAGGTTATGTGTGAGACGTGATCAGAATATCGATACTGGTTTACAAATATCACACTTTAATTTCGCTCATTTATATCCGATTTATTTCTTTTCGCTGGAACATTTATCCTTAGATTTATTTATAAAGTCTGTAGCTGATATACATTTTTGACACACATTATCTAGCTTGGGTGACGCGAGTTGCTCTTGATACGTAAAGAGCTTTCCCGGTTATATTGTCCGCTTAAACAATCCTTCTTGAAGGAGTTGGAGGTCACATGAGAGTCATTGATGTTCCCTGAGATTATACAAGCAATGCTTTAAATCAGAACATTCAGTAGTCAGAAATAAATATCATAAATGTCATATCATGTTAGTGTCAGTCTGATCCCGGGTCAGATTAAACGATTACATTCACTGTTAGCATCACGATGCGGAACAAGAATACCATTACAACACGATCAAATATGCGGTGCAAATAAATTATCGTTGATCGATCGTCAGTTTAACAGATTCAACGAAGCTAAACGAGCCGTTAAAGGAATACCATTAAATCTTTATATCGGCGCAATCAAAGATGGTATTAAAACCGGAGGAATATTTCCGATTGACGCTGCATTGACAGCCACAGCCGCTCAAGCTGTTAAAAAACTGGCTACGTTAGGTGCAGTTTGAAACGCGGCCGGGATGGCTCTGATGTAAGCAACCGGACATGGATTTAAAAACATTCGATGTTCACGAGGTCACGGCCTGCGACTTCTAGGATCTCAAATAAACAATGTTCAGGGAAGCGGATTAATAATTCCAGTGAGTGAACGATAGAGGAGCTATATAATTTTGTTCTTATCAACGCCATTGATCAGTTAAATATTTTAAATGTTAGATAATTATGGATGCTTGATAAATTACATGGTGTATCCATATCTGTCAAAAACATAGATATAGATGCAATAAACTGACGACGAACAGTACGAAACTAGTAACTAACTAGCCTAAGCGCTTTCGACTCTTAATGAGTCTTTTTCAAAGGCAAATACAAAACATAGTTACGACAAACAAATAAACACAAAAACGTTGCGTTTGTAAACCTCTACATTTCTATCTTCACATGTGCTAAAACTATAAATACAACCAGCTTGTATAGACTAGTTGCGGAAACTGAAAACGTTGTATAATTCCCTAAAAGTCTACAAGCCAAAGCGACATCTATTTTTACTTTGTGTACATATGTAACGCAGATTATATCCCGGATATTTGGTTCTATATCGGTTATTCTTATAGTAAAAATTGAAGGATAAGAAGATTTAGAAAATGTTAAATTCTACTAGTGCATAGTTTTCATTTTCTAGTCTTCTTGGTTTAGACCGCTTGGTTTCAATGTTCTAAGGCGGCGTATCCAGTATGATTCCTTTTCCTTCCTGGTTTCGGAACTCCAGCTGTGGTTGTTGGCAATAGCGATAAGTATTATATCACTGAAAGTGTGGCCAGGGGAGGAGAAGTGTTCTGCGACCGGGCTTCTGTACAGCTTTTTTGTCATCCAATCAGATCTATGAAGGTTTATCCTTATGTGTAGCTTTTCAGTTTCTCCCACGTACTGAAGGCCACAGATCTTACATGTGATGAGATAAATCACACTCTCTGTTTTGCCCATTTTGTTTGGACCATGTATGTTTAGTATTTCTTTAGTCACTGTGCTAGTGAATGCCTTGGTCTTTATCATATGTTGACAGGTTTTGCATCTTTTATCGCCACAGGGTCCAGATTGACTAGGTTGGTTTTGACTAGCGATTGTTGTTAGCTTGGCCCTGACTAGGATGTCCTTTAGGTTTTTTTGGTCTCCGGTAAGCTACTACAGGTTTGTTCGGAAGTATTAGGTTTAGTATGTCTGACGATTGCACGGTTGGCCAGTGGTTTGCGATGATTTTACCTACTTTGGGATTGTCTGGGTGATAGGTCAGAATAAATGGTATCCTATCAACCTTTTCTTTCTGTCCATATCTGAGTAGGTCATCACGGTTTGTTTGTTTGGCCCTTTGGATTGCCTCCGCAATCAGGTCTTTGTCGTAGCCTCGGTAAATTAAATGTTTAGCCAGCTCTTCAGACCTTTCTAGGAATCTTTCATCGTCGGAGCAAATTCTGCGTATCCTCAGTGCCTGGCTATATGGAATGTTCTTAATGCAGTGTTTTGGATGACAGCTGGTTGGGAGAAGATACTGGTGTTTGTCGGTTGGTTTCGAGTAGATGTCTGTGTGTAATTTGTTTTCCACCAGTCTGGTTGTTGTGTCCAGGAAAACATGGTTTGAGTTGGAAATTTCTGCCGTGAATTTTATTGAAGGATGGAAGTTGTTTGCCTTTGAAATGAAGTCATCCAGACTTTCTCTTCCATACTGCCACTTCATTTCTATATCATCGATAAAGCGTACCCACTGGTATGGTGTACGCTCAACCGATGCTAAGAGCTTTCCCTCAAGTTTTCCCATGAAAATGTTAGCATACGAAGGGGCCATTTTAGTACCCATTGCAGTTCCATTCATTTGTAGGTAGTTTTCTTCATTAAATTCAAAGTTGTTGAGTTTTAGGACAAGCTCCAGGAGTTGGATTAAGAAGTGTGTGGGTGGATTGTTTACAGTTCTTGTTTCCCATGCTTCGCTGCATGCCTGTAACCCTTCGTTGTGCGGTATGTTGGTGTACAAAGATGTGACGTCTAAGGAAGCAAGTAATGTATCTGGCAGTAATGGTTCACTAGCTTTGCTTTTTATGAGATAATCTGTCGTGTCTTGAAGATATGATGGTAATTTGTGGACATGTGGTCTCATAAAATGATCTAAATATTCTGATATCCTTTCTGTGGGGTGCCCGTTACCTGAGATTATAGGTCTGCCAGGGTTTATTTTTGTGGATTTTGGGTAGAAGATAAAATCTACCTGCTCTTGGGTTTTCTGGGCTTAAGTAGTTTTTGGTTTGCTGGTCTATGTGTCCGCTTTGGTACGCCTCGTCAATAACATTAGTGATGATTTTTGCATATTCCAGCGTTGGATCATGGTCCAGTTTTTGGTAGAACCTAGCGTCACTTAGTTGTCTACTTGCTTCACTAATGTTGTCTTCCCTAGTCATAACGACAACAGCGGAACCTTTATCTGCAGGCTTAATTATTATATCTGTTCTGCTTTTCAGTGAGTGCAGGGCATCTGTTTCTTTCAAACAACTTCCATCCTTCAATAAAATTCACGGCAGAAATTTCCAACTCAAACCATGTTTTCCTGGACACAACAACCAGACTGGTGGAAAACAAATTACACACAGACATCTACTCGAAACCAACCGACAAACACCAGTATCTTCTCCCAACCAGCTGTCATCCAAAACACTGCATTAAGAACATTCCATATAGCCAGGCACTGAGGATACGCAGAATTTGCTCCGACGATGAAAGATTCCTAGAAAGGTCTGAAGAGCTGGCTAAACATTTAATTTACCGAGGCTACGACAAAGACCTGATTGCGGAGGCAATCCAAAGGGCCAAACAAACAAACCGTGATGACCTACTCAGATATGGACAGAATGAAAAGGTTGATAGGATACCATTTATTCTGACCTATCACCCAGACAATCCCAAAGTAGGTAAAATCATCGCAAACCACTGGCCAACCGTGCAATCGTCAGACATACTAAACCTAATACTTCCGAACAAACCTGTAGTAGCTTACCGGAGACCAAAAAAACCTAAAGGACATCCTAGTCAGGGCCAAGCTAACAACAATCGCTAGTCAAAACCAACCTAGTCAATCTGGACCCTGTGGCGATAAAAGATGCAAAACCTGTCAACATATGATAGAGACCAAGACATTCACTAGCACAGTGACTAAAGAAAAACTAAACATACATGGTCCAAACAAAATGTGCAAAACAGAGAATGTGATTTATCTCATCACATGTAAGATCTGTGGCCTTCAGTACGTGGGAGAAACTGAAAAGCTACACATAAGGATAAACCTTCATAGATCTGATTGGATGACAAAAAAGCTGTACAGAAGCCCGGTCGCAGAACACTTCTCCTCCCCTGGCCACACTTTCAGTGATATAATACTTATCGCTATTGCCAACAAACACAGCTGGAGTTCCGAAACCAGGAAGGAAAAGGAATCATACTGGATACGCCGCCTTAGAACAATGAAACCAAGCGGTCTAAACCAAGAAGACTAGAAAATGAAAACTATGCACTAGTAGAATTTAACATTTTCTAAATCTTCTTATCCTTCAATTTTTACTATAAGAATAACCGGTATAGAACCAAATATCCGGGATATAATCTGCGTTACATATGTACACAAAGTAAAAATAGATGTCGCTTTGGCTTGTAGACTTTTAGGGAATTATACAACGTTTTCAGTTTCCGCAACTAGTCTATACAAGCTGGTTGTATTTATAGTTTTAGCACATGTGAAGATAGAAATGTAGAGGTTTACAAACGCAACGTTTTTGTGTTTATTTGTTTGTCGTAACTATGTTTTGTATTTGCCTTTGAAAAAGACTCATTAAGAGTCGAAAGCGCTTAGGCTAGTTAGTTACTAGATTCGTACTGTTCGTCGTCAGTTTATTGCATCTATTTTAATTAATCCCTGACAAACGTGATCCCTTGGTGGATCCAGTACGCTTGAGAGGGTTGTTATTCGCCATATGATTTGTATTCTTTATATATATATATATATATATATATATATATATATATATATATATATATATATATATATATATATATATATATATATATATATATATATATATATGATATTATTAAATTTTGATTCATCAACGGAACCAACACTCACTGGGTCGCATACACCATTTCTACATGTCGAATTGTTTATTTTGACTCGTATGGGTTGGCACCACCTGTGTAATTTATGATATATATTTACAGATTTCAAAATTTTCCAATCTCGTATTCAATGCTACCAACACACAAATAATAGATCCACTAATATATGGCAGTGAAACACTGGCAATAATTGATGCCTATCAAGATCATCTAAACCACTTTCTAATGTTGTATATAAATATGCATTAAATAATCGCTATTCATATAATATTAGATATCTACGGATGATTAGAGACAAATCTCAACAAGCACAATTCGAAAATTAACTCAAGCGAGTAATACTGCAGATCACTGATGAATTATCTGACATGCTCAATCTTGCAAACGTTGACCCAAACGAACTTGTTATATCATAAATCCGTGAAGGAAAATTGAAGACGCGTAAAATTTCAATCAATGACGTTATTATTCGTTGTCGATTATCACGAAAAGGATTTATTGCTGTTTATCATAGAGAAGGTAAACTTGTTTTTAGAAGTATTACTGCGGTGTCGATCAATGATAGGTTTGTTATATTCGGTGATACCATGAACAGCGTTCTCAACATGAATAATAACAAAATTACCAACATAAGAGAACCGATGGATAAATTTGATCCTGCAATAAAAAATGGGAAGATTATAAGGAAATTCCAGTGACGACTTCGTTAGTTACCAACAATCATGAAATGACCACACTCAATACTGATTTTACTAATCAAGTACAACTAAACGTGAACAGAACCATTAATGATATTTTGGGAAGTTCACTAATCATTAATATAACCTCAACGAAATAGATACAACAATCATGCCGTCATTGAACTGATGCTTTTCGTGACCTCGTCTTTAGTGCTAAATGCAAACACCCAAGAAGAATTTATACTGGAACCACCAGATAAAATATTAACCACAGCGTTGTACTGGTGGTGCATATAATTTGTAGCTGAAACACCACCGTTGTCTTAGACAACAAATAAAGTATGATAATGGACGTTCAGCAAATCCGATATGATGAAATAACGATATATCAGAATACATTAAATACCATCATCGATAATTATACGGCAAAAATAAAGAAATGTCATAGATAGGCAGCCGTCGTTGATATCGTGATATATTCTGTTTCTACTCCAGTTGTTTGAACCCATGTATTATTAGCATCGTTAGTGTTATGAAGCTTTCGATCATTGTATCAATCATTGCTTCATCGTGAACATCGATCGCTCTAATATCTAACATAATTGCAAAGAAGATAAATACGTGCACGAATAGCAGCAGGGAGGGTGAGCCCTACAAATTTTTGCGACAAAATCGATTAAAGCCTCAGAATGCCAAATGGAACCTTCCTACGAAATCTCATATTTTAACCAAAAAAAAATAAAGACCCCATTTTACAAATGGAGCCTTAGCAATTTTGTCGCAAATATATTGTAATAGCCACCCTCAAATTGCTGCCATCTACGTCGCAAATATGTTGTCATTTCACCCTCCCTGCTGCTGATTAATACAAATTATTTAACCAAATATTTGATCAAGTCCAATACGATATCGTGACCGAGGGTCGTGTAAATTTATTGTTATAAATCCATATGGGACAGACTGAGCATGACCGAAGTAATTTTTAAATCCATTGAAGTCCATATCGGAACACCATGTCTGCCAAATATTTCGTAGCGTATGTGTATCAACGCCGTTGAATACAGCAAGAATATTACAGTTATCGCGAATCACCTTTGGAATTTGAGTATATCGTTGAGTGACATATATCACGTCAGTGTTTTTATGCCTACCTCGGGAAAATATTCTAGCAGGGTTATTTTGATTATCTAACATTACATCATCGTACACTACAAGATTGTTTATGTCTCCTTCGAGATCTTCTACTGATGGTGCATCATCAATATCTGTTATAAAGTCGATTACACTTTCACCTTTAAGTTCTGATGCATTTTCATTAAAATCTTTTAGCACTTCATAGCACCGTTGATCATCTACGGATGGGGCAACTAAATATAATTTATCCCATTTCATAAATCGCACTATCAAATTAAGCAGCAATTGTGTTTTGCCTGATCCAGATGGTCCGATTATAATGGCACGGACAGAATTCGGAAGCGCTGCGTGGTGTTTCACCGGTTCTCTTCTTTTAGTCGCTGAAAAATCAATTATATTCATAACTCTATATATAAATTATGGATCTATATTGTGTTAAGTGTAAATAGCGTACTGATACAACCGATCAGACAACCATTACAACTAAAAACAATAGACTAGCGCTTACTGGTAAGTGTGTAATATGTGGTACAAAAAAATTTCGATTTTTAAAAAAAGCAACTCGGAGGTGATATTGCCGCAAAACTTGGAAAACTCCCCGGAACCCCATGGGCAAAATACCCCGGAGAAAAACACCTTCCAGGATATAGCTACTGTGGTCCCGGAACGAGATTAGATATCAGACTTGATGATCAAAATCAGCCCCGGCCTGGTGAGTATCCGATAATTGCTATTGATAAGGCATGTCATGCTCATGATGTTGCATAATAAAGTAATAATTTGCAACAAAGACATATCGCGGATGTAAAATTAATTCATGCGTTAAATGCTATTCCCGATAAATCCTTCAAAGAAAAATTGGCTTCATGGTTGGTCAAATCAGCTATGAAAGGCAAATTGGTGTTAGGTGCTGGTAATTAAAAACACCAGTGTTTTTTATAGTATGGAATCTATTTATTATTCTCCGAAAGGATACTGGAGGGGTAAAGCAGCAATTAGTAAACTCGCTAACGCTGCAAAAGTGAAAAAATCCACTGCAAAATATTGGTTATCCAAACAGGCTATATGGCAAATTTATCTACCACCGCCTAAACAAATTAATTATTCTCATTTTGATGTTACCGTACCCAATGAAGTTCATCAGGCTGATTTATTGTTTTTACCACATGACCATGGTTACAAATACGTGCTAACTGTAGTTGATATTGCGAGTCGATTTAAACAAGCAGAACCATTGAAAACAAAGTCAGCTTCTGAAGTCGCTTCTGCATTTGAAAGGATTTATAGACGAGGTCCTCTAAGATGGCCAAATCTATTACAAGTTGATCCTGGCAAAGAGTTTCAAGGTGCTGTTCTATCAACAATGAAAACTCATAGTGTTACAATACGACGGGGACATACTGCGCTACATCGTGATCAGGCAATTGTAGAACGATTTAATCGAACTCTTGCAGAACGGTTATTTGGATATCAATATGCAAAAGAATTCATCCAAGAAAAACGATCTCGTGAATGGGTCCAAAGGTTACCGAGTGTAGTTGCAGCGTTAAATAACGAGATTACTCGAACTATTAATATGAAACCAAATATTGCAATAAAAAAAGAATATATTCCCGAACAACCACAGCGGGTTAGCACTCAGCCACTTCTCGGTGATGTTACTGTGAGATATTTATACGAACCAGGAGAGCTTGAAGGCGGTAAAAGAAGAGCTACTGATCCTATATGGAGTGTTACTACGCATAAAATTTCAACCATAACGCGATCAACTGGTAGACCTCCAATCTACAGATTGGATTCAACTGCACCTCAGCGTGGTTTTACACGCGAACAACTACAAGTCATTCCGGACGATACTCAATTACCGCCACATGGTCTTAACTAGCTCCGTTACGTCTATTACACTCAAGACAGGTCAACATCACATTGTTTCTGACATGACCAAGACTGTTATTTTTTCTGTCTACGGTGAATTGTCGAGGGTCTTTATCCGAATACTGCCAGTGCATTATACAATTGCAACTGGCGCAGTGATTATTCTGTTGTTCTTTTAATGCGATTATTACTTCAGTATCAATATCAAATTCTCGTTGTTTTTTTTTGTCCTGCTGTTTGTAACCAGAGAGTTTTTTATTAATGATGCTAATATCAGTGTTATCATCGTTTGCATTAAAATCATCATCGAAAACAATCCTTCGTAGTTGATTTATTCGTCGTACTCTGGACACTGCGAGATAGACTAAATTTGACCATTCAATGCGATTATCAACTATCCAGACAATTGTATCCGTGATGGTCAATCCTTGTGACGAGTGTATTGTTGTTACATAACCAAGCGTCCATGGTGATTTATCAGCGCATAATGCATCTTCTACAGTATTGATATCAACTAGCACAATATCATTTAACACTAGAATCTGTTTCTCCGTCTGGCCTGGAATTTCAACTTCAATATTCTGCTTTCGTGTATCCAATGGTCTATAACACAACGGCACTGGAAACGTTTGGAATTTTTTCTTGTGTAGCTCAAACAACTTTTTCTGAAGTGCGTCTCTGACTATCTTTCTACTTGCTACTACAAAATCATTTGGTCTCCATGTTTCCCAAAAATCATTCAAAGGTGTTTCAGAAATTATTTCACGCGCTACTTCACATTGAATTCTATCGTGTTGTAATCTAATTAGTTTTTTAAACTCACGTAACTGCTCATCGAGTGCTCTATAGTCAGTATCAATTTCTTCGTAATAATCAACAAATCCTTTTAACCAATTATGTGGACTTCTACCAACAAATGGTGGTGGTTGACCATGATCACCGCACAATATAATTTTTGTATTATTTTGCAATAACCAATCAAGAAACATTTTTAATACATCTTCTGAAACAGTACATGCTTCATCCCAAATAATAACCGCTGGAATAAATTTCTCACCCATTCGCTCAGGAGTCCAAACATCACCCTTGTATCGAAAAAACTATGATACGTGCAAGCTTCAACATTTCGTTGTTTGATCTCTCTCGCTAGTCTATGAGTTGGTGTGAGTACAATCATGGACGTTCTCTCTCGATATAATTCTATCGCACGTGTTGTCTTTCCAGATCCACCACAACCGTTTAAATAAACTGTTTTATATCTACAAATTGGATCTGATATCGGTGGTGCTTTAGACATAGAAAATCCTTCGGATTTTTCACTGATAGAATTATCGTTCTTCAGGTAACTGCTTTTAATCTCAAGGTCTGCTGATTCAGAATAATCGCGTTGTATTTCATGTTTAATTCGCCATGTTCCCCAATTTTCTTCGCTATTAGTAAATTTAGTTATCTCTTTGATATATTTTTTATCGACATACATTGGATCAATTGCAACTCTGACTGCTATACTAGGAAATCTATTTATCATTGCAAATAAATTGATAGATGCATAACCCAGCATAGAAGCTCTCAAATGTAGATATGCAGAGCTTTCTCCATCACTGTAAGTAACAATTCTACCTAACTTGGTTTTATTGGACAAAAAGGCTGTTTTACAATTTGCGTATCTATTTTTCTCTACTGCATCTTTAATAACGAAGTCATATTCGGCATCATCTATAATCAATCGTGAGGATTGTCTTTTAAAGTTAAATTTTTTTCCACCTTGTGTAAATTTACCGATTATTCTTCGGCCGAGATCCTTTGCTTCATTATTTCGTTGATTAAATATCTTTTTTGACCATTCAATGATGTACTCCTCGTCAGCATCAATATGTTTTCTAGACTTATCGATTATACTATCAAGACATTCTGGTTCTGGTAACCAGACATTGGTTTGTTTTTGATATGAGATAATCGCTTCGCTGACAATCAACGAAACTAACATTTTACAATCAATCATATATCGCAATAACACTATTGGTAACCACATCCTTTCAGCCATGTGTCTACCAATCCAAACATAACAACACGGATGAAGTCCTTCAGCGAATTCAAATGATACTACGCAAGCAAAACCGGTCAAATCAAAATCAGGCAGTGGTCCATTAATAGCAACACGAGTCATTTCATGTGTGGGATGTCCAAACCGTTTAAATACTCACCAGCGAATCCATATCCTAGAAAACTTCCTGGATAACAGGCAACGATATCAACTGATATCATACTCTCACGATTGTATTTAACGTTCCATAGACCGCCATGATAAAATTCCAAACAGCTGGATTGAACATCCTGTAAAAACTCTTTTCTTGTTGGTTTCCAATTATTTTTCTTTCTTGCAAAATGAGCTGCAACCGATGGAATTGTAAAACAATTTGTAAGTAACTGTTCGTAATCCTCGGGATTTTTCATTAAAAACGCTAGCGTTTTCACTGAAACTTATTGCTAGATTTTTCATCCTATTATGTAGACTTTCACTGCGATATAATTCACCGTTAGGTTTCACAAATTGATTGAATTGACATTCTTCATCTTCAAAACTATGAAGTAGCCATACTGATACAGGGTCGTTTTTGCACAAACTAGAAATAGCATCGAATAATCTTTCTTCAGTGAGAATGCCATCCTTGGTGAATTCTTCTGGGATATACTTCACTGTTCTCTCTCGCGGGAATATTGTAACCGCGGAATTCCATGCGTGCTTGTTATGATCAATAATTTTGATTGGAGTTCCGTTTTTATTGTATTTCGATTCGTATAATACTTCGCCAGTTATCGTTAAAACGGTTATCGGAAATCTCAACGACTTTTCCAATCTAGCTATATCGGAAATAGTTGCTCCGTTCTCTTTCACTGTTAGCTCCCATTGATCTATTTTTTTATGTCTTAGATCGGTTAATTTATTCCCACGGAGTGCATTTGTAAAGTGTTCTAAGACTCGTTGAGCCACACAGTTGAGTGGCTTTTCCACTGATGTTGACTGTTTCATTGGTGCTAGTTTTCCAATGTCAGGTTTCTTATTTAACGGATACATCCCATAAACGATTGCTGTTTCTGGATACGCTTTTTCATAGTATGGTTTATCAATTCCAGTTAACAGCCCTGGTCTGGAATCACGGCTAACAATGACTGTTGTCCTATCTTTGAGAATTGGTTCAAACTTGTCTCTTATAACACATTCGCCCGATTCTAAATTGATAATGAATTTCACTCTGAGAAAATACCGTTTATTGCCAAGTTGTGATAGTATCATAGCTGCTGTTTCATCATTCATTCTAGCATCAACAACACCATCGATTTTAAATGTTGACCAGGTGTGTGATGCACCGTCCTGTTTAAACTCTTGAACACAATCTCGTATTTTTCTAATCAGACTTCTATTATTTATTCTCTCTTTTGGTACATCTTCGAGAGTTCTATCAAGATTGAATTTAATATTTTTCCAAGGCTTGATTGCCGATAATCTCTTGAATTCTTCATTCATATAAATAAGACAAGTATTTAAATAGAAAAGTTTGTTTATATATAATGAATCACTGCAAATGGCTTATGATTGGATCAGTAACCCCATGCAATAAATCGTGTAGAGGTGAATTCTGTGGATATCACTTACAGAGTGTCAGAAATAATTCGACAGGCCCGTCCCCATGCATAAATTGTGGGGTGGGTGTGAGAGGAAAATCACAATTATGTATCAATTGTGGGGGTAAGCGGTTTAGAGAATTGAAACGTTATTATGATAAACGAATAAAAAACGCTATCATTGGCCCTAACCATGACTCTGTCAAAGACAAAATCATAAAAACCCCTCAAGACTACATTAATAGATTTATAATTAAAGCAAATGATGAATTAGACAAATAGTATTATTATATATAAATGGAGCAAGAATTCAGACCACATCCAATACTTGTTAATTATGAAATATCTCGTAATGGTGTTGTTAGACACTGTAGACTGAAAAAACCAATTGGTTTTGTTAATAATCAGGGATACTTGCAATTTACTGCTGGAGGAAAGGGATATCTCTGTCATAGGGCAGTCTTTGAGTGTTATATGGGACCGATTAAAGATGGCTGTGTTATTGATCACATTGATTCTAATATTCAAAATAATTCTCTTGAAAATTTACAGTGTATTTCTCAAAGAGAGAATACAAAAAGAGGAAAGACAGGGACTTATAAGTCAGTTGGAAAGAGACCAGTACAGTCATTTGATACAACGACGAATGAAAAAAGAATTTTTCAATCAATGAATGCTGCAGGGAAATATTTTGAAATATGTATGCCTTCAGTACGAAAAGTTGCTGAAGGGATTTGTCAAACAGCTATCTCAAAGAAAAATGGACATAGAATAAAGTTTTCATACGCATGAAATGACTCTCAATAATTACTATTTTGTTCCGTATTTCCCCTCATTACTACTGATCGTCACGTGACTATCCTACTTTCGATATTGATTCCCGGATATGTAATTCGTGCGAGAAAACATGTGAAATTGGATTGAATTAATGATGTGTGTGATCTCATGTACGTATTTAATGGTTAACTTGGTATATATACGTATCAGGTATATACGGATTTTGATTTTGTGTTATTGTTTCTTGTTTCTAAAGACTGTATTGAGAACAGCAGTTAGGGTTTTGTTGGAAAAACCTGTAGGTAGATAATTTGACAGAGTTATGTATGGCCGAGGCCAGGGTTCTATTAATAGATTTTTTAAAAATCCCAATTACAAAGACAGCGTTAACAGCGTTTGTATGAAAATGAAATTACTTTATTATTACAAATTAAAATAGATTGTATGTGAGGTCAAGGTAGTAAAATGCGCTACATGTAGTTTAGTTTTTTTAGTGTGGCTATGTGTAATAAAATTCAGAAAAATATCATTCTCGATTCAAGAAATAGCAGGTCCTGAATTGACAGGGATCCCCATAACAGAGTTATCTCGTCATGTAAATCCATTATTACTACGATTATTTAATCGTAATATTATAGAAATTAATAAAAAAATTGCTATTATTTAACAGTTGTATTTCTTGTTTTAATGTTTTATTTAAATACTTAGCTTCCATTGAAATTACTACACAATATTCATTATGAAATGCTAGAAAAATAAATACACACCTACATATTGACACTGCAGTATTAGTTCACCTTATATATAATATGAGCCGTAATAAGTTTGGGGCTTTAAAACGAAGCCCAATATTGCCAATCGAAACTCCCACGCCATTGACATGGTGTGGTTGAATTTTTTCAACTGCAACCAGGGTTAATTTCTTGGGTTGATTTTGATTGGCAGATTGGGTGTAGGTCCGCCCCGTCGTTTCATGTTTGTATCGTGCTGTACTGTCCCTATCATACCATCCTATCATATAACCATCCTATCATTTCATTGTATATATAACCATCCTATCATTTCATTGTATATATAACCATCCTATATAATCGCATTGTATATATAACCATCCTATATAATCGCATTGTAAATATTCATTCATTGTAAATCCTATATAATCGCATTGTAAATATTCATTCATTGTAAATATTCATTCATTGTAAATATTCATTCATTGTATATCCTATATAATCGCATTGTATATATGTAATGTACTGTCCCCCCTCTGGGCCTCTTTGACGTCGTTTGGCGCGAAAGAGGTTCCAAATGAGGCTTTATGTTATATGTTCAATGTTTGTAAAGAAATCACTTGGATTTCACGTCTAATACCCATATAACCCGCCCTTGAACTCGATTGGGGAGTTAGGGTATTGTATAAGTCTTTAATGTATGTGCCTCCCTTGCCTCGGAACTCGAATGAGGAAGGGATAGGCATTGTATATGTTTTTTTTTTTTTGTATATAAAAATATTTTAAAGATACAAATACATTAGTAATAATATTCAATAAATGGAATTTCAAGATATTACATCTATCATCACAGAAATATCAAATTTAAGAAATCAAGGAATCGTAATTTCTGAATTTTTGAATGAAGACAGACTTTTGAATGAATTTGAACAAATTGATATACAATTGAAACGTGGAAGATATGTTCTACCTAAAATGTATTCACTGATAAAAAGAATCCAAAAAGCGGTTAATGATTCTTTGTATAACAATAATATTAATTTATTCATTCGGCTATTTAGTATAGTTGAAGCAATTAGAAAGAAACTCGGGGAACAGTACCAAGTTCGGTCAGAGATTGCTTTGAAAGTGAAATCTATAAGACGTTTGATTGATGCAAGTATTGAAACCGACAATTGAAAAATCGTTAGCATTTCCAATAATGACATCAGAAGCATTAACTACCAGACTAGCCCGTGAGAGGTTAGCATTACTGAAAAAGTTTATACCAATTCGAGATGACGTGCGAGATAAACTACAACTTAGACAGCAAGCGCAGACTGACTTTTCTATTGGAAGCGAACAACTTTTTGCCCCTGTAACTAAAGCCACTAAAGATATGAAACTTGCAACAGAACGTGCTATATACGGCGACATCCCTAAAGAGGGAGCAGTACCTATTATTGATGTATTAGGAAAGATTGCTACAGAAACTGAAAAAACTCACGAGGGAATAAAACAGCTTTCAGGTGAGTTACAAACTCAGCGAGAAATACAACAAATGGGTAATATTGATACTGATGATAACCCCGTTGAAGATGCTAGTGATTCTATTGAAAAAGTTTCCGTTAAAAAAAGTGTTCCTTTTAGCGAGAAATTCACTGATGAAGCTATGGAAGTAATCAAACGATTTCAATTGCTGAAAACTAAAGAAGACTATGCGTTATTTGGAGACTTTGCTGTAAAAAGTTATTATAACAGGGAGAAATTTTTAAAAGACGAGTATAAAAAAACACAATAAACAAAAATCAATGGGTGGATTGGTTATTTAAAATTATTAAAGAAATCACCGGCAATTTAAATAAGAATACAGTGGAATACAGAGCTTTTAAAATAGGAGTTGATGCGGATGGTTTAGAACAACAACAACAACAAAAACAACGAAAAGAAGAACATCAAGGTCGAGGTCGAGGTCGAGGTCGAGGTCGAGGTCGAGGTCGAGGTCGAGGTTGACAATCTCCAGAAATTCAAAACGTTTCCGAATCAGATCTAGAAATTCAAAACGTTTCCGAACCAGAAAGTACTTCAGGAGAGGGTTATGGAAGTTCTCATCATGATTCTCATATGTGTCCGAGTAATATCATTAATGATATATCACGACTTGAGGTTCTTATGGGAGGTAAGCGAGCTGGAAATAACTCAGTCGAAATAACTAATGAAGCATTTGATATTTGCAGACGATTATTCCAAGGTGGGATAATTGATATTCATACGTATCGAGAACTCTTGGATGAGTTAATGGACGGAATTCCGGGGGAATTTAGTGGTTATTATAGCGATTGAAATTGTTTTTAGAAATTACAAAGTCATTTCAAATAAGATGATAGTACACTATAATCACAATAAACCAACAATCGTGTATGTGGTAAACTCAAGATTGCCCGTTTATAAGGCATACTATGGAGACGGCCTTGGAAATACCATAGCGGGTTTATTCACAAGAACAGCCCCAAAAGTAGCACCAATTGCTAAACAATTAGCGATGAAAGCCATTGATGTTATTCGTAATAAGGGAATTAATGCTGTTGGAGATCTTGCAAGAACGGCCTTTACTACCGCAAAGAATAGAATAACGTCATTGGTGAAATCTAGATTCGGACGAAAATCACCACCACCGCTACCTTCAACAACAATGATGCCTGCAAATGTCAGTAAAGTGATAAATAAAGCAGTGGAACAAAAACTAGCATCATTAGCAATGACTTCACCAGATAGTAGTAATATTGCAAGTATGATAGCGGGAAGCGGTCTTGGAGGAAATCGTAAAAATGTCAGACGAAAAAGAAAATGATAGCATTACTACATTTAGAAAAACGATAACGTTTTAGTATAAATGGCATTTAAAAAAATTGCTGATCCAGCGTTTGATATGGCAGCGCCGGTGAATAAAGATAATTCTAAAATTAACTATCAGTATTATGCCTATCCTGCAAGAGAGCCTAATCAACGGGGGAGAGTTGAACTTCAAGTTCAAGATACAAGTAGATACTTTTTGCCGTGTGAGGCGTTTATTGAAGTAGAAGGAGAGCTTGTAACAAATGTTGCAGCTAATACACCATATGGGGATAACCCAAATATCCGAGTTGGTTTCGTAAATAATGGCATTATGGCGCTATTTAACAGTGCAAGATATATCATTGATGGAAAAGAAATTGAATCAATAGAACAAAATATTGATATTGCAACAACAATAATCGGACTTGCGAGATATTCTGATGATTATACAAGGTCGGCTGGTCCGTCTATGATGTTTGCTAAGGATACTTCTGATCATGCTGACCATTATCAATTTGTTAAAGTACTAACTGCGCAAGCTACTGCAGAAGCTGATCAACAACTCGCAGCTAATCCAGACCGTGAAGGCCAGCCAGCCGCTGAATTTGAAATTTTAGAAAGGATCAATGATAATTTCAATCTAGGATTTGCAACACGAAAAGGAGCATTGAAAGGACAGCATCGACGGTTTTCATGTGCTATTCCGTTACATCACATATTCGGATTCTGTAGAAATGTCAGAAAAGTCATCTATGGAGCAAAGCATACGGTTGTGTTAGTGCGAAAAGAAAATGACAATGATGCAATTTGGCATGCTAATGGTGTTGATGATGGTAAAGTCATTTTAAATAAATTGGTTCTATGGATACCCGTCTTGACACCAGCAGTTACAATAGAGCAACAATTACTATCGTTTATGGACACAGGTGGAAAATCATTGCTAAGTTGGCTAACAACAACGACTGATACGAAGCAGGATAATGTAAATGGCACATTTACATGGCACTTAGCATCAAAACAAGGCGTTTCAGCTCCACGTCATATCTTTATAGCGTTACAGGATGCAAATCGAGTGGGTCGACAATTATCTAGTCATATGATATTTGATAAATTAGGAGTAAGTGAAGTTTCGTTGAGAATAAACGGACAACAAGAGCCAGCAGAGATTGTACAGCTTAATTATGAAAACAACAACATAGCTCGTGTATATCATAGAATATTGTCGTATATGGGTCGTGATCAAAATGTTGATACTGGTTTGCAAATATCGCAAATTGATTTTGAAAAACACTATCCGATTTATTACTTTTCATTGGAACATCTTGACATGATGAGACAATCTGTTGTTGATATATACTTCCAAGCTCGGGTACAACGCCCTGCTGGTATAGCCGATTATAGAGCAGTTGCTGTCATTCTCAGTGATAAATCAATGTTGTTAGAAGGAGTTGGCGGACGAATGAGACTTATTGATGCACCAGTGGAAAATCTTTGATTTTACAAACATGTAGTTAGGATTTTCACAATAAGATCAATTGAAAGTGTAAATTACAATTTAGAATAGAATGACATATAGTATTGTTAATGTCCAGTTGACTGATGGTCAGGTCAAGAAATTGAAATCAAAGTCGGCTAAAGAATGTGGAACTACAATAACGCTGAAACCCACTCAAATGTCCGGTGGTGCACATAAATTATCACTGACAGATCGTCAAATAAAACATTTCAATGATGCGCTAAAGAACAAACGAGGAGTTCAAATTGATTTTTCGAAAGCAGCAATCGCCAGTATGATAAAATCAGGTGGTATATTCCCGCTGTTAGCTGCTATTCCAGCATTGATTGCAGCGGCTGCCCCAGCGGTTGCGAAGGCGGCAGCGTTAGGAGCCGTTGGTACTGCTGAAGGAATGGCCCTGAAAAAAAGCTACTGGGAAAGGCTATAAAAAAAGGAAAGGGTCTAAGACTACCAGGAACCCCATACAATTGGTACAAGGGCACGGGCCTAAGAATACCAGGAACGGCTTACTAGTGGAAAAATCCCTAGGATTTTCACCAATGTCCAATTTTGATTTAATTGATGCTGTAAAATCATTATCAATAAAAAAATTTTAGAGGAGTTTTCATGAGAGATCAATTACCGTCAAAACCAATGAAAAATGAAACGGGTATTATCAATCTTGATAACAGCAGCGGAAAAGGAACTCATTGGGTCGCATATGCAATTGATCCACGTGGAATTGTCTATTTTGATTCATATGGATTAGCTCCACCAAAAGAATTCATGCGATATGTATCCACAATAACAAAGTCATCTCCAATTTTTTATTACACGCTACCAACACAACAGTTAAATGATCCACCGATATGCGGTCGTGAAGTATTAAATGTCCTTGCAGAGATATCTAAATTTCCAAGGAAACCACCACAAGTTGTTGTTAATGAATATACTAGCAGGCAATGGCAAAAACGATAGCGTTATGATTTAGAAAAACGTAGCGTTTTCGTATAATGATTGATATTTGGGGACGACCTTTATCAGAATCAAAAAAAAAACAGAAACCGATAGTAAATTCGCTGTCGAAAGTGTAAAAAAAATAATCGAAGATGAAATCGCCGAGACATTAAATTTGTCAAGTGTAGATCCTGGGGAAATAGTTGTATTTCAAGATCGCCAGGGCAAATTGAAATCTAGTAATGTTTCATTGGATGATGTCTTAATACGAAGACGTGACGTCGTTGAAGATACAATAGCGTTATATTCAAATGATGGAAAACTCAAACCAGGTGTACTTGTTTCTACAATCACAGATGCATTAAAAAATTTAAATGAAGAACTTGAAAAACATATAACAGCATATACTTCCCTTCGTAGAAATATTATCAATAAATTTTTTGGAACACCAGCGGTAACCCCTCCATCTCTCGCTGAAATTAAATCCAATTTTGATGAAATTAAATCCAATATTAAAAATATTAATGATACTGGATTTAGTATTATTAGAGATAACATTAATAGTATTAAAAAATCTATCGAGGATATTACAAAATTTAAAACAGACAATCTTCCGCTACTTGAAAGAATAAAGATTCCTCATGAGAGGAATATCATAAATATGATATACACAGTTCTCTCTGGATCATTAGATTGGGAAACTAAAAAGAATACAATAACTCTCACTGTGTCAAAGAAGGGTATTTATCGATTAACAATAGTGTCACTGAATCAGTTTAATATATCATCATCGACTTCATATGGATACAACAACGTAATTTCAACGACTATTGACCTGGATGAATACAAACGATTTACAATAACAAGCACTGATCCTAATTTAAATAAGACATCATTTGTATGGTACATGGAGTTTGTAGCTGATCTAAATTAGAATTTTTAACAATTAGAAACCACTTGAGATTTTAAAATAATATGACTCCGTCATCGCAATATCGCTATGATACCGTCAAAGAGTTCTTAACAAAACTCAAAACACTCATTGATGAATATGAAATAAAAATTAAAAAGTATCGCAGGAGAATTACCGTAATTGATGTTACAGTATACTCGGTAGCCGGTATAATGGCCGGTGCTGGTATTATACTATCTTCAGTAACAATGGTAGCTCCGATTGCTGTCCCAATTGCTATTTCCGCGGTGACAACATTTGCTGGAATTGCAAATGCTATTACTAAAAAAATATCATCGTGTTCTTAAGAAAAACTTAACGACTATATAGTAAAACATCAAGCAGTATCTAACGGTTACTCACAATTATCCTCGTTGATGTCATCATCGATTGATGATACGATAATTACCGAAGACGAGTTCTCCGCGATGATACGTATTTATGATACTACGATTAAAAACGCTAGCGTTTTTTCATCTATTGCAAAATTAGACATTATAAATAATAATAATGTCGCAAGAGATTCAACTACTTCAGCGGATAGCAGAAAATACCACTCCGCGGAAAACAAGTATGATATCAATATCGTCAACAAACCCTAAATTCAGTGTGAATTTTCCCTCACCTGTTTCAGTAAGGGAAATCGCGCTGGCAAAATTACGAGTGTATCATAGTTGGCCTAATATCAGATCGGTTCCATTTGGTGGTCAGAGACCTAATAATTCTCTGGTATTTGCATATAGGAATAAAAAAGATGACACTCCAGATTGGAACGTTGTTTCAATACCAACTGGGTCCTATCAAATTGAGCAAATTAATAATGAATTACAACGTAGAATAAAATCCATTACTAAAAAAGAATCAAAAATTGCGATAACAGTTCATGAACCAACACTATCATCTACAATTGAAATAGGCTCTCCTGCATATGTTGTAGATATTTATAACAGTTCAATAAGAACAGTATTAGGATGGCCCGAAGATCCACCTAGAAGTGCTGGTAATTCCACGCCCGAGCCTGTAAAATCTGATTATGTCACTGATAAAATAGGACCTGAAAATCCATCAAAAACTTATAAAAAATTCGAGGATATAAACTTCACAAAAAGATATCGATATAAGAATCAATATGGTGAAGATGTGTGGAGAATTCCATTTTTTAATGATTATATCCCACAGGAAGGTGAAATTCTGGAAATACATGAAACAAGTCCAACATTTGTAGATATTAAAGGTCACATCCTTGATAGAATGAATAATGATTTTTTGTTGCTATTACCGTCGTTAAGATCTGGCTTTCTTACACAAGCTGAGTTTACTAGTGTAGTCGCTGCGGGTAATAAAATCATCGATGACATGGAAATATTTAATTCGAGGATTACTAATCTCTTCACTGATGAAAATAGCCCGATTTCAAAAACTAGCTCAGCTCAAGATTATAAAAAAAAATATAAATGAAAATCCAAATTATAAATTACCAGGATATAATGTTCCCGAGTTAAAGAAAAAACTCAGAACTGCCATCGACGAAGGATTTAATAAAATTTATCAATCATGGAAAGATAGCCAGCCGAAGCCTATTTTCCTCACTTATAATAATTCTCCCGACGGCGACGGTAGACATATCGCACCGAACAATGTGAATATTTCATCGGTGATCGCACTTAATTTAACGTTTGATGTAATCGAAGGAAGTTATCAAATTAATATGGAACAATCAAATCAAGCCCGACAAGGTTACATTCTTTATTCATTTTCACCAACAGCACCCCCCGGATTTTTAATTGTTGAGAATCCGACTAATCCAGTCTATATGCAATGTCAAAATGATTTACTAACTAGAATTAATTTTACACTCACCGATCAGTCAAATAATTTGATTGATCTACGTGGTGAAGTATTATCGATTAGTCTGTTTGTGAAAAGCTAACAAATAATTTGTATTAATCAGCAGCAGGGAGGGTGAAATGACAACATATTTGCGACGTAGATGGCAGCAATTTGAGGGTGGTTATGACAATGTATTTGCGACAAAATCGCTAAGGCTCCATTTGTAAAATGGGGTCTTTATTTCTTTTTTGGTTAAAATATGAGATTTCGTAGGAAGGTTCCATTTGGCATTCTGAGGCTTTAATCGATTTTGTCGCAAAAATTTGTAGGGTTCACCCTCCCTGCTGCTCGAATGAAAAGCTTAACGAATACACGATGAAATTACATACTGAAACGACCACATATTATAAATTGTCATTCTTGAGTTCTTCGTCGCTAATTGATGGAATAATCACCGACGTAGAATTCAGTATCGCAACAAAGATCTACAATGAAAATATCTGAACAGGACTTTAACAGAAACATTGTAATAATGTCATCCTTCGATGAGCGATCACAAACACTACTACAAAAGGTCATCTTTAATACAGTTTCTGTAAAGACCACGATGATATCGGCGAGTTCTACTTCGCCTGAATTCAGTATTAATTTTCCAACAGCAATACCAGTGTTTGACATAGGTCTAGCGCAATTGCGAGTTTATTATAGTTGGCCCAACATTATGTCGAAATCAGTCGGTTGACTAAAACTGAATAGTTCATTAGTATTTGCAAATAGAAAACGCGATCACATTCCTTATTGGCAAGTAGTTAGTATTTCAACGGGAAGTTATCAAATAAAACATATCAATGAAGAATTCCAGCGAGAATCAAATCTGCTATTGTAAAATAATAAACAAATTATTTCTATTCACGAGCCAAAACAGTAGTTGAAATAAATTATCCTGACTATGTTGCTGATATATATCAGAGTTCGATCTAAATCGTGTTAGGATGGCCTGATATAACAAAGGTTTTCAAAAGTCCTGCTGAACCAACCAATAAATAATATATCATTACAGTAACTTATCAGATGTATAACAACTTATCCGGGATAACATCGTTCTTATTAAATATACACCAACATAATTTCTCTGAGGAATAAAAAAAATATCCCACACAAACAATTCCACTGTCAGCATCTGCAAGCGTTGTAAAACTCATAACATTTAAAGACAAATTTTAGAATTAGTTTCTCGGCTATTAATATAGAATTTATCGTAAATAAACGGATCAAAAGAATATATTCTTGTCGCTGTTAAAATTTTACAGCTATAATGTAAAACAACAAATCATTGAGGTAATAAAACAACTAATTGAATTTATACCCGATGTAAATTTTGGTGATCGAGCTTTCCTGGTAGGGTTAACTAAGTATAACGGAATACCTGATGGCTTACAAGAATTTCTTAATCATTAGAAATTACATGAGAACAGCTCCAAACATCTGTGACACCATAACTTAACAATGACAGACTAAAAGAGAAACTCAACGACACCATCAATGATTATTTTCCTATAATCCTCAAAAAGTGTAGAACAATAAATCCATCTGCAAATATCCTCTGATGTAATAACGATACGTACGTACGTCATATCTCACTAGGCATCACTAGTATCACATCATCAATCTTGGTAAATCTGGTATGTGAGAAGTTGACACTGATAAATCCAATTAGGTCCAACAAGGATACAACAAAACATCAATCAAAAAGTAAATTATTTATTTACCCAGTGATTTTATAAGAATCACAAATGAATTATTCTGATACGAAAGTATTAGTTCTTTGTCATTGTTTACTTCGTCATTGGTGTCTTCGTCACTATGTTCAGAGGCACGCACGTCTTAATTTTTATTTTTTGCGTCTTTGTTTATCAACTCCGTCATCGAGATGCTATCTTCCATCTGTTTTATACGAGAGTGTGCAAGTTACTTCGTTTCGTAATCAGGAAATAACTCTGATCTAACCCGATTGATGGCTCGTGATAACGACACAGATAATTTCACCTGCGTGTTCGTGATTGCTGACAGTGATCATAACATTGCCTGATGAATTAATTTTATCAATCTATACTTGAAAGGCAATGTCTATCAAATTTCTGATTTACGAAATTGTAATGATTCAAAATAACTCATTAGATTTTAGGATCAAGTTGATCATATATTTTTCACACCTCTGTGTTGTAAATACTCAGGAGAAGTGATAATTGATGTGATGTTTTCGTTATTCATTATTTTTTATATAAAAAATACTTTGTTTTAATAAAAAAATAAAATATTTCTGAATAGAAGGAAAAATGTTAGAAAATGTGACTGTTGTGAACGATTTTGAGGTGGATATTACCCGTCAGATTCAAATCATCAATAAGTCACAAAATTGTTAGGTAATATACCCGTTAAATTCAGAATATATGATCAAAATCACAATTTTCATGGGCATAAAACCCGTCCAATTAAAAAAAAATGAATTGAATTTAAAATATAAAATTTTATTATACGCAATATATTTACGAATCAAAAAATATATTAGTAATAATATAAAAGTAAATATATATCTGAATCATAAAATATGTTCTGAATAATATAATATATAATATTATATTATAATAATAATAATATAATATATAATATAATATAATATATAATATAATATAATATATATTAAAAAAATGAACAGTAACGATGACATTCGGTCCATTATTCAACCTGCCTTTAAAAGTCTCCTTTTTGCATAGACATTTATTATGGTTCACCGGCATCTTTTTAGGCTTTTTGGTGCAGTGGACATTCTTTCTGAATGCCTATAAGGGGACCCTTCAGTGAGGTTACACGGACATGAGCTCACATCATCATAGAGTTTATTTTAGTGGTGCAAGTACAGATCCACAACCGCGGCGAATTCATAATGCGAAACGAACTATTAGAAATTCAGATGGAAGTCAAAGCAAATCTATTTTATATACACCCCAATGCAACCCGGGGAAAACGTAAAAAAGCACTCACCACATTGTTTGGCGTAGAGAGGGTTACACGAAATATGATATGGCTCTGTTGCTGAAAGCAAGATAACATGCCTTTAGCATTTTTCATGACTCGAATATGCAGCTTCTACGCAGTGGCTTTGCAAGCCGAACGCTTTAACCCCACGGACATGGAATCTCTTACGAGGATACAGGTAAATTTAAGTATATGATTATTCACAAACCATACCTATCTATCTGTAATACATGGATCAATATATTCCAGTTTTTTCCTGTGCTATTGTCTAAACAAAAAATCTATAATGACTATATTGCACAAGGGGTTTATGTGAAATTCCTACATAATGGTTGGTTTTGATTTTACGGTAATATGACAATTACTGACGCAGTCAAAGTGATTAAGATTTTCTGTGTTTGATCATATAAAATAAGTAGCATTTATCCGATTTCAGTCTTTGAGGGATTATATACAATATTGCAACTGTGTGGTCATGTAAGCAAACAACAAAAAGGGAGACAACTGCGTAATTACTTTATCAGCGACCATATATTTATCTAACTTTGTCAACTACAATATTTTCTTACTTTATTCAGAAGTCGTAATAACTTACGTAAAAATTATCCACCGATCGTATTTAACTGAACACGCTAAATTCGACGCATGATGCTTGATTGTTAAAACGTGATTGTTTTATCGAATCCGTATGCTTCTCGTACATATAAAATGAATCTGTCGCAACTCTGCGTAACGGGCAAATATGTTTATCATCGATAATGTATTTATCGAAACGTAAACTAGCACCGAAGATCTTATATTAATAAACTTTGGTGAATAGTCATCAGTATATCTCACAATAATATATAATTTTGTTTCGGCTGATAAATAATAATTACATTGGCTTATAAATATCCGTCGTATCATAAATTATATAACCGAGTTTAGCATCGTCCATAATTAATCTTGTACATGTTCGTTTATGATCATCTAATCCTCGTTGTAATTATTAACCGATTATTTTTTCTGCCGAGATCTTTTACAAATTTCTCATCGTGCTGGTCCTTGAATTTAATCATATCATCTTCAGGATCAGCATCAAATGTTTCAGTTTCTGGCAACCAAACATGTTTTTGCAAGCGTTATGATATAATTGCTTCACTTACGCGTAAAGATACAAAAATTTCAGCATCAGTCTTGTACTGCCATAGTACTATTGGAGCCAAACATTGTTTGTGAAAAATGTCTTTCAAACCACGAATAAACAATGGGATGGAGATCCGAGTATAAGCAAATGGACTCTATACAGGCAAATTCAGTTAAGTCTAAATATGGCACGGGTTCGATTATCGCAACTCTAGTCCTGTCAAGTGTAGGATGTCCGAATCTCTTAAAATATTCAGAACTTTCTCTGTATTTAAGAAAGCTTCCAGGATTACAAGCTACCATATCCACCGAGATAACGTCGTTGTAATCATATTTAGTATTCTACAATCCACCGTGTTCGTATTCGACAAGAAATTCCAGTCGTGTCGGTTAACACGAATTATTTTCCTGAGCAGCGTGAAAAGAGACTGATGGAAAGGTAAAGCAATTATTTAGCAATTGTTCAGTATCAGCAGAGGAAAATCAAAGTTATTGGGTAAGATTTTTCTTTTCACCATGGTGAGATTCTATACGATAAATATTTCCCTTAGTCCGTACAAAATGATCATAATTGTCATATTCTGAACTTTGAAACAGCGAACCAGATACAGGGTCACTGATACTAATATCACCGATAGCATTGAATACATCACAATTATAAATTTAATCGTTCTATCTTGTAGAGATATTATTACTGCAACAGTCCATGCATGTACGTTATGATCAATTATATCTATGGAAGCTTCCTAGATTCATTATTCGGGATGTACAAAATCTCTCCGGTTAAAGTCTTCACTGTTACTGGAAATTTTAACTTCTTTCCTAGCTCCGCATCTTTGCTGATAGATGATCTGATATATATATATATATATATATATATATATATATATATATATATATATATATATATATATATATATATATATATATATATATATATATATATATATATATATATATATATATATATATATATATATATATATATATATATATATATATATATATATATATATATATATATAACTGTTTCTGCCCGTACGATTATTTTGTTAAGTCGTAATTCTATTAAACTATTTCTCCATATCGCATTTGTGAAATGCTTCTCACTCACCCAGCCACATAATTTCTCCTTGACAATGTCATATGTTTGAGATCACCAACGTTATGTTTATCAATTAACAGATATAGTGTTTACACCAACACGGTCACTGAATAAGCTCGCTCATAAAAATAAGTTTGTCAATTACAGTCAGTAGTCCTGGTTTGAAATTGTCACCCAGAACAATATTATTCTCTGACTTTTGAACCGAATTGCACATGTATAGGATGATCCAAACATAATTGTCGGTCTTTACAATATATTGTATTAAGATAAAATATTTCCGAATATCAAGGTAGTCAATAATTTCTCTTCCTCGTATGCCATTCATCACATATATAGTATTTTTAATTCTAAATGTGGACCAAACATGAGCCGCACCACAGTCGCGAAAATTCTTCTTGGCTTCACGAATACGATTAGTTTTATCTGCATTCGTTAAAGCTAGATCTTGCATAGAGAAAATTTGGAAGTCTCTCAAGATCAAATCATCATTGTCATTGCCTTAAGATTGGTTATATCTCTACCTGTAACAAAACTTGCGTAAACAAATTCTATATTTATCATAAGTAATGCCTTAGACACGGGAGTCTAGGACCAAAACCTTGTATGCGGTGTGGTGATGGAGTGAGAGGAAAAACTCATCCGTTTGCGCAATGTGGTAGTCAAACATATAGAGCCGATATTACGATAAAAATATAACGCCTTAGCTGAATCGCCTATAAAACAATTTAAGAAGATTTTCAAAATAATGATTTAGACAAACAGTATTAGTATATAAATGAAGCAAAACGAGTTTGTATTGCATCCAATCATCACCAGTTACGAAAGCGACTTGTGAAGGGATTATCAGGAAAAGCAGACTAAGAAAACAGTCGGTAGTGTTAATAAATTTGTTTTGTTTTTTTTGCATCTAATACCAATGAAAATAAAAATTATTTATCATTTAGATCTGTGCTCGAATGTTATTTTGGACTATTCAAAGATGGATATTTTTTTGATCACATCAGAGCAACAAACTTAACAATTCAGTTACAATTTTAAGGATTTTCACGCAAAGTGAAAATTGTTAATCAGGAAACAAAGGTACCGCTCTATATATGTAAAAGTTATTAAATCTGTAAATACGGAGACTGGGGAAGAAATTATAATCAATGTATTCTGCTAGCAAATACATTACCATAACATCTCCATCAGTAAATTATGTTGCAGATTGTGTTAAGAATTCTGCTTTTTTAATTAATTTTGGAATACAAGTTAAGTTTCAGTACATTCCTCTGGTAATAGACGATCAAGCCATACATCTGAGGCAAGTATAAAAATTAGTAAATGTAGCTGTCGTACGTATAGTAATGGAACCAACAAGCAATAAAGTACATATACACCAAAATGGTAATATTTTTCGTTTAGCGAGTAAAATCTTTTGCAATCGGCATAATATTCAGAAAAAAAATATAAATTTGAGAAAATATACTTGCTTTTTATGTGATTTTCTCGCTTTTTATGTCATTTTATTCTTTCTGAGTTTTTTTTAGTCGATTGTTATTAGTTATTCACAGATTTTCTTAACTTTGGTATGACAATCAAGGAAAACATTGAAAATCAACCAAATTATTCACATCTTCTAATGAACGTCGATGGCTTTGTGCTTAAAATTTATCATTTTTCAGAAGCAATTATCATTTTTCGCCGATTCCCTTAAATAAACCTCCAGTATATAAATATTGATAATAATTTTATTGTTCTATATATAATTATCCTGTATGCTCTATGTTTATATAAATTCCCAACATGAACACCTTTCCTATAGTGCATTCACAATATCAATGTAAAGGCAATAAATATAAACAACATATTTTTGTCTGCCTTTTCAAAGTGAATGGTTTTCTGAATTGTTTTCCTGGCTGATGCAGGAAATGTCTGCTTAAATGTCTGCTTAAATGTTACATCGTAGTATATTCATGCATGCCTTTTTCAGGTGGCGCTGTTGATTGTGATACTGCATCAAGTACATTAAGTACGTCTCCACCACATACTGGGGGACCCGTTACTTTTATGTTGGTAATGTTGAATACCAGATTGGAACAATTGTTTTGATGACATAATGAAGAAATTCTTCTGGTGGTACCAAACATGTGAATAAACCGTTAATTGAACATTGAACCCTATCTCTGGTTGTCGTTAACCACGAAAACGTTGATTTATTACCTTGACGCATTAAATATATCAACCGGTCTTCTTTAGATATTGATGGAGTCATTATCGACATCCACAATGGATGTTTTGTTAGTACTAAAATACCAGCCTCACCAGCAGGTTTCCATTTTGCGTCATTGTCGGTTGTGTTTCGTACTAGTACATCTGTATATTTGGCTACGAAAAAGACATTTCTGACATTTCTACAGAATACCAAAGATATGTGACAGTGGAATTTAACATGGAAATCGACTATTTCCAGCTTTCAACATCGCTCGACGTGATCCAAATCCTAATTTGCAATATGTATGTTCATTAATAATCATTCATTATATGTGTGCGGCCTATCCGGCTTTGTCGTTTCTGGAAAAAATGTATTGGTCGTCCTATTTCATATTGTTGGTACTCTGGAGAATCAGAAGTATCTTTTACAAACAGCATTGATGGGCCAGCTGATCTTGAATAATCATCGCTGTATCTTGCAAAGCCAAGTATGGTCGTGGCAACGTCGACGTTTTTCTGAATTGATTCAATATTTTTTTTAATCAATCATGTAAGTAGCGCTATAAAACAACGTCATAATATTATTACTAACAAAAATAACACCAGTATCGGCTACATATTCAGTATTATCTGGTTTCTAATTTAACCTTCGACTTCAAAAAATGCTTCAGCAGTATGAAATATCTACCTGTATCCTGAACCTGTTGTTTGATTCGTCTGCGCTGATTAGGATCACGTTCGTCATAAGAATAACACTTCTAATCTTGAATGGATTTATCCCTGAGAACTGGTGTGTCCTTATCAAACAAAAGATCAGATATACGCTTAAACGTCTTTATTATTATCGCCTTTGTCTAACTAGCCATTATATATTTTCCTTTTCCGACATTGGTACATAAGCCAACTCTGCTAGTCTTTGATTAGCAGTTTGACTTACTATTTCACTTACTTTTGCTAGCAACATTATCAACAGCGCCAATACCTTTGTCACGAACAAAAATAATAGTTTTCGTTCCTAGTTGTTTTGCAATCGGTATTGCTTTTGGGGCTATTCTTCTAAATAGACCATGAACAACATCAACTAGTACATCTCCGTAGGTTGTTTTGCATACTGGTAATCGAGTGTGGGTTAACCTGACAAAATTAGGTCTACGTTGGGCGGTGTGTATGATCATTTTATTAGTAAGTGACTTTATCACTCATTGTATCTAATCACTTTGGTAGTCATCAGCGATTTCATTAATAAGGGACCGATATACATTAATATCCGTAAATAATCTTGTATAAATATCCGCTGCGTCATTAATGATTTCTGATGGGTTATTACCAGCTCGTTTTCCTCCAATGACGATTTTTAGTCGATCAACATCAGCAAGGACATTATTGGGAGAAGTAATAAGGCCACTTCCTAAACAACATCCAGTTGAGCCGGGAGCGACTTGAAATTCTTCTTCCTCTTCATATAGTTAGTGGTGCTTTTTACCTGGTTTAGGAGATAGAATTGGTATTCGTGATTTTAGAGATTCTGAATAATCATTCAAATGAATTTAATGCTTTTAGTTGTTTTGATTATTTTTGTTTGTTTGTTTGTTTAAGCGATTTCTGTTCTTTCGTTGTTTTAACTATTGTTGTTGTTGGTCTTGTATAAACGAAATATATCTATCTATTGCATGAATATATCATATATAATTAATACCATCCTTTCTGGGCTGATCAATATTATTCTTTAAGCGAAATAGCAGCAGAGGGGGTGAACAGACAACTTTGCCTGAGAGGTTTTTTTTTTTTTACAAATATCAAGGTTCCTGCAGGGGCTGAGAAAATAAAACGTCAACAACGCTAAACCAAAGTATTTTTCTACACGATTATGTATTTAATCATATAATAAAATCTTTGGTTATTTTATTTCTGTTGACGTATTTTTATGATTTTGACAGGCGATTTTGTTTACTCGTAAAGCGAGTCAATTGTTGTCCTTCACCCTCCCGCTGCTCCTGACTATGACAGCGGAGATAAACCAAAGATTTTATCTAGACCTACACGATATCTTCATCATGGATCATGTAGATTTATCGTTATAAATCCAAACAGATTGTGCTTTAGAAAAGAAATGTTTAAATTTATTCATAGCCATGTCCCCTGAACACCAGGTATAATAAATATTCTGCAGAGTATAATTATCTGCTCCATTAAACACAGCCAAAATATTACATTTATCTCTGATCACATTATGTATTTGTGTGTATCTTTGAGTAACATAAATCACATCTGTGTTTTTGTGTACCTCGAGAAAATATTCTAGCTGGATTAGATTGTTTGTCCAGCATCACATCATCATATAATACCAGATTATTAATGAATCCATCTAAGTCATCTACAGACGGGGCTTCATCTATATCTCTGATAAAGTCAATAATATCGTCACCGTCTTTATTAACTGATTTTGCTTTCTTGTTAAAATCCTTAAGTACTTCGTAACAATGCTGATCATCTGCAGACGGTGCTATTAAATATAGTTTGTGCCATCTCAACATCCTCATTAATAAATTTGACAATAATTGTGTTTTACCTGATCCAGATGGACCTATTATAATCATTCTTATCGAATTTGCTAATGCTGGATGTTGCTTCACTTGTTCCTGTTTTTGTGTAGCCAAAAAGTCAATTATTGTATCCATATTATTAATAACACGAGTCTATATTGTGTTCGATGTAAATCATCTACACCCACCACTTGATTGACAACAAAAATAATGAAACAAAACGACGTGCATTAACAGGTAAATGTGTAAAATGTGGTACACAAAATTATAAATTTATCTCAGAGACAAAAATGATAGGTGGGGATATTGCTGCTTCTTTAGGAAAATTACCTGAATTACCATGGGCTAAGTATGTTGTGAGAAACACCTTCCTGGATATAATTACTGTGGTCCTGGAACTCGTCTCAATATCAGACTCGATAACCTAGATCGACAAAGACCAGGAGAGTATCCAGTAAATAAGATCGATCAAGCATGTCACATTCATTACGTTGCTGATAAAAATCCTGATTTGCAACAACGGCATCTCGCAGATGTGAAATTGATTTATGCATTAAATTCTATACCTAATAAATCTGTTAGAGAGAAACACGCTAGTTTCCTAATAAAATCTGCTATGAAAGGTAAAATAGTGTTAGAGGCTGATAATTAATTGTATAATTATAATAATGGAATCTATTTATTATAGCCAAGAAGGTATTGGAAAAGTAACGCAGCGATCACTAAACGTGCTGAGGCAGCATAAGTTTCACGTTCTGTTGCTGAAAATTGGTTAGCACGACAGGCAATATGGCAAATTTATTTACCATCACCAAACAAAATTCAATACGCATATTTTGATGTCAGTGTTCCTAACGAAGTTCATCAAGCAGATATTTTGTTTTTACCACACGATACTATTAAAACAGGTGAGCGAAAGTCATTCACGTATAAATACGCATTGACTATTGTTGCCGTTGCAAGTAGATATAAAGAAGCTGAACCATTATCAACAAATATATCATCTGAAGTTGCATCTGCGTTCGAACGAATTTATCAGCTAAGACAATTAAATGGCCAAAGCTACTACAGGTTGATCCTGGCAAAGAATTTCTTGGTGCAGTATCTTTGCTGATGAACAAGCACAACGTCAAAGCCAGACAAGGACACACGGAGATTCATCGTGATCAGGCAATTGTTGATAGATTTAATCAAACACTTGCTGAGCGGTTATTCGGTTATCAATATGCAAAGGAAATATCTGCTGACTTTAAGACGAAGGATATATCTCGTGAATGGGTAGCGAGGTTACCGAATGTGATAGCTGCGCTGAATAAGAAAGTTACTCGTGCAACTTCTATGAAACCGTCTGATGCGATCACAAAAAATATATACCGACAAAACGCAAATTTATTTCTCAACCAATACTAGGTAATGTTACGGTTAGATATTTATACGAACCTGGAGAACTCGAAGGAGGAAAAAAAGCAACTGATCCTATTTGGAGTGTGTCTATACACAAAATATCCAGCGTGGTAAGGTCCACATGGAGACCTGCAATCTACAGATTAGATTCAACTGCTCCTCAGCGTGGATTTGTAGGCGAACAATTACAAATAATTCCTGAGCATGCGCAATTACCACCGAGTACACTTTTATAACTTGCTGATTCTCGACGTCGATTACACTCCAAACAGGTCAGCATCACATTTTCGCGCGTTTGACCAAAACTACTATTAATTTTATCAAGGGTAAATTGTCTTGGGTTATTGCTCGAATACTGCCACAAAATTATTGCGTTGCAATTTGCGCAATGATTATTTTGTCTTTGTTTTAACATCATAATAATGTCCATATCTATATCAACCTCGCGATTACTTTTTTGTCACACTGCTTTTAGCTGCATAATTTTTTATTGATATCGTCATTATTAGTGATTTCTTCGGTTATTACGCATACCATGATAACCCGTTTTAGTTGTGATATTCTTCTAACTCGAGATACTGCGAGATAAACTAAATTTGACCACTCAATACGATCATCGACTATCCAATCTTTAGTATCAGTGATAATTAATCCCTGCGACGAATGAATCGTTATAGCGTACCCTAACGTCAATGGCGATTTATCCATGTTTAACGCGCTCTCGACAACATCATCAGCGACAAGGACAATATCATTTAACACAAGATTTTATATCAGAACACTTTCAGTATCTGCACTAGGAATCTTAACATCAACATTTTGTTATCTAGTATCTGCTTGGCGATAACACAACGGTACACGTAATGTTGGGAATTTTTCCTTGTGTAACGCATATAATTTCTTATGTAGTTCGTCACGAACTATTTTTCTACTGGCAAATATCAAATCAGCAGGTTTCCATAGGGTCCAAAAATTATTCATGAATGTTTCTGGAATTACCTCACGCATTTGTTCACACTGGTAGTAGTCGTATTAATGTTTTAAATTTTTTCAACGATTTATCAACAGCTCTATGATTATCAAATATTTCTTCGTAATAATTTACAATATTCTTTAGCCACTCATGTGGAGACTGTCCAACAAAGGGTGGTTGTTGACCATGATCACCACACATAATCAGAGCAGTACTCTTTAGAAACAGCCAATGAAGAAATATTTTTAATACTGAGGAAAGGCACCGTGCATATCCCGTCCCATATGATATTTTAGGCATATATTTTTCACCCATTCTTGATGGGGTCCATATATCTCCGCACCATCTAAGAAACTATGATATGTACACGACTTTACATTTCGTTGCTTTTTTTCCCTGGCGAGTTTGTGCGTTGGTGTTAAGACAATCATATCTAAACTCATGAATAAGTTAATCGCGCTTGTTGTTTTACCTGAACCTCTACACCCATTAAGATAAACGGTCTTATGTCTAGATACAGGATCATACACGGATGGCGCAGATGATTTTGATACTTGATTATTTCTGTAATATGTTTTCTCAATTTCAACATCGGCAGATTCATAATAACTAAGTATATTTTCTTGTTTTATCCTCCACGTTCCCCATTCACCATTATCGAGATTTAGTGAATCTTTATATTTTTTGTATATAAAATGAATCTGTCGCAACTCTAACAGCGTAACGAGAAAATCGGTTTATCATCGATAATAGATTTATTGAAACATAAGCTAGCATCGTAGATCTTAGATCAGTAAACTGCGGTGACTCGCCATCAGTATAGCTCATAATAGTATCTAGTTTCATTTTTGTCTGATAAGTAAGCATTACATCGACTTATAAATGTGTTTTTCTCCATCGTATCAGCGATTATAAAATCGAGTTCAGCATCATCCATGATCAATCTTGTACAAGTTCGTTTATGATCATGTGATCCTCCTTGTGTAAACTTACCGATTATTTTTTCCGAGATCTTTTGCAAATTTCTCATCGTGTTTAGCAAGTTCTGGTAACCAAACTTGCTTTTGCACGCGATATGATATAATAGCTTCAGATACTTTCAACGATATTAAAACCCCAGCATCAAGCATATATCTTAGCAGAACTATTGGAGCCCATCAATTTTCAGTGAAATATTTTCCAAACCACGCATAAACAATCATATGAAGACCTTCTCTAAACTCAAAGGACTCTACAAAAGCAAATCCTGTTAAATTAAAATCTGATAAGGATCGATTTATCGCAACTCTGGTCATGTCATGTGCAGGATGTCCAAATCTTTTAAAGTATTCAGAGCACTCTACATATCCAAGAAAACTCCCAGGATAACACGCTACCATATCAACTGAGATAACGTTATTTTAATTATATTTAGTAGGCCACAATCCAACGTGCCCGTATTCTATACAACTTCTCACGACATCTTCAAGAAATTCTGATCGTGTCGGCTTCCACGAGTTTTTCTCCTGAGCGAAATAAGCAGGAACTGATGGTACGGTAAAACAATTACTTAGTAATTGTCTAACTTTGACATCGTCAGAAGTATATTTCAGGGCAAGGTTTTTCATTTCTTTATAAAGAGATTCTGTACGATAAATATCACCGTTAGACCGTACAAACTGATCATAATAATCATATTCAGAACTCTGAAATAACCACAATGAAACAGGATCATATTTACTAATAACAATGATAGCATCGAATGCATCATCGTGATAAAATTTGACCGTTCTTTCTCGTGGAAATACAGTTAGAGCATCAGTCCATGAATGAGCGTTATGATCAATAATATTTATAGGAGCTCCTCTAGATTTATATTTATATATTTATATTTATATTGGAAATCTTAATAACTTTTCTAGCTCAGCAACGTCGTTAATAAACTTTCCAGTGTCTCTAACTTTTTCATCATACATATTTATTTTTTTATGCCTTAAATATTTTAAACCGTTTCTCCGAATTGCGTTTGTGGAGTGTTCTACAATTCGATCTGCTACATAGTTTATTCTCGACATTTTCATTTTCTTGAGATCCTTTATGTCAGGATTATCATTTAACGGATAGAGCGCATACGCAACAGCAGTTACTGGATAAAATCGCTCATAATACGGCTTGTATATTCCAGTGAGTAGTCCTGGTTTGGAATTTTTACCAAGGATAACATGATTTCCTGGTTTCTGGACAGATGTGCGTTTGTCTCTGATGATCCAGATATCATCCTCTGTATTTACAATAAATTTCTCTAAAATAATATATTTCCGAACATCGAGGTAGTCAATGATTTCTCTTGCTCGTTCGTCAATCATAACATAGATATAATTTCCAATCCTAAATGGGGGCCACACATGCACCATCGTGACGAAACTCCTTCCTGGCTTTACTAATGCGTTTAGTTATATCCGCATTCGATAAAGCTAGATCTTTCATCGAGAAGTTAAATTTGTGTAGCCTGTCAAGATCAAATCTAAATGCGGCAGGCTCAATTGCGGATAATTCCTGCATATTATAATTAAGGCAAATATGTATCTAAATTGAAGTATTAATAATTTTTATATGATTCAACCAAATCACAATTGCCGCTGGCTAAAGATTGGTCACACTTCTCCGTGGAACAAAAAATGTGTAAAAGACTTCTGCAGTTATCACATGCAATGCGTTAGAAACGGAAGTCTAGGACCTAAACCGTGTATACGGTGTGGTGTTGGTGTGCGAGGAAAGACCCACCTTTGTGCGCTATGTGGTGGTAAAAGATACAGGTAGTTAAAACGATATTACAAAAAAAATATAACTGAATATATTATAAAACGCGAAGAAGATTATCTAGCTAGATTTTCAAAACAATGATTTAAACAAATAGTATAAAGTATATAAATGGAGCAAAATGAGTTGTGTCACATCCGATTTTTATCAATTATTAAGCAAATTGTAATGGTATCATTAGGAATTGCAGATTGAAAAACCAGTAGGTAGTGTTAACAGTGCTGGTTATCTTGCGTTTAAAGCCAGCGGAAAAATTATCTAACACAGATTTGTGGTCGAATGTTTCTTAGGACCGATCAAAGATGGGTATGTGGTGGACCACATAAACAACAATAAACTTGACAACTTGACAACTCACTTCAAAATTTACGTGTTATCACGCAAAGTGAAAACTGCAGATTTGGAAACACAGGTTTTGCAAGGTATACTGTAAAACCTGTTAAGTCCGTGAATATATAATCTAGAGAAGAAATTATGTTCAAGTCAGTTTATTCCGCTGGTAAATATTTTAACATAGCGCCCCACCCTCAGTGAAACTTTCAGCTGATGGTGTTATTAGATCTACTTATTCCTTAAAATTTG
The DNA here is from genome assembly GCA_016746295.1 of Potamilus streckersoni. NCBI lineage: Eukaryota > Metazoa > Mollusca > Bivalvia > Unionida > Unionidae > Potamilus > Potamilus streckersoni. The sequence continues at coordinate 220,343 of JAEAOA010001983.1, forward strand.
GACAAAATATCATGTTCAGGAACTTAATTAAGTGGGACCTAGGCAAGGATAAAACTTTTCAGTATTCTAGTTATTGTATTTATTCAGTTTGCAATCTGCACATATCATTCAAGAAATATTATAAGATTGTTCTTCTCAAAGATACATAAACTGCATTGATGATGAAACACTCTCTACTTAATCAGATTTAATTATTTTTTTTTTGTTCGATTTTTATCATATTGTTTTTTTACGCTATTTTTCAGGCATGTTAGTCGATTTTATCATTGTTCTTTGTTGAGTTTGATCGTTTTTGTTGGGTAAAAACCTCACTGGTGTTAACGGGAATTAACATTAAGTGTTAAATTTGTTTGTCAAATACTGGTATTTTGCTAGTATTGTGTAGATTTTATGATCATTTTGATATGGAATTATGATAAAAAAAACCCGGAAAAGTCAGTATTTGACAAACAATTCAAAATCTAATGCTAATTTCCGTTAACACCCCTGGGGTTTTCACCCAACAAAAACGATCAAGCTTTATAAAAGTCTTTATTCGCACACCTATGACCAGATATATCATAATTCTTTGATGGAAAATTACTTTATACAGATATTATTGATAACATAGTAACGTTTTACAAACTTTCCTGTGATCTTTTCAATGCTAATTCGGCAACTCATTCTCTACTGATAAAATATACTGTATCCATTTTTTATGTAAAATCCGCGTACTGCATGCTTTGTTTCTACATAACGTCCGCGTGCAGTATTCACAGATTGCATAGTCAATAATCATTGGCTAGCTAAGCAAACCATGTAAATTGTTGATTTACAAGGCACTTTGCCAATTTCTTGGTAATCTGGCTGCTGTAATTAGATCCGTTATATCGATTTTATCGTAGTCCTACACAGACAGCAAGTTTAAAATATAGTATATTTAATGACAATAAATACAAAATACGTGAAATATATACATATAACCGATTTTATAAACAGAGATATTTAACAGTGGAAGCGGGCAATAACGTATATGTCTGTTTGTCTGTTTGGAATCCTATACTACATAAGTGATAGCAAAAATGTATAGCTAATTGCATGTGTAAAGCTATTTATTCTTGACTAAATCAAACGGCTTTTATACGCACCGATTCAGTATATTTTGCGTTATGCAGAGTTATATATATTTTCTGGAAACTGTAAAAATAAAATACCAGAAACTGTGATTGTTGTTACTTTTGGTCTAGGTATGTATATATTAACTAATTTTCCTTAAATATGTAAGTGTGGAATAGCTCGAACGGTTACGTATGGATTCTATCATCTCGACGATTAGGGTTCCAATCCTGTGAAAGACAAATGTCTACGGTAAGGCGATATTAGGACAAAAAATATAATTTATTGGGGCGGAGCCCCCATCTTCATGTGCGCACACCTATCCACTATCTCAATTAATAGTGGATTGATTTTTTATCAATCACCCATTAGGTGATCATTAGGGGTGGGTGTGCAAATGTGAAAATGGCTTTTGGTTATATTATTATCATCATCATCATCATCATCATTATATGTTATGTGTTTGTGCCGTCTTGTGCCGTCCAAAATATGTAGCGGGAACTCATACGAGATCTACCGTTTCTAATTGATTAGATTAATATAATGAGGCTCGGTAAAAAGACCATCAGCCTTTGTGTTTCTAAAGTTTCGTTTACTGATGTCCTAGGAACTCTTCCAGGGCATATCTGATTGGTCATTAAAAAAAGACCTACACGTGTATAAAAAAACCCTCTGAGTTCTTAGAGTTTCGATTACGGATGTCCTAGGAACTTGTAGGGGTACAAGTACACATGCGCAGACAAAACCCTCTGAGTCTCTAAAGTATCGGTTTCGGATATCTAGTGGTCTCTGGTGAAATAGATATCTGAACAAGAACATCATTAGGTTAATGTGATCAACTTGGAACGGTAGATCGACTGTCAGTTCGCGCTACATATTTTGCTAATTTTTATGTTAAATATATATATATATATATATATATATATATATATATATATATATATATATATATATATATATATATATATATATATATATATATATTTATATATTTATATATTTATATATATATGATGTTATATATATATGATGTTATATATATATATATATTAATATATATATATATATATATATATATATATATATATATATATATATATATATAATATATATATATATATATATATGATGTGATTATTTTGGTCTGTAAGTTTGAAGTGTATTCTTGATAATAACGGATTATGAACACGCAAGTATACGGGTTTTATAGCTTCAGATACAATCAAATATCCTGGGGGTTCACTAGGGGAAAATGTGTATAATATGTATCCCTGTTGTGCCTGACTAGACTTTGAAAGATCTATCTGAAAACTATCATCCACAACATCACAAACGAGATTGACAGCGATTGTTGTTATGTTTACAATGCCTGGTGATATGTGTCTGCAAGCACCAAACGGGTTGTTGTTTTGTTTTAGTATAGACGGTGGTGGGGCTAATTTTCTCCACGATTGAATTACTCCCGGATAATATTCTTCAATAAGATCATTGAATGATTTCTTCATTTTCGCGTTATTTAGAACTGGTATAATAAATGTGTGTAAGTCTTTTTCTTTTATTTTATAATGATTAAGAAATAATTGTTTAGAATCTGGACTTGTGTAAACATGTCTACTAAGATCAGATACAACGTTTATAATAATTCGATTGGCGATGTATAAATCGAATGAGATACCATCTAAGTGTTTTATTGACTCAATTATTTGCTGCTTTGCAGTATGATCATAATGATGTGGTAATTAAGTAAGCAAGTTTCTTAGATCATTAAAAGATTTATCATATTCAGGCTTAAGAGCATCTAAAAAGTCTTTGAAAAGTTCTTCATCAACAAGATCTTTAGTATGTTGCGTCTTGGGGTCTACGGAACAATCAAATGCTGATCTGTGGGATACTTTTAAAGTTAAAATCGGTAAAGTAATGATCATAATTGTTTGGATCAGATTCAAATAACATATAACGCCATGAGTTTTCTTTTCGATATTCTGGATCTTTATCGAGTTTTATTCACTCGTTTCAAACTCATTTTTATTTGGTTCTGGTAGACCTTGATAAACAGGTGCGACTTCACTACATCCTAACACTGATCTGATCGAACTCTGATAGATATCTACGAGGTAATTAGGGGAATTTACTTCAATTACTGCTGATAGTATTGGTTCGTAAACAATGATAGCTATCTTTGATTTGTTTCCGGTTATAGATTTTATTCTGCGTTGGAACTCGTCATTAATCTCCTCTATTTGATAATTGCCTGTTGAAATTCCAACAACTTGCCAATCAGGTGTTCCATCCGGTTTATTCTTATTAGCAAATACCAAATCATTATTTTCTGGTAATCCACCGAATGGTTTTGATCTGATATTTGGCCAGCTATTACAAACGCACAGTTGAGTCAATGCAATTTCTTTTGCTGGAATTGCAGTTGGAAATTTAACGCTAAATTCAGGACTGGTCGAACTTACTGATATCATAGTAGTTTTTGTAGGAGTGGTATTAGTGACGATCTGTTGCAATAATTCCCTTGACAATGTCAAAGACTCAGCCATTATTGTTATCTTTATTATTTAATTCTCAATCTTTCCACTATTGTCACTAGAGAATGCATTATTTTCTGTTACAAATGCTTCATCGTAGGTTTTCATTATCGTACCGAACTCCTCATCAGATATTTTACCATCACTGAGGTACAAGGAAAGATGCGAGCATAATTTACTATAGGCGGTTGTTGCTGTGTGTAATTTAATCATGTACTCGCGTAATGTATCATTCGTGCATGTAGATATTTTCTTAGCAATAATATTGAGAATACCTGCACATGTTTTTGTTGTAGAAACCACAATCGCTAAAACCGCAGGAGCAGTCATAGTTAACGTTGATAATAATAATCCTGTTCCAGCAACAACGGCAGAAACCGAGTAAACTCTTTCATCGATAACAACCATGCGACTGCGATATTTTTTTATTTTTAACGTGTATTCGTCGATCATATTTTTTAGTTCAGTCTGTCACTTACACGCCTGATTATATATGTTATGTTGCACGTCAATGAGTGACTATGTCATTGGATTCATTATACCTAATGACGTTGTCATTTAATTAAGTAATTAAAATGGGAGCTTTAGTTACAAATTCCAGACACCACCAGTAATTAGCGGAGGAAAAACTTCTATCCGACGATTCCAACGTGAACGTTTCTTCAGAATCTTTATCCACCATTACAGATACGATTCTAGACAATTTATTAGCTAATGGAGATGTGGTAAGTATGGTAAATTCTACAACAGTAAACAGAGACAACCTATATATATACCAGCGACCTCCGCGGTGTGCTTGATAGTTTTATTTTGTTGTGTCCATGTAGCTGCGCCTGATCCGACGACGTACACGATGCTAATGATCTGTTTGTGAGGAATTTTAATCAGGCTCGTCTTTTGAATAATATCCGGAATTCCACTAATAATACCGTTGAGTTTTGTGTTAATATCAGTAAGTTTTATATCAGCATTTGGTTGACTTCCAAAAAATTCGTTATTAGTTTTGTTTATATTTCTACGAAAATTTAGAAACGTTTGTATATGATTAGAAAAATCAGTTTTAAAAGCAGCAACTCCGTCATTGATTATCGTTAACGAAGTCGTTATTGGAATTTCCTTATCGTCAACATATTTTTTTGTAACAGCATCACTATCTGTAGTTGGATATCCAAGATCTGTAATTTTATTTTTGTTCATAATAACGTTTCCACTGAATACACCGCCAGTCGTCCTGACATAATCGTTAACTGACTTACCGGAATCCTGTATTTTACCCTGATCAGTAAAAGTCACGATATTATCAGCAACTGCAGTAGGAATTCGTATAAGTACGTCTGGTAGTTGTATATTTCTTGTCTTTAATCGTCCTTGTTTGTCCTGAAAAACATCCACTTCATTTTGATCCACACTTGTAATATTTAATAAATCATCAATCTCATTTCTGAGTTGATCGAAGGTTGCATATTTAGATAAATCACCTTGCTGCTGATCTTTACCACGAGAAGATCTTTCATAAATATCTACCATGATATTTATTGATGGCTGTTCAAACGTGACAGTGTGGTATATTCTTGCACGACTTTATGAGTTGGCTTTTCTTGAGGTGCCAAGGATACAGCATTAAGCACATTAAGTACTTCACGACCACTTATTGTTGGATCAGTTAACAGTTAATGTTTGTGTTGGTAGCATTGAATACCAGATTGGAGCAGTATTATTACTGACATAATGAAGAAATTATTTTGGTGGCGCTAATTCATATGAATCAAAATAGATAATTCCACGTGGATCAATTGCATACGCTACCCAATTCGTGCCAGGTCCAGAGTTTTTATCGAGATTAATAATACCAGTTTCATTATTGTTAGGTTTTTTGGTAATTGATCGCGCATAAAAACACCTCTGAAATTTTTTATATTTAGTTTTTTACCAGCATTGAGTAAATCAAAATTTGATAGTGGAACTATCGTTGAACTGTTTCTAGTTTTAGACCTTTTCCGTACCATGAGAGCGGGGTTCATGGAAGTCTTATACCTTTTCCCTTTTTTCGATTCCACGTCTAGTTGCGTTCTTAAACGTCATTCCAGCAGATGTTCCAACAGCACCTAACGCAGCAGCTTTCGCAGGGACTGCAGCGGCTATTAATGCTGGTATGGCTGGGAGAAGGGGAAATATACCATCCGTTTTAAAAGTATTTTTATGGCGCCAGCAGAAAGTCTAATTTTGATGCCTTTATTTGATCTTTCTGCTTCATTAATGTTTTTGAATTGCCGATCTGTCAACGATAACTTATTTGAACTGCTCATCTGTTCTTTGTTCAACGATATTTTTATTACACAGTTATTATTTGATGCTGATTGCAGCCTTTTGACCTGACTCACACTAACGTGATGATGACATTATTAATATTATGAGCGATCTAATTACATGTTCTCTACTGGAGCATCGATGACTCTCATTCGTCCACCAACACCTTCGAGTAACATTGATTTTTCCCTGAGTATTACAGCAATTGCTCTGTAATTAGGAATTGTTCCAACATCTCTATAGACACGAACTCGAAAATGTATATCTACAACAGATTGTCTGGTTAAATCTAAATGTTCCAGCGAAAAGTAATAAATCGGATACAGCGTTGTAAAATCTAGTTGTAATATGTGTAATCCAGTATCAATATTTAGATCACGGCACATGAACGACATAAGAGGATGATACGCACGTGCTATATGAGTTTGATCGAAATTTAACAAAATATCCTCAGATGGTTCTTAATGTCCATTTAGTCTTAGTAAAACCTCAGAAACACCGAGATTATCAAATATCATAATACTGTGCGTTTGCGAATTTACTCGTGTAGTATCTTGAAATGCAATAAATATGTGTCGCGGTGCAGAAACACCTTGCTGAGAAGCTATCTGCCATGTAAATAAACCGTTAATATTACTCTGGATAGCATCTGTGGTAATTGTTAACCCTGATAACGCTGATTTACCACCTTGATCCACAAAAGAAAGTAACCGTTGTTTTTCAGATATCGAGGGGATATTACTGACATCCACAGGGAAAGTTTTGTTAGTACTAAAATACCAGTATCACCAGCGGGTCTCTATATTGCATCATCGTCTGTACTTTTGCGTACGAGTACAACTGTATGTAAGCTCCGAATATAACATTTCGTACATGTCTGTAGAATCCAAAGATATGAGACAGTGGAATTGCACATGAAAATGCTCTCCTATTTCCTTTTAACATCGATCGACGTCATCTAAATCCTAAGTTGAAATCTGGATCTACATTAATAATCATTCTCTCTACATCCGCATTTGCGTTTCTGGCAAAATTTCTTGGTCGTCCAATTTCATATTGTTGGTATTCTGGAGAATTAGAGGTGTCTTTTACAAACATCGTTGATGAGCCAGCTGATCTTGAGTAATCGTCACTGTATCTTGCAAGACCAAATATAGTTGTAACAACGTCAACATCTTTTTGAATTGATTCAATATTTTTTCCGTCAATCATGTACGTAGCGCTATAAAACAACGCCATAATAACATTATTAACAAAACCAACAGTAACATCGTCTGCATATGCTGCTGGTGGTGCAGGATTAGCGTTATTTAAAACTTCACCTTCAATATCAATAAATGCTTCAGAGGGTTTAGAAATATCTACTTGTATCCTGAACCTGTAATTCGATTCGTCCGCGCTGATCTGGAATCCGAGCGGCATCAGAATAATACTGATAATCTCGCACAGACTCATCTTCGAGAACTGATGCGTCCATGTCAAATGCAGGATCACTTATACGTTTGAACATCCTTTATTATTATCATCTTCGTCTAACACGAAGATCACTTCGAGAAGTGAGACCACTTCCTGCTATCAGATTAGCGGTTATATTTTTTTCTTTTTCAGACACTGAGACATCAACTAACTCCGCCAGTGTTTGATTAGCGGCTTGATTTATTATTTTATTACACTTGTGGGCATCACTTCAGTACTGGGCAATTTCACTGGTTGAGGTCGGACGGGTTGTGGTTGGCGTACTAATCGCGTTAGTCTATTTTTGATCGCTGAGAATGCTTTGCTAGCAAGGTTACCAGCATCGTCTATACCTTTTCACGAACAACATCAATAGCTTTCATACCAAGCTGCTTTGCAATAGGTATAGCTTTTGGGGCTATTCTTCTAAATAATACCTGAACAATATCACCTAGTCCAACTCCGTAGGTTGTTTTGTATACTGGTAATCGAGAGTTTATTACCCTGACCATGGTAGGTCCACGTTGAGCACCATGCACAATCATTTTATTATTAATTGACTTTATAACTAATTGCATCAAATCACTGTGACTTAGTCGCTATAATAATCATCAGCAATTTCATTAATGAGAGACTGATACACATTAATATCCATAATATCGCCACTATATAATCGTTTACAAATATATGCTGTTTCATTAATAATTTATGATGAATTATTACCAGCTCGTTTACCTCCAATGAGGATTTCTAATCGATCAACATCAGCAAGGACATTATTGGGACAAGTAATAATATCACTTCCTAGACCACTTCCAGTTGCACAATTAGGGTCTTGAAATACTTCTTTTTCTTCAGTTGGTTTGGGTGGTAGTTTTCACTGTTTTAGTTGTAGCTTTTGTTGTACATGTCGTTGTGCTTGTTGTGGTGATGGTGGTTTATATTGTTGTTGTACTGGTTTATCTAGTGGTGGTAATATAAATTGTGGTGATGGTATTAATTATGAATAATCACTAGTTGATTGTTCAAATGTTTTCTGGGGTTTTTTTAGATGTTTTTTCTCCTCTCTTCATGATTTGATTAAATTATCAATTGCCTTAGCATAATTCTGATATGATGGATCATCAGTTCTTGCTTGTTTAACATTTATGTATATGCGATATAATACTTTTTGCCACTGTTCACGGGCTTTAATATCTTTCTCGTGTCCAGGTTTCATTAGTTCACCTCTTTGACTAAAACTGTCAACATCGAATTTAGCTAATTGATCTAATTTTGTAAAGTTCTTAATTGACATATTACAATCTTCATCAATTTTATTTATCAATTCAACTGCTGGTTTTAGTAGTGCTACAGCACCTTCTTCTGTTTGGTCTGCATCCTCGGGTATTTCCAGGACTGGCATCGCAACAGCTATTTCGGCTGGAAGTTCTTCAATAATCATTTTTGTTTTCTTAGTTCTTTTTGCTATTTTTTCAGTTGCTTCAGCTGTTTTCTCTAACACAGGTTGAATATCTTTAGTGGTCTCGGTGATAGGTTTATATAATTGTTTTGTATCCTCCTCAAAATCGACTTGAAATTCCTGACGCGATTGTAGTTGTTGCTTAACAGAACCACGATCAGGTAAATATTTTTTAATTGCCTTTAGTCGTTCTCGAGCTAATTTAGCAGAGTGTGGTTCTCCAATACTCATTATTAATAATATTTATAATGACTGTTTAATTTATAGCAGCAGAGAGGGTGAAGGTACTCATTTGAGTTTCTTTACTTATAAACAAAATCGCCTGACAAAATCATAAAAATACGTCAACAAAAATAAACTAACCAAAGATTTTTTATACGATTAAATACATAATCGTGTGGAAAAAGACTTTGTTTTAGCGCTGTTGACGTTTTATTTTCTCAGCTCCTGCAGGAACCTTAATTTTCTTAAAAAAAAAAAAAACGTCTCATGCAAAGTTGTCTGTTCACCCTGTCTGCTGCTGAAATATTCATTTGTACCAAGCATCACGACTTATAGGTTATCAGCATAGTAAGATTTCAAAACTTTTCAGCCTTTCGCATCAATCTCAGCTATATCTCCTATTCTTTTAGCATCTTTGATAAAATTGTCACTTATGTTAACGTTTTCTTCTTGCTCTGTAAGACGTTCCCTTATATCACATATTTCATCACATGTTTGTCTGCATCCTCATGTATATCCGGGAATGATATAACATCAACTTTTTCGGCTGGAAGTTTTTCAGAAACCTTTTCTGTTTTCTCTAACGTTGGAAGAAGACCTTTAGTGGTCTCAGTGATATGTTTAAATAATTATCTTGTATTCTTTTTAAGTTTAACATGAGATTCCTGACGTGATTCTAGTTGTTGCTTAACAGAATCACGAACATGTAATTATTTTTAATTGCCTCTAGTTGCTGTCGAGCTAATCTAGCTGAATGAGGTTCTCCATTACTCATTATTAATCATTTTATACTGGCCGTATAATTTATAGCAGCAGATAGTGTGAGTAACCAACGCTGAGTGACCAGCGCTTGAAAAAATCGAAAATAATCTGCCCAATTAGAGAAGTTTCAGCTTTAAACGCATCGACATTATTTCTCATCCTTGTAACAACCTTTACTTTTCAAAAATAATATCTTTAACAAGGTGGTCTGTTCACCAGATCTGCTGCTCATTGAATTATTTATTCACTTCGCTGACATTATTGTGTTGACACCTACACACAGACTAGCAAGAGAAATAAAGCAATATGGAGTAAAATGTCAAACTAATCATAATTTATTCAAATAGTGTGACGATACATGGACACCTGAACAAATTGGTGAGAAATATATTTTCATAATCATCATGCGTTATGAGATTTGTACGGTGTTTTTAGAAACACTAAAAACATGTATTGCTCTGTTATTAACGAAAAATACTGCTGTAAATATTACAGAGATTAAGGTTGACCACCAACGTTATTTGAGCAGTGTTCGCACGGATGGTTAAAAACGTTTGTAGATTATTATGAGGAGATAACAAATTATCACAGATCTATGGATGGAATCCTGAAGAATTTTAAGGATTATTCAGACTACAGCCAGATATAATTCAATGTGAGATTATGCGTGGAATAATTCAATAAATTCCTGTGAATGATTTTGGAATTTATGGAGACCAGATGATTTAATAGTTGAAGTTAGGAATATATATCGTGATAAATTGCAAGAAAAATAATTTATGCTACAAAAGGAAAGATTTCCAACACTACCTGTATCATAGTGTTATCACCCAACAGATGTTCGATTGCAAAATATTAAAGTTGAGATTCCGGAAAGAAATGAAAAACAAATATTGTATTGAATGATATTGCTTTTGTTGATGCCGATGTTTTTGAGAGAGCGTTGACCATAAAAAACTCGCCGTGGAAATTAAGATATGCTATAACAACTCACTCTTCAAAAGGACTACGTATTGCTGATACAAATATCTGGATTGGCGATGACAGACTCGAGTGGTCAAATTTAGAATATCTAGCAATATTTCGAGTCAAGATAATATCTCAACTACACAGAGTTATCATAGACCGCACATAAAATAATAATCGAACTTATTGACACCGAAACTGTTCTTGACGTAGTAAGAAATATCTATCTGGATATAAGCAAAGCGATAAAAAATAATCGCCATCTTTATATCAATGTTGAATTTATTATGACACCAAAACAACGACATAATAATCATTGTACAAATTGTAACTGTAATATACAATGGGATTATTAGCGTAATAATCCATGACAGTTAACCGAAAAGAAAATTAATATATACCTTCGTCATACTAATGGTAATGTGATGCTGTCCTGTCTTGAATGTAACTGACGATGGATGGCAGATTTACAAACGTGAACGCGGTGCTAAGTTTGCATCACCAGGATTTGCTTGCAATTTTTAACTTAGAAGTTCATGTTGAGGAGCCATCGAATCTAGTCTGTAGATGACAGGACATCCAGTGGATCTAACCAAGCTGATATTTTAAGTGTGTTCACACTCAAGATAGAATCAGTTGATCTTTCTTACCAGCTTCCAGTTCAACAGGTTCATATCAATACCTTACAGTTACATTGTCTAATTTTGGTTGAGTGGATGATTGACCTCTGCGTATTGGATATACATATATATATATATATATATATATATATATATATATATATATATATATATATATATATATATATATATATATATATATATATATATATATATATATGTGTGTGTGTGTGTGTGTGTGTGTGTGTGCGTGTGTATGCATGTAATCGCATTAGACGGTTTCATAGAAGTTGCACCAGTAATGTCATTATTCAACGCAGTTATCACACTTGTTAACCATGCAACCCATTCACTAAATCTTTTTGCGTCCTAAATTCAGTGGATAGTTCCTTTGGATATTTATATCCAAATAATCGCTTAGCAAACGTTAGATTATATTGTTCAACGATTGCCTGATCTCGATGAATTTCGGTGCCCTCGTCTGATTGTGACATTATGCTTTTTCATCAATGATGATACTGAACCAATAAATATTATGCCATAAATAACTTGTAGCAATTGTGGCCATCGTAAACCACAACGTTGTTAAAATCGTTTTAAAGCAGATGAAATTACAGGTGCTCTCTGTACTGACAGTGGTTCTACTTCCTTATATCTACTTGCAACATGAACTCAATTATGTATATTATTTACTTCCACGTATTTTAATGGCATCGTGCGGTAAAAACAAATTATCTGCTTGATGAAATTCATTGGTGACACTGAAATGAAAATAAGGGTTCTGAATTTGTTTAGGTGGATTTGCGAAAATGTTTGTCGTTCTATCTACGCTACAGCAACAGCATGTGAGATTTTAAAACTTCAGCGAGTTTACTAATAGCTGTTCTTAGGCAATACTAAATGGATTACATTACAATAGTTTTATACTTAATTACCAAGCCCATAATAAATTTTCCCCTTTATACCAGCTTTTGCCATAAAAGCAGCTAATTGTTCTCGAAGTGATTTTTGTTTACATTACTTATGGCATGAATTAACTTTATATGGCAAGATTTCGCTGTTGCAAATATTTATTTCGACAATAAATATTATAAATGTAAAATGCTTGATCTATTCCCTTTATGGGATATGTACCGGACCGATTGTCAAGGCGAATATCTGAAAACGAGATCATGGCCAACAATAATTATAGGCCACTTAGTGTGTTTTTCCCCGGGTTATGGTAATCTAAGTAATTTTTAAAAAAAGGATGCGGCGATATCACCTCCTGTCCATGTGTTTGAAATAAGTTTGTATCTTTTTGTACCAAACTTATCAGACTTGCCTATCAGTGCACGTTTTTATTTTTTTTGTTATTATCATTGTAAATCCTGCCGTACACGTGGCTTCTCTGCAACGAACACAATATAGATTCATATTATTTATCATATGGATATAATTTACTTTTTGGTTACTTGCCAAGATGAATACGTTTATCACAACACTGGCATAATGACGCAGTTATTTCCCCTGCGATGTGAGTTTTCGGTCAAGACTACAGCGCAACTGTGGAAAACCTTGTGTAATCATTAATTGTGTCTGCGTTATTATGAGTTCTTACTCTGTGGTTAAGTGTTAATAAACAGAACATCAAACTTTTTATCGGAGAATATATGTGAAATATTTATTTTTGAAAGGAATAATTGTTAAATGGAATTATGGCGAAATGCTAGATCGTCTGGCTCTCGTACCCGAATCTTGTTATTCGAATCCATGTGTCGATCATATGTCGGTTGTGGCTACCTATACCAATTTTTCTTAATAAGTAGGGGGCTGCGTAATATAGCTCGAACTTCAACAGAAGAGCACACTTTCCCACTCATGTCATCGCGTAGTGCGTGCTGTCTTTTAACCCACTTGGGGCTGATTATGAGGAAGTGTACGAAATATAATGAACGTAGAGAAGACAGCCACATTATTTTCTTAAACTGGCAAAATAAAGAGGGGGTAAATTGCAATGGTTTTATTACGATACATTTTATTGGAAAGGAGAATCCTACACATTTGTTTTGTGACGAATGATTTACAAGCAGCAAAGAGTGTCGCCTATGGTGATGATTTCATGGTCAGTATTATTGCTGGTAAGTAATATCGTGATTGGTCGCTGTTATTCTTAATGTTAAGACAAATGTTTTTGCTCGAAACCAATTTTGTAGGGTCCACCCTCTCTTCTGCTCTAATCTAATACCAGCACGCGTTACAAAATTAAGTCACTTCGCGGAGTCTTTCTTGCAGTCCGAAGAGAGCTACTTATGGCGTCACATTCCCCATATAGGTGCGCTAGAATCTGTAAGCAGTGAATCATTTATACCTTGTTTTGTGAAACATGACTGTAACTAAGACACTAAATTGGAGTACACCGGTTGTTGAGACAAGAAGCGATGGCATAACAGTGGCTACCAAGGTTAACTTCCAAGTTATACCGATTTAAATTGGGATTTAGTAGATTTTCTTTCTTCGCAAGAATTTGTTCCAGTACCAGAATCTAGCTACCTTCTCCTTCGTTACGACGGGTCGAAGATTTTAAAATAAGACAGAAAGAATAATTGGAGAAATGTTTACAGCAACAGAAAAAGGCAGAACAAGCATTTCTCCTTGAACAGCAAAAGCGAGAAGAGGTAAGAAAGAAACGACAGGAAGAAGAAGCAAAGAAAAAACAAGTCCACGGAGAAAAGGATAACATAGAACATCAAACTTTACCGGTACTCTTGGACATTTTGCAGGAGTTAAAATGTCTGGAACAAATGTATCAGACTGGAAAGAAATGACCTTCTCAAGTAAAACAGTTTAACCTTTAACTACACGGGACTGATTACTACCAAATCATTGACAGGAGAAAGTCTAGCAGTAGGTTGTGGCTGTAGCAAAGGTTAAGGCAGTTTAAGATTATTGATTTTCGTTGCTAAGTTTGTTCTAAGAAAAATAAAAATTGCCCAACAGTCCTTTTAAGGTCCACTCTCTAATTTCGAAAACAATCAATTAAAAATCAAACTCTCTTGTTTATCCTACGAAATACTTATTGTCAGTGCATGAGTATGGGTCCTTATTATTCGATGCAATTAAAACTAGGAGACACTTTATATTTTTCAGTCGGGTTTATTCTGGTACAAATGTTTACATTTATTCAATATCATAATGCAACAGCACAACATTTGTTTTAAAAAACAAAATCTATATACTTCTCTCTTTTATCCTTCTTTCGCTCTATCTTTTTACTTTCGTCACTTTAGTTTTTCCACCGTGTCTTTCTAACTTTTTGCTCGTATTTCCTTCATTTCTGTCTTCACTTTATGAACGTGTTGGGGTTCTTCTTTTGGCGAGGGCACCTCTTCTTCCTCCTCTATCTGCTCATGATTTTTCTTAAGACAGTCTGAAGACCAATATCCTTTCTCTTGACAAAGATAAAATATATATTGATTTTTGTGTCTCCTTACACTGGCATTGCATTTTTGATGATCTGTAAATTATGTAGACAAATGCCCTTTCTTCTGACAAATATTGCAAGTATCTTGACATTTGTCTTGAAAGGAGGGTGAATAGTCCGTCTAATATGCAGTTCTCCGACGTTGATTACATTCAAAACAGGACATCATCAATTTTCGCGTATCTGACCAAGACTAATGCTAATTCTATTAACATTAAAATGTCCCAGGTTATTTCTCGAATACTGTCACAAAATTATTGCTTTGCAACTTGCACAATGATTATTTTGCCTCTGTTTTAGGGTTATAATATATCCAGCATCTCTATCAAAATCGCGATGTTTTTTCACATTGTTTATAGCTGGCAAATTATTTATTGATATTGACTTTTTTAGTGATTTTATGGTTATTGTGCAAACCATGATACACCGTTTCAGTTAAGATATTCTTCTGACTCCAGACACTGCAAGATAAACTAAATATGACCACTCAATACAATCATCGATGATCGACATGCTAGTATCAGTGATAGTCAATCCCTCCGAATAGTGAATCGTTACAATATCATTTAATACGAGATTTCGGAAACATTCTACTCGCAACTGTCAAATCAGCATGTGTCCATAAGGTTCAAAAAGCATTCATAGACGTCTTTTGAATTACTTCACGCATTATCTCACACCGCAGTTTATCTGGTTGTAGTCTTATTTACTATCTAAACTTTTTTAGCGGTTTATCAATAGCTCTATGGTAATCATTTATTTCTTTGTAATAAACTACAAATGTTTGCAGTCACTCAGGTGGAATTTATCCAGTAAAGGTAGGCAGTTGACTATGATCGCCACATATTATCAGAGCAGTATTTGTTAGTAACAGCCAATCAAGAAATATTTTAAATACCTCTAGCGACACCATGCATATCTCGTCAGAGATAATAGTTTTAGGAATGTATAATTCGCCCATTTATGATGGAGTCCATGCATCAACGCACCATGTTAAGAAACTATGATATATACATGATTTTACTCCCCGTTCTGTTATTTCTCTGGCGAATTTGTGCGTCGGTGTCAAAGCATATATATCTGAACAATTACTCATAAATAAGTTAATTGCGCGTGTTGATTTACCTTAACCCACCATATACAAGCCACAGGATCATATACGGATGGTGCCGATGACTTTGACACTTCATTATTATTATTGTAGTATGTCTCCGCAATTTCAGCGTCGAGAGATTCAGAATAAATAAATACATTTTCATGTGTTATCTCCAAGTTCCCGATTCACTATTACCGAGTAGCGGTTTTAATGAAAATCCGCATTTATCTTTTTTATACAAAGAACCAGTCGCAACTCCGATTGCGTAACGAGGAAACCTGTTTATCATCCATGCTAGATTTATCGAAACGTTCACTAGCATCGAAGACCTTAAATGAGTAAACAGCGGTGATTCGCCATCAGTATAAATCATAATGGTATCTAGTTTTGTTTCATCTGTTAAATAAGCATTACGTCGACTTCTAAATGTGCTTACCTCCGTCTCATTAGGAACTATAAATCGAGTTCAGCATCGCCCATAAATAATCTTGCACAAGTTCAATTATGATCATGTGATCATCCTTCCGTATATTTACCTATAATTTTTTGCCGATATTGTTTGCATTTTTCTCTATAGTTTAATCTTCAGGATTAGCATCGAATACATCAGTTTCTGGCAAAGAATCTTGTTTCTTCACGCGATATGGTTTAATTGTTTTACTTACGCATCAATCATGTACTGCAATAGTACTGTTGAATCCTAACCTTTTCTGAAAAATGTCTTCCAAACCACGTATAAATAACCGTTTGGAGATCCGAGTATAACTCAAACGACTCTATACAGGTGAATCCGTTTAAGTCAAAATATGAAAACGGTCTAAATGCCTAAATCTCTTAAAATATTCAGAACATTCTCCGTATCCAAGAAAACTTCCAGAATATCACGCAACCATATCAACCGAGATGACGTCGTGGTAATCACAATTTTTAGTCCTGAGCAGAGTGAGCAGCAACTGATGGAACGGTAAAGCAATTTTGTAGCAATTGTTAAACATCATCAGACAAATGGCGTTGGGCAAGATCTTTCATTTCCTCTTGTAGAGATTCAGTACGGTAAATTTAACTGTCAGACCGTATAGATTGATCATAATGATAACATTCCTAACTTTTAAACAGCCACACAAAAACTGGGCACTTTTTATGATATCACAGATAGCATCGAACTCATCACCGTATTAAAATTTAAGTTCTCTATCTCGTAGAAATATTATTACACCATTAATCCAAGCATGTGAGTTATGATCAATAATATCTATCGAAGCTTCTCTTGATTCATATTTAGGTTTGTACAAAATCTCTCCTGCCAACGTCTTCACAGTTATTGGGAGTTTTAGTTTCCTTCCTAGCTCCTCAACGTCGATGAAACACGCTCCAGTATTTTTAACTTTTCTGCCCACTAATTTATGTTATGCGTTGTAAATCTATTAAATCGTTTCCCCATATCGCGTTAGTGATGTGCTTTTTCACTCGCTCAGCTACACAATTTATCCTTCGCAATTTGATGTTTCAGATCGCCAATATTAGGTTTATGGCTTAACGTAAATAGCAATTACACCAGCGCAGTTACTGGATCAGATCACTCATAATATGGCTTGTCAATTTCATTCAGTATTCCTGACCTGGAATTTTCACCTAGGACAATAGTATTCCCTAACTTCTGGATGGATTATATATATATATATATATATATATATATATATATATATATATATATATATATATATATATATATATATATATATATATATATATATTAACCTACAAATGATGTGGATACCTCAGATTGTTATCATACCATTATTGACAAGTATATCTTATTATCTTATACTGGAGAATATATTGGATCATCAAGAGTGAGAACTGTACTGTACTTTTGAAATGTATTCTCGATAATAATTATTATGTGCACGCACGTAGACGGGGTTTATTGGGCCTAATACAATTAACAACCTGCGTGTAAATAGAGGTTAAAATGTATATAATATGTATCCCTGCTGGGCCTTGCTAGAATTTAAAAGACCTATCAGATAACTACCGTCTATAACATTTGCATACTCGATTGACTGCGATCGATGATGTTATATTTATAATGCCCTGAGTTATGTGACGTCAGCTACAAAATAGACCTTTATCATGTCTTAGTATAGCCCGTGGTGGGGTTAATTTTTTCCATGAATCACATTAGTCTTTTAAAGATAATGAACTGATTTATTTAGCTCTTCAGGTTTATGTCCGGAAATTATAAATATTGGTAGCTGTTCTCTTGTAATTCCGAATTTTTTTAAGAAATATTGTTGTAAATAAATGATTGGATACAACAGTGTGAGCTGGATCGTCTTCATTAACTATATAACCTTTAATATATACAGTTGTACGTAGACCTTCCAATCATTTTTCTCTGTTAACAAAAACATTATCTATGAACTCTAGGTCTGAAGCAATTTGATTCAAATTCTGTATTGTTTCAATTATCTGATTTTTTAAGTCATCGTTGTAAGAAACTTTAAAGCTTGAAAATATATTTTGCAGGTTATGAAATACACGTTCATGTTAAGATTCAATTGTATTAGCATATGAATTTATTTCATCAGTATCAGTGCTCTTATTTTATTTTTCATGCTATCAATTATTTTTATAAAATATTCTTTAACTTTAACTATATAATGTAAAACTATTATCACCAACATATCGTACCATTGGATCAGCCTCTTTTACATTTCGATATTGCGAAATGTATATAAACACTTTTTTATCCGTAATGAAGTCGGATCGTTGCAGTTCTGGTTGTCCTTGTTAAGGTGGTGCAACATCAGGCCATCCTAACACTGATCTGATCGAACTTTGGTAAATATTTATAACTTAATCAGGACAATTGATTTCAATCGCCGCTGATAATATTGGTTCGTAAACAATGATCGCTATTTTAGATTATTTTTTCTGTAATAGATTTAATTCTTCGTTGGAACTCGTCATTATATGTTCTGGTTGATAACTACCGTTGAACTTCCAACAAACAACTTCTTAATCAGGCGTTCCATCAGGTTTATTTTAATTCGCAAATACCAGTGAATTATTTACTGAGAAATCCACAGAATTGTTTGGACCTAATATTTGGCCAGCTATCATAAACACGAAATTGTGTTAATGCTATTTGACTTGCTGAAATTGCAGCTGGTAAGTTAACGCTAAATTTAGGATTGGTCGAACTTACTGATATCATAGTAACTTTTGATGGCGTTGTGTTGGTGGCGATCTGTTGCAACTGTTCACGCAATTCTGACAATATTATTATCATTATTACTTAATTCTCCATTTTTCCGCTTTGGTTATTGTCACTAGCGATAATTAATGCTTCATCGTAGGTTTTCATTATCGTTGCAAACTCCTCATCAGCTATTTTACCATCACCAAGATACAAGAAAAGATACAATGATAAGTTAAAGTAGTTGACGGTTGATGTATGTAATTCCATCATGTAGTCACGTAATTGAACACTCGCGCATGTAGATATATTCTTAGCGATAACACTGAAAATATCCACGCATGTTGTTTCTGTAAAAACGATAATTGTTACAACTACAGTTGCCGCCATCGTTATTGTTGATAATAATCGGTTTCCAGGAATAACAGCAAAAATAGAGTAAACGACTATATCAATTGCAACAGTACGTCTGCTAAATTTTTATACTTTCAAGCTGCAATCGTCAATGATATGTTTAATTCAGTCTGATACGTATACGCCTGATTGTATCTCTGACGTTGAACATCAATTTAAAGACGGTGTTATTTGATTCATTATACTATCATCTAGGTAATTAATTCACGAGCTTTAGTTACAAATTGCTGATACAACCAGTAATTAGCCGAGATCATACCTCTATCCGATGATTCCAGCGTAAATGTTCCTTCATAATCGTTATCTAACGTTACAGATACAGTCCTAGAAAAGCATATTAGTTAATAGAGATGTGGTATTCTAAATTCTACACCACTAAATACAGACAATCTATAAACACAAGCGACTTCCACAGTGTGCATTTTATTATGTCCATACTGCTGACTTTGAGAAAACGATATACAGTATGTTCTTGATTTACTTGTGAGGAATAAGATTCGTTTTTCAATGATATTAGGCATTCCACTAATGATATAGTTTAGTTTTGTGTTAATGTTTACGAGTTTTATGTAAACAGTTGTTGGTGTTACAAAACAATTCATTAATAGGTCTGTTCATATTTCTTCGAAAATTCTGAAACAATTGTACGCTAATATACTAATCAGTTCAGGTTGCGTTAATCTCATCGTTGATCGTTATTATTGCAGTCATAATATTGCTATCTTTTTTGTTACTGAATCATTATCTGCGGTTGGGTTCCACGATATGTAATTGTTTTTTCCTAACATTCTTATATCAGCAGTAAATACATAACCAGATCGCTTAACATAATCATTAACTGACTATGCGGAATTATGTATTTCACCTTGATCAGTAAAAGTAACGATATGATTAATAACTGCAGTGGGAATTCGAAAAAGTACATCTTATAGTTGTATGTTGCATGTTTTTAATCTTCCTTGTTTATCCT
The DNA here is from genome assembly GCA_016746295.1 of Potamilus streckersoni. Lineage (NCBI taxonomy): Eukaryota > Metazoa > Mollusca > Bivalvia > Unionida > Unionidae > Potamilus > Potamilus streckersoni. The sequence continues at coordinate 240,911 of JAEAOA010001983.1, forward strand.
GAAAAATGACGATTCATTTTAATCCACATTCGTGATATTTAATAAATCATCGATTTCATTTCTGAGCTGATCAAGAGTTGAATATTTAGTTTAGTCGCCTTACTGAGCTTTACCTCGAGAAGATATTCCATAAATACCTACCATTATGTTTACTAATGTTAATTTAAATGTAATATTGTTGTGTATTCATGCACCAGTTTACTTGGTGGCGCTTTTTATTTTGATACAGCATCAAGTACATTAAGTACTTCTCGACCACATACTGGGAGATCTGTTTTTTGTGTTGGTAGAGTTTAATAACAGATTGGAGTAATTTTGTTGCTGACGTAATGAAGAAATTCTTTTGATGTCGCCAACACATACGTATCGAAATAAACATTTCCACGTAGATAAATTGCATATGCCACCAAATGCGTGCCGGGTCCAGAGTTTTTATCAAGATTAACAATACCAGTTTCATTATTTTGGGTTGTTTTTTGGTAATTGATCACGCATACAATTTCCTCTGAAATTTTATATTTAGTTGCTTATCGGCATTATGTAAATAAAAATTAGACATAGAAGGAATCATCGAACTGTTCTTAGTCTTAAACCTTCTCCGTACAAAGAATGTGGGGTCCCTGGAAGTCTTAGACGTTTTCCATTCTTAGGAGGTTTTTCTTCCTTGACCCGTTGCTTTCTTTAACGCCATTCCATCAGCGGTTCCCACGTTGTCTAACGCAGCAGCTTTGGCAACATCTGGGGCTTTAGCAGCTATTAATGCTGGTATAGCTGCGAGAAGTGGAAATATACCACCCATCTTAGCGATGTCTTTGATAGCGCCAGCAGAAAGATTAAGTCGTACCCAATTTTTTGATCACTTGGATTTGCTGAAGTGAATATACTGACGTTCTGATAAGGATAGCTTATTCGGACCACCTGCAAATTTGTCTCGCTTTAATGATATTTTTACCGCACAACTTTTGATTCTGATTGTAGCTTTTTAATTTGACCAGTAGTCCCTAACATGATGATATGATATTATAATATTATGAGCGATCTAATTATATGTTCTCTAGTGCGGCATCAATGACTCTCATTCGTCCACCAGCACGTTCATGTAGCATTGATTTAAAGCTTATCATAACTGGGATTAATCTGTAATAAGGAATAGCTCCAGCATTTTTATTAACAAGACCTCGAAAATGTATTTCAAGTACTGATTAGCATGCTAAATATAAATATTCTAGTGAGGAATAATAGGTTGTATACAGCGTTGTAAAATCTAACTGTGATAATTGTAAACCAGCAAGTCGATGATAATAACGTGCTACATGAGTTTGACCAAAATTAAACAACATATCATTGTATGGTTTTTGATGTCCATTTATCCATACTAAAGCCTCAGAAACACCCAGATCATCAAATACCATAATACTATGCGTTTGCGAGTTTACTCGTACATCATTTTGTAATGCAATAAATATATCTTGGTGCATAACCACATTGCTGAGAAGCTATTTACCATGTGAATAAACCGTTAATTGTAATTTAAACTCTTTCTATGGTTGTTGTTAACCATGACAACGTTGATTTACCTCCTTGAATCATTGAAAGATAACAACCAGTCTTCTTCAGAAATCGATGGAGTCATCATCTGCATCCAGAATGAAAGTTATGTAAGAATTACATTACCAACATCACCTGCAGGTCGCCATATTGTATCATCGTCGGTTGCTTTTAGTACTAGCACAACTGTATGTTTGGCTCCAGAAATAAATTGTCTTCCATTTCTAGAGAATCCAAAGATATGTGACAGTGGAATTGCACATGAAAGCTTCAATTTCCATCGTTCAACATCGCTGAACGTGATATAAATCCTACAATGAAATCTGGATCTACATTAATAATCATTCTTTTTACCTCTGATACCGTTCTGTGTTATTCCTATTTCATATTGTTGGTACTCGGGCGAATTAGAAGTATCTTTTACAAACATCATTGATGGGCTAGGTGATCTTGAATAATCATCGCTATATCTTGCATGACAAATATTGTTATGGCAACATCAACATTTTTTTTTTGAGGGGCCCCGAGTGGCCGAGTGGTCTAAAGCGCTGTCCGTTACGGATCACTGCCATCTCACCTCTGTCTGCGTGGGTTCGAGTCTAGGATTCGGCGAATGTGGATATGTGAGAAAGCTTACCAGTAGCGTCTCATGGGTCGGTGGTTCTTTCCGGTGATTTCCCGGTTTCTTCCTCCACCATTAATACTGGCCGCCATGAATAGCCTATCGTGTGCTGAAAAATGGCGTTAAGCCCAACAACAACAACATCAACATTTTTTTGAATTGATTCATTACCTTTTCCGCCAATAATGTACATAGCTTTATCAAACAACGCCATTATACAATTATTAACAAAACCAATTCTATCATTAGCGTTGTATTCAGTCTTAAATAAATACTTCAGTGGTTAAGAAATATTTATATATATATATATATATATATATATATATATATATATATATATATATATATATATATATATATATATATATATCCTAAAGCTGTAGTTCGTGACGTCCACGCTGACTTAGCAGTTGTGCATCATAAGAATAATACAGATAATCACGCACAGACTACTCGTTCAGAATTGTTGCATCTCTATCAAACGAGGGATCAGATATACGCTTGAACATCTTTAGTATTATCGTCTAACAGGAAGACCACATCCTACTATCAGCCTAGCAGATATTTGTTTTTCTTTTTCGACATTGCTACATCAGCCAACTCTGCTAGTTTTTGATTAGCAGCTTGATTTATTAATTTTCACTTACATTTGCGGCCATCACATCAGTGCCAGCCAATTTCACTGGTTGAGGTCGGACCGCTTGCGATCTGCGTAGTAATCGTGCTAGTCTATCCTTGATTGCTGAAATGCTTTGCCGGCAATATCACCAACAACGCCTATACCTTTTTCTGCTAACATCATCACTAGCTTTCACTCCTAGTTGCTTTGCAATCGGTATTGCTTTTGGGGCTATCTGAACAACATCACCTGATCCAATTCAGTAGGTTGTTTTGTATACTGGTAATATATAATATATTACTCTGGCCATGGTAGGTCAAAGTTGAACACTGTGTATTATTATGCGACTTTATCATTAATTGTATCTAATCACTGTGGTAATCGTCAGTGGTTTCATGAATGAGGAACCGATATAAATTAATATCCATAATATCGCCTGTAAATATTCTTTTACAAATATTAGCTTCTTCATTAATGATTTCTGATGAATTATTACAAGCTTGTTTTCCTCCAATGGAGATTTCTAATTGATCAAAATCAGCAAGGACATTATTGGGACAGTTAGTACGGCCACTTCCTAAACCACCTCCAGTTGCTCCGGGAGCGTCTTGAAAATCTTCTTCCTCTTCAATTTATTTCAGTGGATCTTTTCTACTTTGTTTTGATGGTGCTTTTGGTGATCCGTGATAATCACGAAGTGATTGCTCAAATGGTTTTTGGTGATTTTTGTTGTTGCTTTTTTTACTTTGTTTTCGTCTTGCTTCTTTTCTTGATTGGATTGAATTATTAATTTCCCTAACTTAATTCTGATATAATGGATCATCAACTCTAGCGTGCTTAACATACATATTTCTACGATATAATCATGTTTGCCATTTTTCAGGGGTTTTACTGTCTTTAGCGTATTCTGAAATCAGTAATTTATCTATTCGAATAAAATAATCCACAGCAAATATAGCTAATTATTTTAGATATTTAATGTCATCCGTAATTACTTCAACAACAATTTCATTAAATATATTTATCAATTCAACCTTACCTGTAGGACCTGCTGATTCTTGTTCAAGGGTTAGTGCATCAGCGCCTTCATGTACTTGTATTGGTTGAGCAGCAACTATTTCGGATGGAAGTTTTTCAACATTTTTTGTTTTCTTAGTCCATTCTGCTTTTTTTCCACTTCAACTGTTTTCTTTAACACAGATAGAATACCTGTGGTCTCAGTATTGGTTCAAATAATTGTTTTGTACCCTCTTGAAATTCAACTTCAGAACCTGACACGATTGTAGTTGTTCCTTAACATGATCTCGAACAGGTAAATATGTTTTTATTGCTTCTATTCGCTCTCGAGCTAATCTAGCTGATTGAGGTTCTCAAATGCTCACAATTGATAATATTTATTCTGGCTCTTTAATTCATAGCATCAGAGACCTTGAACGACCAACCCTAAGTAGCCAGAGTGTAAAACACAGAAAGTTGAAAAATAATCTGACCAATTAGAGAATATTTTGGCTTAATTGTTATCGAATGTAATTTTCAGCATTGTAGAAACCTTTAGGTTTACAAAATAAGGTCTTTAGCAAAGTGGTCTGTTCTCCCTCTCTGCTGAAGCTGAGTATGAAAATAAGCAACTGGACTACTTGCGTTCCATTTCTGGTTTCTAAACCAGGATATTTCCATAAAACTTTTGTCTTCCTCCAATATATTCAATATCTAGACATTATATATCTGAAATTGATTGAACCAAGAAATGGGAGTAACTTAAACGCATTATTTTCATGATACGTAAATCTCAAATTTAATGCATTAATTAAATTTTCAACGGTGTCGACCACATCGCATCTGTTGCTCAGAAATACTGACTTTTCTAAGCATACACGTTGACAGTGTTTGAGACTCAGTGGTGACGATCAATTAATCAATGAATGAAATGCCTAAGTTTTGTACCTTTTTATGTCATTGATGCATTCTCTTTTTAAGATCAGTAAGATAATTTAGTACAACGAAATATATCAATTTGTGTCATTGAAAATGTTTAACAAAAGGTTAAATTCCCAGGTCTTAATCTAAACCTTGATTAACCCTTTAATCGTATCAAAGAATAAAAAGGCTGTATGTAAATTGTATATATCTCCGATCAATGTTTCTTTTCATTATGAGATGATCAGAAACAACATATATATTTATACTTTTTGTGATTTGCATTTTGCTGTATGCAAACTCCGCTTGATTAACAGATTTCCAATAATTGATATGTACGAAAAGAGGACACTAAAAGACAGTAATAAAAACAAAACAGATTTCCAAGTGAGTGTGGTTGGTAGTATATAATTAGTCCATCATGTGAAACATACATGATTTAGTTTATCTTGCATGTGACACTGTCATCATGAAATATGATCTTGCATTAATTGCTACTGTTTTATTTTCAGCACTAACAGAGAATGTTTCCATTTCACCCGTCAGTTATGTCATTGAGGACGGAAGTTTCAATGTAACATGCATTACAGTAGATGTAACTAAAAGGATAGTATTCAAAGTAAATAGCTTCCAGTACTCGTGCCAACCCTTTGTAGGATGTTATTCAAGTACAGGCATAACAATGAATCAAACAAGCATACACACCACAATATGGGTTGATCACGCAAACATACCAAGAGATGAAGGTAATTGGACATGCGAGTATGACGGCGGTTATGTAGGCAGCAAAACACTGAATATAGTTGTGGCTGGTATGTAACATCTTGTAGAGTGCACTGGGTACGTTTTAAGAATATATGTTAACTATTATGTTGAGATTATCGTGAATAGAGAGATGTCATTACATAAAGACTTGGCATGTAACGAATGCAGTACAAGTAATGTATTGATTAATTTGTTTTTATATTAATTTCTAACATCCCCTTTTGGGACTGCTATGCCAATATGTTTGGATTTCAATTTTAGAAACAAATTAATAGAGTATCTGAAATGAGTATTAATTTAATATTTAATTTATCTAAATTGCTGTATAATGCCTGGCTTTTCCAAGCCCTCTCGAGCAAAAGTTGGATATTATTCATTAAGTTTCATAAATGTAATACTTATTCATCATTCATTTTATTTCCTTTATATTATTTATGTGGAGGTTATTTAGATGGAAAGACGATCGAGTAAGTTCGTTCATTCTAATAGATGCTGCATCTTTTACTTCTGCGTAAAAAGTAGTCTCAACCTAAGTTGAACTAGTATTGAAATTTAAAATTTGAGTATGCGTTTCTTGCAAACCATACATTAAATAAAAATAAATTACGAATAAACAGAACACTTTACAAAAAAATAATAATTTTTCATCTTAGAATGTACTTGTTTTTTTTTTTTAAAACAATACTCAATCATTACCCATTTGATATCCTATATAATGTTATATATCGGAATTATAATACAAAACCTATCGCGACATTTACTAGTGTATCTAGACATGTTAAAATATGATAAATCAAAAATAAACGTTTTGTTGTCCTTAAAAATTTATTTGTTGAGGTTCATATACATGTACTGTGTCTAAGTTTGACACTTTACTGTTGTGAAATACTTTAAATTAGTTAATCTTGAATCATATGTCTATCAACGTTAAGCTAGACATTTTAGGTCATGCTGAAAAGTCAGTAAAGCCTAGTAACATACAAATAAGATGCATATGTCTGAATTTTTGTCTTTATTACAGTCCGTTGTAGACCTCAGCTCTGACTAAATTTGCTTGCAAAATAACGTAATGCAATGGTTACAAAGAAGTGAAAACAAAAGCAAAATAAATTTAATGAATGAAGGTACAATGTGATGAAATAAACCATGCAAAATAAAATGGCTTACTTATCAATTTACATAAAAAGCAGTCTTCTATCATAAAACAAAATCAAAAAAGGAAATAATATAAAAAATAAGGTAAAATCCCAAACATATATTTTAGTTTGGTCAAATACTTTGTACGCTCGCTGCGTCGCACTCCTTTATACGACATCAGATGAACGCCAACGCCATATTGTCACGTTATCAAAACAAATGACATTATAGGGAGAGATTTAGTTAATCTACATACTACATTGTAATTTCTCTAATGTTCTGTTTGCTATAGACACAATATTAACTTTACTAATACTTTCGACTTGAACAATAGAAGTCGTTATTTTGTGTTCTAGCTTAACCAACAATTCCGTCACATAATTATTTTGCAAATATTTTATAAGTATGTGATGATGAAGAAAAGAAGTACGCACAACGATAGTTTCCTAACATTACTTCCTAATATTACACATTTTAAACAGCAGCATCTCAAACGTTTCTGCTGGAATTGATTCCTTGATAAACTGAACGTAATAACTGATCTGAGGTAATGTACCACAGCCGAAGATTTAACGAAATTATCATTCCTCTATTTGGAGTGGGAGTGGGTAACAATTATGTTGCAAATATTGCACATTTCGCACAATGTCATCTAAACAATTCTAGTTGCGATATATTCCTTGATCAATTGTACGTCGATATTAATATTTCGTTTTTATGACACCTGTGACGACTGTGTATGTGACGAATGTGTAACATCCTAATCAATGACAAGTAACGTGTAAACAATGCTCGACAGATACGTGACACAGATTATGGCTGTTGATAGCCTCACTAGAAGTCTTTGCGTTTAATATGAGGACAAGCTATTAAGATACTTTGTTAATAGCGAAACGCTGATAAATAAATAGTAAGTGCATCTGATTATTATCCGATCCATGTGATGTCGTCTCCTCTTTCCTACTGTGCCGCCTTAGACCAATAAAACCGTATTCTAAATTTCAGATACAATCTAAGAAACCACAGTTGTTACTTGATTTTAAAAGAATGCATATACACCATAACAATTAGCTCAAATGTTTTAAGGGCCTTTATTACTTCAGGCATGCATACATGAATTAATTATATATATATATATATATATATATATATATATATATATATATATATATATATATATATATATATATATATATATATATATATATATATATATATATATATATATATATCCCTCTCAAATAAAATAATCAAATGTTGAGATTTAAAAAGTGAATCTTTTTGCGGCCTAATAAATCGTGGATGTCATTGATGATAATGTAAGATGTTATTCGTGTATGAGGGCACCTTTACAAAACACACCTGTTATTCTCTTAGTATACAAAGTAAAGCACTCAAAACAAAACGATAAACACAACTAAATTAATTCCGATGTTTTAATCTTGATTGTCTTCATTTTTAATCTTTATAATTAAGACTGTTTGTAGGTAGGTAGGTAGGTAGGCAGGCAAGCAGGCAGGCAGGCAGAAAGGCAGATAGTCAGGTAGGATGGTAGGCATTGTAAATTCAATGATATATATATATATATATATATATATATATATATATATATATATATATATATATATATATATATATATATATATATATATATATATATATATATATATATATATATATTGACTCATATTTCAATATCTATTGCAACGTATTGCCATATACATTTTATATACTTGCATTTCTTGTTCATATCTAAACCCTGAACATATCGTAAATACGTGGAAGAATCGTTACTGAAGAAGGAAATTTAATACACATAAATTAATCTGGAATTTCAGGAACATCACTAACTTTTAGAAGCACTGGTGGAATAGTCAACGATACAAAAGTCATTTCTGCAACAACAAGTTGCACGTATCCATTGAGTGACACCAATTGCAATTGGTATTTATTGACAGTAAGTTAAATTCATTTTATATACGGACCTTAGTATGAGGTTGTCTTTATATGGATCTAATGAACCAGTCTTGTTGCATATATGACAATATCTCTTGCTTTAATATAAATTTTATAATTGTCTGATTTAAGAACAGCTGCAAGACTGTTTTTTGTTTCTTCTCAAAAACAGTTGCTTGTGCATTATTTTCTTTATGTTCAGTCCTAGTCTTTCTAAAATTTATTATTTCAGGAAAATACATAGTTATTCACAAAAAATTATTTTTCTGGTATTTTCTTGGATTTTCGTCTTCACATCGGGCTTTCTTTTGGGACAAGTATGTTGTTGAATTTGTTATTAGTTATTATACTAACATTAATTTAAAAGCTAAGTTTTGATGCTACCGTATGCATATGCACTATTTTTATTATGGATTTTTACGACGTAAAACTCACCTATGATTAATAATGATATTTCGAGGAATATGACAGATGTTAATCGTACGAGAACACTACGTGAAGTTATAACATTTTAAAAGATCGGTTTTGAATAAAAAGCAAGTAAAGTAACACATAGCTCTGCATAAAAATGCTTCCATCTGTTATGACTCTGCTACTATAAAAAAAGTAATCATAAAGAGTAAAAACCTGTAAATGTTGTTTAATGGAAAATATTATTTATGTTACTAAAATGCAAAGTGAAAAATAGCTTACAGTATGGCGAATGAAATCATACACTCCTGAATGCTTTATCTCAAAGTTTCGATTGATCTAAATGAATTCCAATGTTATTCCGAATGATCAGATACCTTGTACTGATGTATCAACAGTACAGAACAATCACTGTTCTATTATCACAAAATGTCTTTAAATGAAGTCACATTAATTCCATAACAGTTATTAGATATCCAAAACGTTCTTTTATTACATATCTTTAATTTAATTATTTGTTTACTAGTTTTAACTTTTTAAAATTCCGATATATGTTATTGCAATGACGACTATATTACTGGAATTGACCCTGTCTAAAACTGATTTCTGTCAAACCTGATTGACTACATTTTTATTCAATTGATGCAAACAACTAATAATAGTTTCGTTTTTCTGTATGTATATGAGCATAATATCAGGATATTTATTCAGGTAAACAATAAGGATTACATGTGTTGAATTGGGTCAGGGTTTTGGAGATTCCGAAGTGAAATTTTCAGCAATTTATGTTGTGACCAATTTGGACCGAATGTTATTTTATTTGAAGTATCAAATTCAAGTGATTATTTTCTCTGGAAAACAAAATGCTCTGAAAGAATTATTGGATAAGATATTCGATGGAATTTATAATATATTCAGACCTGGAATAATTTGTATGTAATTCAGCAAGAGACTGTTGATACATTGGCACTCCACAGGCAGTACACCCGTCATCGGTTTCATTTTTTGATCTCTTGGAGTTTTACTGAATATTATTCAGGACTTCTAATTGCTAGAGCTTACTGGGTTATTGTGTGGTTTAATTCGCAATGCAGTAAGTTCTATTTGTTCTCATTTGCACTTTGTATTCCACGAAAATAAATTATTTGTTATATTTTAAAATCTTGTTATTTTCACTCTATTCAATTACTTAGTTTAAGGAAATAGACTCGAAATACTCTAAATTAAATCATGACATTTCTTTGAAAGCTATTAATTCACTTAATCTAAATATTTTGGAGCACTGAGATTCCAACAAATGATTAAATAAATTAACGAATCCTCATAATGAATATCTTTCAACAAAATGTTGTTTACTACTATGAATGCCTATTATACGTAACAATTCTCTCACATAAGTTACAAGAACGCGATAAAGCATATGTAATACGAGGTTCGAATGAATCACCTTGGCATTTATAAATAACTGTCAGTATATAGATCAAGTGTTTCACTCTAATCAGGAATTAGGTCAACTTTTCTTCTCTCTACAACGCATAACCTGAAATAGGACCACTTGATACTTTGCTTATATTTATTAGTATTACATGGATTTTTGATTCATATACAGGTCTGGTTTCATCTCCTCCAGATTGCAAATTTATGATAGTTATGGGATACTACTGTTTAAATTGCTATTAATAATATAACCTTTACACAACAATTATTATGAAAGTAATAAACAAAATATAATAAATATGAAAAATATTAAATAAAAAATCTAATCCCAGAAAGAAGATGACTTTAGCAATTAACACTCTTTGACACGTTTCGTCAAAAATACATTTAATTAATATTGAATATATTCATAAGTTATTGCATGTAAAAGGTATATTACTTCTATAAACTGTAAAGTACGACTGCATCAACTTTCATATTAATTTTATGTGCTGAGAAGTATCAAACTGTATCCTATCAACAATCCGACTTTAGTGTTTATTTTTATTTTGATATCGAAAGTAATGTATTGTGAATACATGAATACATGAACTTGATAAGGACCTGAACAAACATACACTTCAAAGATTTCCAAGGCATTATCTAAACCAAAAATGTATCTGCAATCGTGGAATAATTCACCTGGTGCATGTTTGTGAAGAATAACACACCATATGATCTACACAATTGTATACTCCGCTAACCCTATATCACCTGCATATTCAGACATTTTGAATACTTTTTTGAAAGCTAAATGTGAAGGAACTATTGCAGTCGTAACTATGGCAATTACCTGATCAAAAGCCTTCTGACATTTTTCATACCAATGAAACTCAATTTTCGTATTTACTAATATTGTCCAGAGGTTCATAAATCATCGAAAAAATTGAAAAAAAGTTTCAGTAATTTCCAGCCATTCCTAAAAGTCGTATCACGTGTTTCTTACTGATCGATAGAGAGAGAGAGAGAGAGAGAGAGAGAGAGAGAGAGAGAGAGAGAGACTTATTATTAATTTCTGTAGCCTTTTTATTGTGTCCCAAAACATATCCCAAAATCATAAGACAAGAATGTGTAAATTAAGTTTGACTTAAATTGATTATCATATTGGCATCACTATGTCTTTATAAGAACGGCCAAACAGTTTCCAAATGATTTCATCAGGTGTCGTTGTAGATCATGATGGTATCGATGTGAAGGTAGTATTTATCTATATCAAATGTTATCATATTCATCAAAAGGTGAAAGTACAAGGGGACCATTTATTCCAGAATGACATATCTTTACATTGGTAATGTCCGCCAGAATGCATGAATGCTGTTAATTCATTTTGCTCTTTCCCTAAATGGAATTTTTCAAAATCCATTACAAAGGTCAAATTTTGTTAAATATGATGTCAATGCAGTCATCAATTACTTGCATTAGAAATGAATCTGTCTTAGAGGCACTATTCTGTTCTCAATAAATTGTACACACACACCCAAAATAGTATGTGGTATCATCCAAAAATATCCAATTACTTTAATTAGTTCGATGAGATCATTCTCTATCAAATAGTGAACTCCTTTCTGTAAAGGTATTCTTCTAAAAACTTTTAATTCACTCTTCTCATGTGGCAGTAGACGCAAGTGTTATGATTCATATTGTTTATTATTTATGAATTGTGAATATTTGTTGCATCAAAGTTGCAACAGAGTGATTTTAGGTCTTCGTTTAAATTCTCATTGCGGGGGACATGTACAACTGAACTAACTGAATAATATAGACTGCTGTCTCAATTAATATACTCATAAAACATGTTAACCTGGCAAATTTATTTATCTTTTGCCACGGAGGTAATTTAAGTTATTTATTTTATTTCTAATTTTATAAAGACCATAAAACCTTGTATGAAAAGGTTCCTAGATATCAAACAACAACAATTTGGCTCACTCGACCCAATCCTTTCTTATATTTCTGTGAAGGCAAAATTTGTTGAGTAACAACGCTTATACTATGGTGTTGTTTCTATAATCATCAAAGGAATAGACTCTCTAGAAATCTTGTAAATGCACACATAATTATTAACACGTAGCGGTTGCCGAAATTCGTGATTGATTACAGACCAACAGAATCTAAATGGTTCGTCAAACGCAGGAATAGAGTGCAAATGCGTAATAGATATACTCGGTTTTCCTGCCATTCGACAAGTATGAAAATGTTTGCAGTATATAGAAACGTCACTTTTAATTTCCGACAAAAACAATAATTTAATATCTTTTGATAAGCCTTCCTAACTCCTAAATGACCTGACCAGATGGGCTATACAAATAATGTCAGCAATATGATGGTTCATTGACCAACTATCATCAGCTGGTAATTTGTGTTACCCCCATTTACTCATATGGATCCAATCTTTCACGAAATAAATTGTTGCTTGTGCTGCTTCAGTTTGGCTAATAACTTTCTGAAACACAAGAGATGTATCCATATTTTCTTTCTATGAGAAATAATTAGTTCACCACCTTGTTTATAATTAAGAGTATGAGTAGCGAAAATAGTATCACTGCAATCAACATTAATAGCGAAATTAACCTCATTGAAAGGCTGACTTATAATTTATCTAATGCAAATATTCATTTATAAAAATTTAGGCCTTCAGCACACGACTTGTTTTGCTATATTTTTGCATCTAGGCAAATCGCTATGGAAGGACATTCGTTTCAGGTATATGCTTCATAAATGTCGGAGTTTATAAGAGAAATTAGAAACGTATAAATGCACGCCTATTAAAACTGCAATAATTATGATATTTGTTTTAAAACAGTAATCAGTAAATTTATGTTACCTTTGTTTTTCAAATGCTTTGTAATTGTCTGTGTGGGTAGATGCATATGAAGGTATGGAGTACTAGGACTTCGTCTCGCAATATATTCTTCAAGTAGTCAAGTATATTTTATCTGTTTTAATGACTGCGTATGTTGGCTATCGTTTCCCTAGTCATCTAAAATGCCATGTCTATCTCGTAGAGAAACTTTGCTTTGTATTATAAATTTCTTGAATAACAAATGCTAGCGATATAACAGATTTAATGCACATGACCTATGACATATCGTTCAGACATTAAAATGTTGATACAGCCATTTGAATCATAATGTTATATAATACATATGAAGAGTTAATATTGGCATTATTTCTTTAAGGCAGATATGAATATGAGCTATTTTAACGAACATGCGCACACATTTTAATAGCTAAACTAGCAACAATAAATGAGTGGACAATTATGTATGATATATTCACGTTAGGATCAATTACAACCAATAAGTCGATTAGCGAAAAAATATCGGCTGCGAATAAAATGACGTGAGGATATCATTCATTCATCTTGAATGAATTTTTTTGCTACAGTCAATAGTATAGATTATATATTCTCTCATCTGTCGACATCTATTACACCATCTGCATGTGTTGCGGTGGCAAACTCTTCATATAAATCACTTGATCGTCGGGAAAACACGATATATATATTGGTAACAATAATTGACATGAATCTTAAGAAATCATTTTCATTGAAAACATTCAGGACATCTATCGAAAACCTTTATCAAGTTGCCGAGTTTTATTGCTAAACCATAAATATCATCCGCGAAGCGAAGGTTTGCAATTGGTCTTCCTCCCTCCGATGATGATATTGCCTTTGTCATCGTGCAAGACATCCTCCATGGTCCACTCCAGGTACATGTTGAAGAGTAAAGGTACCTTATTCATCCCTGTCTGACACCAACTGTTGTTCGAAACCAATCTCCTCTGCTTACATCGATGAAGACAGCTCTGGTGGCTTAGTCATAGAGATGTTCAAAAACCTGCACCAGGTTTGTCCTGATGTTGTCCTTCCTCATAGTTGCCCGTAAGGCCGAATGTCATACCCTATCAAAGGCTTTTTTGAAGTCAATAAAGAGGTGGTATAGATTCTGATGGGGCAAATTCGTGACATTGAAGATTTTTTTCTTTGGTGCTCCTTCTTCCTCGAAAGCCAGTCTGTACCTCAACAATAAATTTATCTGCTTTTGCCTTTTTGTTTTGCCTTTAGTCTGTTGAGAATTATCTTAAACATGAATGTGATTGGATAACTGATCAGACTGATGGTTCTGTAATTTTGGCATCCATGTGGTGTGCCATTCTCCTGTCTGCCATAACGTGTTGCAGATTGTAGCTAGGACTGTGACTATCTCTTCTCCTCCTGCTTAAATGAGATATGCTTGCATTTTGCGAATGACGGCAGACTTTCCTTTCTTTAGTGACCAGACAGCAATTTCTACTTACAAAGAATGTAAATGTCATTAATTTATTTTGCTTAATTGCAATTTTGTAATGCTGAATCTAATCCGGTCTTATGATTATACAATTGTGAGTAGTATTCGGTCCATGGCTTGGCTATCTCTTGATCTTCTTTGTGGAATTTTCCTGATTTGTCTTTGATGGATGTTGTTTCATTGTTGTGAAATCTTTCTCAAGCTGATATGTTATTTTGCTGTTATTTCTAATCTTACTGTCTTCCTGCATTGTGTTTCGATTAATAGCTCTCTTGCTTTTTCATGTTTTTCCTTTTAATGTTGTTTATCTCTGTATTGTATATCTTCTTCATGATATCTTTTTACCTTTTCTCGCTTCTTTTCTATTGTCACATAGTTCAAGGACATCTATTGTGATCCAAATGTTGTGTCTCTAGGCTCGTACAAAAGTCAAAAAGAAAAGAGTTAAGCCAATTAGCTTTTTAAATCTTAATAGAATAATGTATTTCCCTAAAACAAATGAGGTAATAATATGAAATAGGACATACGGCTGGTGAATCGAATACAAGGATTATTCTTAGAGTTAAAAAATAAAACTCCCATCACTAAAAGCTTTTAATGAATGAATCAAAGTTCGAGTCCAGATGAAGTTTAAAAATGGACAGCAATGACGTCTTATATAGCCCCTTTAGAGTTGTTTGTTTCAACATTTCCTTGTTAAATCACTAAAATTACTATTCCGATCTTAGATTTCCAAATATTCCAATAAATATCTTTGTACACGACTTTTGATGAGCACAATTATTTTCCAAGGTTTATACATTATTTTAAAATAAAAATTCAAATCAGACTAACAACAGCATAATAGGATCCTTTGATCCAGAATGTATGAATTACGGTTGACTAGAAAAAAAAAACAATATCGAACATCACTTTAACTTCACGTACAACACAGAACGGACCACATGATAGGTTCACGTGATCATTTACTTTCAAGAGTCATATTAACATTATTGGTCAATTATCACGTACGCCAATGACGAATTTGATTCTACTGAACGAATCTATCAATTTCAATAAAAAAGTAAAATAAAACGTTGCGAAGATAGAATCGACACGCAAGCCAAGTATGACCAAGAATACGATCAATAAGTTTCACTCTAGGAAACACATAAAAAGTTTTTGCCAGTTCCGAATTAAGGTTTGAAACAAAGTCAGCTAAAACTACAATGTGGCAATCAATTTTGCAAAAAATATCAAAACTAATTAATAAAGTTATCTTACAAGAACATTTAATGGAATAAAATATATAACAAATATTTAGAACACAGAAGTAATTAAGTTATATATACCTAGCACAACGTTTCTTTGTTCGACGATATTTGCGAATGATCTCGCTAGCTATGCTATACATATGTGCTGAATGTGGTTGTTAAGTACTCAAGTTTGTCTGTTCCAGGTTATCAAATTGTGTAAATTTACCAGCCATCATTGCTTGCTCCAAAACAATACAAACGCTAAAGGCACCCTTTTTGTTTCATCAGATACAACTAAATCAAAACTATTCTCGGCAATGAAATAAACTCACATGACTATAATACATTGCATTATATATAAAGTTCTAGATATATACCAGCAAATGTACAAAATTCTGGAAATGTAATGAATCATATTTTGAAATTAGTAATGATGTTTGTGGGAAGATGAAATTTCACACTCAGATGTTATTAAATCCTGTAACCTACCAAACTGTAAGACATATTCATTTTTGGGAGTTTCTTATCTTTGCTGTTTAGTAAATATTCAGTATGAATGAACTCCCATAATGATAATTTATCAGCGCCTTTTGGTACATGAGTACATAGTGGAGACAATTTGGAAAAGCATTGGAACTTATTTGGATTACTAGGTACGTTTGGACTTAACAGAATAATGTTAGGACTGTTTGGAATTCCATTAATCATGTTTTACGTTATTTTTCACGTTTCACCTTATATTCAGGACATAAGTTATATTTTCAATTATTTCAATATGTTTGATACTTTATTTCAAACGAAACTCGCGTAATACTAAATTTAGAGGAATGTATCACATATTTCTTGTAAACGTTATGAAAAGATATTACTATGCGCAATTATTATGGTTTGGGGAGTTTAGCACATTTTGTAGGTAACTGTATTTGCTTAAATATAATAGAAACCATACAATCAAATATATTATAGTGAAAAAAATTCATTTACGTCTACAACAGATATATATATATATATATATATATATATATATATATATATATATATATATATATATATATATATATATATATATAATTCTGTTACTCATTACAAAAATGCACTGCTTTAAAATTTGTAAGAATGTATTGTTATTACTTTTGCATTAAATTTATGTGTTGGTGATATTCCAATAACTAAATGCATTCCCAATATAAGAAGATATGATATTTACTGAAATGTATTGCAGTTACTAGTTGATAATCCGCAAATGATAAAAACTCCACTAACTACCGCGAACCACATTAGCTATTATCCTTAGGTACATGAATTGCATATTTCGCGTGAAATATATTCCCTTAAATATAATACATTTAACCTTACACTCAATAATTGTACGGGAGTTTAAAAACAAATTATTAATTTATTATCCTGTTATGCATGATATTAAATGCGGATTTGAAATGTTTTATATTTAGTGAAGGGCGTCACATATTCCAACTTTAGCATAAGCTACTAATAGAGGCCTCTCAATATATGTGACTATTAGCCATGTTAATATCACAAGCCATATCCGAAAACATATTGTATTTCAACAGATGTCTCTATTTTGATGCCATGTTTGTGCTCTCGGCAGACATGCTTGGAATAAATAATGGTTTCCATGTTTCAAGATAGCTAACGTCTTTTCCTAAGAGTTCCTTATTTTAACAGGTGAACTACCTCAAACTAATTATGCAGAACATACATTGGAACGTGGAGGCAAAATTGATCACACTTCTGTCTGTCCAATCATATGGCACACAGTTAATTAAGCATGATTAATTTGATCAATGAAGATTAAATATTTACATCACAGATTGTATACAAATTATATGCAAAATATTCATTCAAATTAGATAAAGTGATTTTGTTCAGGGTCAAAAATTTAAGATACCTGAATCGCTATCCACAAAGGGTATGATAAGTGGTACCTAGATAAACTTAGAAATGAATGCTTATTTTTTGTTGCAAAATATATTTAGAAAAAAATGCCTGCATTAGCTAAATCTCTTACAGACTCAAATTAGTCTGAAGCATATATTTTGATCAAATTATTTTTGCACCTATTTCTTTCCTGACCTAGGACATTAATCCCGTTTTCTTTCAGATGGACGGTATATCACAATTCACTTGCGATAGTAACAGTCAATCAAGAGATAATTCGAGTTGCTTGAGTCCAAAAAGTCAGATAACATGTTCGTGCGTTTTTGATGGAAATAATAGACCTGGTGCCACGGGGAAATTCGCTCTAAAGATTTTCAATGGCTTCATCAACATAGAGAGGAATGATACAGAGAGTTTCATATTTCCTACAGGTCCTACAGATAAGTCATATTATATTCCCAAAAGTTACGAAATCTTTGCATTTCGATAATAAATAATTTAAAGTCTATTTCTTGTTAAACATTTTTCTCAATTTGACAGACATTCATTAATGTGCATATTATCAGCCTTGCTATTTATTCTCAAAACGTATTGTTTTAACTTCAGAAACTTTTTTCTCATCTTTACATTTAAAAATGTTTACCTAAACAAATCATGAAATTTGCAATGGAGATTATCCTATCTATCAAACAGAACGGATAAGGTTATATATAGCTTCTAAGTTACACTTGAATTGCATGACTACAAAAAATAACTTTACCTTTCTTGCCACCGTGATCTTACAGGACGTTAGAGAGTGGCCCTTTTAAAGGACTGCACATATCATTTCAGGGGGAGGAAGAGGTGGAATGGATAGCAACACAAATTTAGAAAACGTAGGAGCCATTGCAGGAGGAATAGCGGGTGGACTGGTTGTTGTCACAATTGGGGGTGCAGTTGCTGTATATTGTATGCAAAGAATAAAAAGAGGGAAACAGGATAATGGTAGGGCTGCTGATATTTCTTCAAATGTTATGCTTCGAAACTGAATATTTCCATGGAAGATCTGTGTTATCCTTCTCTTCACATTTAGGTGTCACGTCAATATTTGTTTGTTGTTTATTTTTTATTTGCCCAGGTTTCATTCAACCTATCAAGTATTTCATTTTCTTTCCATCCTTCTTTTATTTGCTAATGCTGTAGTTTAAGTATCCATAGCAACTCCTGTAAATAAAGTCATTATATAGAATAAGACGTATTTAGAAGTTGTATTTCATAGGCATAGACTAGTGGAGACATTTTGTAAATATAATTTATTTTAAACATTGTATTGAAAAGATTACCCTCTAAATTGTATGATGCGCATTCCTTTCAAAGGATGTGTCAGTTGCATATGACTGATAGTCTTTTCAAAATATGTAGTCTTGACATCAACTTTGGAGAACATTTGTATGCATTGGAGTCCTTTCGAAGACAATTGATAAAAGAATATAGACTTAGGTTTCAAATTGAATATGCTTAAATTTCATGGTCTTGAATGATTATACTGATTAAAGTGGACATATTTACTTTCAGTTTGAATCATTTCTTATTATGTGACTAATATCATCATAAATACTCTAGCGAAAGATTCAACATTTCAATACTAAAATTAATAAGATAAGGTATTTTAGTGAAACGTGTAATATAGTTTTCAAATTATATTTTGATTCTGGTAATTTACTACCCGTCAGGTTACGCGTTATTTTGCATACCCCATCATATCAATATATAACACAATAACAGCATTTTAAGGCATTGGATATTCATAAAACTAGGGCTTGTAGTACATAAACTGGCTCCAATTTTATAGTTTGTCGACATCAAATAAACTATGCTTACAATCTCCTAAGTGACAAACGATGCAGTAGTTTGCATGTGCTTGGCTCCAGTGACAGCTGAATTTACTTACGTGAAGACGAGTGCTGGTCTGTCGCGCCCACGCTAGACACATTAATAGTATGACCTTGATATAGAGGTTCCATAGTCAGCAAATTTATCGCTAAATGAATAGCCATGTATTGAGAGATCCCAAATATAAATACTCTCCATAAAGTTTTCAAAGAAACGTAAGTGAAACGAAAAAATCTTAATGAAAATAAATCTTTTCTTTCACATCAAGCGCAGATGCGCAAGGTGTTGTATAGGAGAAGGTACTGTTTTTGCTTTATAACGACTTTACAAGAATGATAACATAATTCATTGTGCTGATTGTGGTTTAAAGAAACTGAAAAAGCATGATCAATGTCGTAACGCAAATAGTGCACATCTATGTTTTGTTACCTATCCTTAGACACATCAATATAATATATATGTTAAATGGATGTGATCATACTATAGATTAATTCAGATAATTTTAACCACACCATTTCTCGAAAACTGCCATATGTAATCAGCCTTATTGTCCTTATATGTATTGCTCAATAATTGCAATTTCACCATAAAAAACAACATCAATAGGACACGTTTCCACCAAAGGCATCCAAATCAATAGAAAATAAAATGACTTTCCACTAAAACTGATCAAAGCTATTGACGATACAAAGATTTTCATCGGCAGAAGATCGGATTGTTAGAATTTGCTTCTCTTTAATTGAACAATGGACAATAGATCATTGTTTATTTTGCAGTCCAGTTCTATAATAAATAGGCTTGATTATGCAATCAACTGATCTGCAAAATGTTTGAATTTATAAATTGCGAAACATCCAATATTGAAGTTGTTGAACCCTTTGAATCATAGTAAAAGCTTTAAAAGCGAATATTTACTAACCTATATGGACGTATATTAAATAGAATATATTGAAATTTTGATTCCACTGCAGAAAAAAAATTTCACCAGTACAAATGTGTTGCAACTTAATTTCAAAATATTCTAGTATGATAGTTTAGGAAATTACGATCTTGATATGAGCTATATTATAATCCTAATATACACTTACACATATCAACATAGTTTCGTTTTGATTGGTACTGTGGGTTCTTCTACTTTTATCGTGCAAGCCTCTTTCAAGATTTCAATGAGATGCTAATTCATATTAATTGTTTACATTTATAAAGCATTAATTTAGGACCATTTACAAACGGTATTTCCTTGTACATCCTGTTACGCATATGTAACTGAATTGCTTGTGTATTAGTTCTAAATTCATTTGTATTTAATTTTGTTTCATTATATTTTATTATAATGAATAATATCACGGGATTGGTCTTTTTTTTCGCAATAGTCGTCAAATCTTATTTTTTTAATTTATCGATTCTCTATGATAGGATTGTGCTTGCAGTCAACGAATTAATGTTTATTTTTATGCTATAGCATCTACCTTTCTTATATTTCTAGTTGTGATAAAATTTGCTTTAATAGGTTTAAGCGAATATCTAAAGTTGGTTGTAAAGAACAAGCGATATAATCAGACATTATTTCAATTATTACCAAAACAATTCATTTGCATGATTATTATTGTAATGAAAATAAAATAGTAAAATCAACTAGAATAAGAAATAAAAAAACAATTTAAATAAATAAATATTTACTGCAGTGTAAAATCTCAACAAATTGGATGGTTTAGCATATAGCCACATATGTTTGTTCTATCCTGATCTATCTATCAGATGGTCAAACTCTAAACGTAATACTGAATATAAATCAATAACAATACAATTTAGCGTTACGATAAAGTAACGAAAAATTAGAAACTAAGAAAGATGTATAATTCTACGTTTAACTTGAACAAAAGGTCAACGTTTTCTAACTTTTAACTTGAATAAGTTTCGTACCCAAAGTATATTGGGAATTGAGCTGTGGTTTGCTCTTCAACAAATACACACGGAATGTTTTCATTAAAAGCAATTTGCACATGAATGACTTCGACAATGATTGATGCTTAACAAAACGTACGGATCAAACTCGTTATTATTGTAATATACTTTGCCATTTATGTATCGTAAACTTAAGCTATAATATTAGACGTGTTGACTGGATTTGCTTTTAGGTGAAAGCACTCGACAAGGGGAGAATCCGAAACCTACAGAAGAAGATAATTGTGACTCTCTACGAGATGACAAGAAATAGGCTAGTAGAATGGCAGAATCCACCTGATGAAATTAACATCAAGACACAATAAATACAACTCTTCATTATCGCCATTGAACAACGATGATATTCCACATTGGTGTGGGCGAGTTGGATTGTATAAGGTTTAGTTTTCGATCATAAATGGGGCTTTCTAAAATCGCAATTTTAAGTGTCATTTCAAAGGCGTGCTTTTTTATATTACTTTTAATTTTGGTTTTAATCTCCTTGACTCTAACATTAGATAATTGGTAGCATATATTTCGCTATGATTATTAAATAATTGAGTCGACATATTCTGCTATTATTCCATAAATTAATGGAATAAATGAATAATGATCATTATCAAGCATGTACTTGATTATCAAATATATATGTTCAATGCAAGCAATGACTTGTTTTGACTTAATTGCAGTTGTATTCTATATCTTACAGACATCAATATGTTTTTAAAATGAGAGCTGTACATATTTTACATATTTATTATACTGTTAAGTAATATTTGCACCTAATCATATTTGAAAGAACATGGTGTTTTTTTTCGTAAAAGATCCTATAACATAGCTATTAAAATGACGTTTACCATGTCGTTTTATGTATATTTGATTATCTCGATTGTCTACAAGGGACAATGCCATAAAAGAACATTTTTGTAAGAGTAGGTTCCAATAATGTACTTATCTATTCAACAAAATGTCTTCGTTTGAACAGTACATACAAAAAGTGATGCCTATATTTGTATTTGTGATCCATAAGCATAACATTTCCTGGATAATGTAACCTATGACTGAAAAACCCTTAAACCAATCATGAGAGAAAACATTAAAATTATCTTTTGATAAAGCAAATGAAACATTCTTGTACTCTATACCAAAAAAATGTTCTCAAACATGACCAAAATAGGAACCTTGATTGCTTCCTACCTACACAAATGCCGTGGTGTTTTTATTATATTTAACTATGCTGTTGAAGAAAGCAAGTAATAATAGACAGGTGTGTACAAATATGCTATGATTTGCTATAGTAATAAGTATTATATTATATATTGATACACTATATTGTTATATCTTATACATATTACAGTATAGAAATCTCCAATGCCAATTGTCTTAGTACGCACTAAATTATGTTGTAATTGATTAATCCCACATCCAATCCATAACATTACATCTGTCGGTTACTATTATTTGAAATATGGTCTTTAATTGTCGCTATTTTGCAGACTTTGTATAAGATAAGACAATAATTACGCATTTATGCAAGCAAGATACACGATGAAATAATCTCAGATCTATACGTCTTTGCCCAAATGTATGATGGGTTGCCTACATTACACATCCATACATATGTTCTCTCATGAAATTGTAATGTTATTGCCTGTGATGTACTTGAATGCTTGACTTTATACCGATTGCAATTTTAAATACAAAAATATATTTTATTTAAACATTCGAAACAAACAATTATACATAATATATATGTTTGTTTTGTCATATTTTAATTTATAAGCAAATCCCGGCAATTGTGTGCACTTGCATGTTAGACAGTACATCAAATGACACCATCTTCTTTTGTTTTGCCTGTATTCATAATAACCAGAAGAAAAGAAACGCATGTGTGAACAGTAATAGTTAATTCAATGTCGATGATGAAATGTATTGATTTTCAAAATATAAAAGTAATACAAAATTTCCTGCTGTCTGGTCTTGATTGCTGATCTTTGTTCCTATATCATAAACATTATAATCATATTAAGTATGTACTGTAGATAAAATTTACAGACTAAAAAGTGTTTTATAAAATGTGATTGTCGAGTCATGATAATATTATACCTAATGGGTAAATTTTCTTTTTAAGTAGTGGGTATAGTTGCATGACGATTTGCAGGCGAAACACATGTAGTAGTATAAAGAAATAAGGGTGTCAGCTCATCCCCTATTTTTGCCCCTCCAAACAAATACAAACTAACCCATTTTTTACAAAACTATTAGTAAGGTTTTCAGCTCACCCCCCTCTGTTATTACAGTGTTAGCTAATGTCATGTATATGATCGGTATCCAGGTAAGCTTCATTATCCTAACCAGATAAGCTTGCAGAAGCTCCGTCATTATACTACAACAGGTGATAGCCTATCCTGATTTTACAAAACAACAGGTGCAGGTGTTTTGTATTGTTACAAAACAACAGGTGCAGGTGATCGATGAATCATCCAGGTAAGGTCGCGTCATACAGATGTTGTCGAATTTGTTAGAACAGGCGCAAGCGTGGAATGTTCAAGAACTAGATTAAGACAGCAAGACGGGTTTTATTATTATCAGTCTGCCGCGAGCTTTTCGTCAGATAACATGTGCAGGGCGGAAATTAAACTTCGCATTAGAACAAAAATGATAAAGGTAAGTGATATTGTATCTTAAGTTTAGATAAAACTTTACATTACTCATATTTCTTTTGATAATTTTTTTCATACTGGCTAACCCTCCTTGGTAGAATGTCTGTTAACATATTGTCAATAATGCGAAATTCACGTATTAAATCATCCATATTATATTTTACTCCTCGTAGGTAAGACCGGATCTGATCAAGTAGTTTTTTGTAAGTTATAATAGATGTTAAACAGCCATGCTGCTTTATTAAAAGTTTAGCTTCTACTTTTTTACACGCCGCTGTAAGGGAAACACCAATACCAGATATAATTAGCAAAAACGGATTTAATGATACCCCACTTGAAATTATACCAGAACTGGTCATTAACAACGGCAGATATGATATTACTCGATGGATCTTGTTGTAGTATTTGTAACATTTTTTTACGCACCAAAGTTTTTTGTGATAATATTTGTAGTATTGTATTAGTGGGTCCACATCCTGTCCAGGAATATCTTTTGAAATATGGTTGAAATCAACTATATTTCTTTTCGTTATAATATTTGTTTACATAATCCCCAGGCTTGGTTTTAGTAGGTAATTATGATAATTCAGCTATAAATTTTAAACACCACCAATAAGAGCCAGGGCCTTTAAAATTGTCATTAGCTGGTTCAAGTATAAATTCTTCTTCAGAATTTTTATCTATTATTATAGATAATACTCCAGACGAACCATCATTTGAATATTTCTTTATTAATCTTACAGATAATACTCCAGACGAGTCATCATTTGAATGACGCCATGAGTATATGGTAGATATTTTAAACTTTGCACTTCTAAGCACTGACCATCTATACACACCGGTAAACTCTGCAGTGTATTTGATAGAATTATTTTGCTGAGTACATTCACCAGACCCAGAAGCAACAGTATACACAATATTTTTAATCTGTTTCTGAGGAATTTTAATCATACTCGTTTTTTGAATAATATTATTGAGTTTTGTGTTAATATTAGCGAGTGTAATGTTAATAATTGATGGATTTCCCAAAAACATCATCTTTTAGCGCGTTTATGTTTCAGCGAAAATTTAAAAACGTTTTTACCTGACCGGTAAATTCATTTTTTAGTGCTGTTATTTCATTACTGAGTGGAACGTCCTGATCATCGATGTATTTCGTAGTGGCAGCGTAACCGTCTTCAGTTGGATATCCAAGATCTGTAATCTTTTTCTGGTTCATAACAATATTCTCACTAAATAAATCACCAGCTTTTTAACAAAATCATTAACAGACCTACCAGAATCTTGTATCATACCTAGATTGCTAAAAGTCATGATATTATCAGCAACCGCAGCAGAATTTCGTACAATATATCTGACAGTTTTACATTACTCGTCTTTAATCGTCCTTCTTTGTCCTGGAAAATGACTTCTTCATTTGGATCTACACTGGCAACATTTAGTAAATTATTGATTTCATTTTTGAGCTGATTAAGAGATGCATACTTGGATAAATCACCTTGATAACCTTCTGTGGATAAATCTCCTGATAGTGTTCCAAATTTTGTATAGTAACTCATTATTTTCTGTCCTACATAAAATTATCAACACTAGTTTAATATTATACAAAATGGCAAAATCGTCAATATCAAACTTTGATACAGAGAAGCTGGTGAAGCACAAACATAAAAACTTACTTCCTGATTGTCATTATCTTATTGTTGGGCGCACTGGATCAGGAAAAACAAATTTGCTTATGAACTTGCATCTTGGTAATAATTTTAACTACGATAGAGTTTATATTTACACAATCAATCCACAGCATGATAAGTATGAGTTATTAAGCGGATATAATAACAAGCTTCGTGATGATCTTAAGGCTGGTGAAGATCTTTATATAATTAGGCAGAGAGAAGATCTTATTCCAGTCAATCAACGTGATGGAGATGAACACAAGATAGTAGTTTTTGACGATATTCCGCTAAATAACATGCAGATGAATAAAATAAGATCGTATTTTTCACTGTCACGTAACAAGCAATGTAATTCTGTTTATCTTGCTCAAGGTTTTTATAATCTTGAGAGATTTATTCGGCGAAATACGGGTTTTTTTTATATTATTTCCAGGACTGGACAATGTTGACGTTGAAAATATTGCAAGCGAGCAATACGGTGACGTGACAAAAGATAAGTTTATTGAACTTTATCGTAATGCTACAAAAGATAAATACAACTTTTTCTTGTTTGGTAAACTTACACATGATCCAACTAAAATGTTTCGCTGTTGTATTAACACTTACTTACTGTAAGGAGTTTCAATTGTATAAAATGTATAGTAATAATAATGAACAAACGAGCAATATACAGAAAAAATATAGAAGATTTTAAAAATTTGCTCAATCTCAGGCATTACTTAGGCAAAAAGTACAACAAGCACGACGTGGACAAGTGACTGTTACAGAAGCAACGGCTACAATTTTCAAACCAGTTGCTGAAGCACTATTAGGTAAACAACCTGAAACTAAACCACTGTCAGAAGAAGAACGTAAACAACTGCAAGAAAAAGGTTTGGTTAGACTTGTTAAAGAACAACAGGAAGCAGCTGCTGCAAAAATTGTTACTAGATCTGAAGAAGAAAAAAGAAAACTAACTGAAGCACTTACAGCAAATATAGCTGATCCCGCTGCTAGACAAGCTGAAACATATCGTTTGATAAACAATCAGCTAGAAACTTGAACAAAGATTAGGCGAGTTAACAACACTAGAAATAAAACAAATTATAACAAATTTACCAGGATAAATAAAAGATATAAAAGAAGAGCAACACAGAGTTCGTGATCTAACTGTAAAGAATATGGAGGATGGAGAGCAAAGACTTCATTTTATAAGAAGAGCAAATAATACGATAAATCCTAAAGAGTATGATGATTTTTTAAAGAAAGAATATATAAAAGATATTGATAATATAAGCAAGCTGACTGATGCAGAATATCTAGAATTAATCGATAGATTAGATGAAATATTAAGAGACGGAGCTGCTGCTAAAGATGAATTACAGAAATTGATGATATGAATCCATTTTATAATAGGATGAGTCATAGTATTATCGCTTTCATGTTTAAAAAAAAACAGCAGAAAATAGTAAAACCTTTTGGTAAAGGGTGAAGTTTTAAAAGAAAATTTGATACACTCGATAAAACTCGTGTAGAAAATGTAGAGAAGTAAAAACAGGAATTGGTGTAAAAATATTTACATCAACTACTGAAATGATAGGTAATCTAATGCAATTAATGTCATCAAAAGAAGCTGGGAATGATAGTGTTGAACTTGATAATGAAATCATTGACATACTTGATCATCTAAGATCGAGCGAATTATTTACATCTGACGAATATGAAACTTTACACCGCGACTTAATTTTATAAAATGATCTAATATAAAAGGAATGCAAACAACACATTATTGCTAACTCTAGTGAGTCTGCGATAAATAGCGCAATTTTTTCAGTAAATTATATTCCGCCTGTCCAATTAAATCCTGCAAAACTATATGAGATTGGATTAATCTCTTTTACTTGCTGGAATGCTATGCCTAACGTGAAAACTGATGTTAACGATGAAATGTGTTTTACTACGTTTACAAGTTCTTCAATATCTACAATCAAATAAATAAAAAGTATACAAGGAGCTTATAATATTATTGATCTAAACAGGACAATCAAAGAGCTCATAACAAAAGCTGGCGGTGTGGCTGATAATTTTACGTTGGCAGCGAATTATAACACATTATAAGCTAGGATAACTTTGAAAAATATGTTAATCGATCTTGAACCAAGAAAAAGAAGTATTGCACAACTATTAGGATTTACTAAGAAAAAGTTACAATGCACTTGAACAGGCTACTACGTATGACAGTGAATTGCCAGTAAATATAACAGAAGTAAATACAATATTAGTAAATTGCTCTATTGCTTCTGGTTCTTATACATCAAAAGGTAGCAATGGGCAAACAATTTACAGTTTTTCACCAGAAGTAGCGCAGGTTCTCTCATGCAAATAACTCCAAGACATATTATTTTTTATCCTTTAAATCTTGAAAATCAAATATCAAGTAAAATAATGCACTTGACAGACCAGTCAGGAAAACAGTTGGAATTGAATAATGAAGTTGTAACTTATTATTTGCATCTACGCGAGCAAAAGTAAAAATTATGCAACATCAGATATAATGAAACAAAGAAAAAAATTATCGAAGAAAAATAATAGAATGATTTTTTTAAATATATTTACTAAAGTTACTGAAAATTTCCCGGGTATAGCGCGTAAAGTTGCACCAAATGCTATTGACGCGGGTAAAGCTTTTGCAACTGGGGCTGCATCTTCCGCTGAGACTGCAGTGGGACAAAAAGTAGCTGACAAAATAAAAGGAGATCTACCGACTGCATCTGAAATAAAAGAAGCTATCTCAGAAATTGCTCCAACAAAAGAAACTCAGCGAGCTATGATAACAACAAAAACACTATTATCACCAAAGGGCGAGCAGATCATACATAAATTAATATCTAAAGTAACAGTGCCGTAATAAAATTTTATATAATCTAATAAAAAAAATGTCTGCTAAAAATTATCTAGCGTTAGCAGAAACTTATGACATCGACAACGCTGTGACAAAATTTGAGTATGTTGAGTATCTCAATGAGAATTCTAACGAACCAAATAAAGCTGGTATTAGAACCTTTAACACCAGAGACGAAGATGTATTTCTACTGCCACATAAGGCTATGGTAGAAGTTCGCGGTCAGATTATGACAGTAGCCAATCCACCTGCTGCAATTGCAGTTGGAGCAGAAGTATCTCTTATAAATAACGGCTGAAGTTTATGCTAGATATCAACTGGCCAATCAAACTGTAGAAGATATTCCATGTCATCTACAAGTTGCAAGTACAATATTAAATATTATTTCGTTTTCAGATGATTACTCGAGATCAACTGCAACCAACATGATGTGGTTTAAAGATACTGGACGGGGTATAGCTGAATCAACCTAATTTTTAAAGAAAGACGCTATAGTACATGGAGCAAATGCTGATGAAAATGCTGGAATTGTTAGAAATTTTCTCATTGCTAATGCTGCTGCTCTAGTTATTACTGCACCTACTGCATTGGCTAATGCAGACGCTACAAGAGTTTCCCTTACAGCAGCTTTTAATAATCTTAATATAACACCAGCTGCAGATGCAAACGGTACTGCGATGTTAAATTAGCTTCTTAACACACTTGATGTGAGAAATCCACGTTATAACGAAGGTTTTGCTAGGCGAAGAAAACTTACAGCAGGATCACGTCAAATTACAATGATGCTTCCGCTAAGCATGACTTTCGGCTTTTGTCGCGATTATGATAAAGTATTTTGCGGAGAAAAACATACGCTTATTTTAGATGGAGCAGAACAAAACGATTGTTTGTTTAGATCTTGAGGGGCTGATGTACAGTCTATCATAAACAAACTTGCTCTGTGGATGTCATGTATAACACCATCGATCAAGAAAATGTCAGAATTAAATAGCACACTTGATAAGCATACAAACAGAATTTATTTTAAGCAGCATAAAATATATCAGACAGCGGTTCCAAATATTACTAACTACACGTGGAGGGTCACAACAACATCAAGCAAACAACTGCCGAGACAAATATTTGTCGTATTTCAACAACACGCCCGACGAGGCAACCAACAACAAAATAATGCAATATTTGACCACGCTGATGTCAGACGAATATTCGCTAGATTAAATTCAAAGCAATATCCAGATCGAGCTATAGAGTGTAATTTTGCTGATGACGCTAATAAAAATATTTCTCGACCGTACATGTATCTGCTTGACGCAATGCAAAAATATCAAGATGTTGAAGATGGAACTCAGATATCAGCAGAGGAATTTCGTACACTTTATCCTATATTTCATTTTGATGTTAGTAAACATAACGAGCGAATTGTAGACTGCACAGCGGATATTGAAATTACCTGGACACTTGGAGCGGTTCCAGTAGCACAGTTATACCTATACGCATTAGTGATTAGTGATAGATTTATCACGGTAGATTCTTTTGAAGGTAAAATGACAGTTCAAGTTTAATCTACAGTTGTTATATAAAATGGCAAAATATATTGTACAAAAAGTATATTTGACCGATGGCAAAGTTAAAAAATTAGTAGCTGCTATTGCAAAGCGAGAACAGATATCCTTAAAAATCAATCCTAATATTTCTGATGGTGTTTTAACAAAACTAATGCTAACAAATGATCAAGTAAAGAAGTATGATCGTAAGAAACTTTTATTTTAAATTTGAGTGCTACTAAAATGACAGCGATGGCAAAAGAAGGTGGTTCTCTTGGTCCGGCATTATCAGTATTAGCTAGCACAATAATACCTAAAGTTTTGCCGGTGTTGGGAACATTAGGACTAGCAGCAATGTCAGGAGCAGTCTCTGGCGCAACGAAGAAAGCTCTTGAGGGTAATGATATCATTCGTGGAAGTGGAATTAAAAAAAAATGTGAATTTTATGTAAATGATATATTTTAATGCTACAGCGGAAAAAGAAATCGCCAACAACAAAATTGCCATTTAAAAAAAAAACAAAAAAAAAAAACAAAATCGCCAACACCAAAATGCAAATGCATATGCAATCAAACAAAACAAGGAGGAATTATTCCGTTCGCTCCACTTTTGGCGGGACTAGCGGAAAG
This sequence comes from Potamilus streckersoni, assembly GCA_016746295.1. Lineage (NCBI taxonomy): Eukaryota > Metazoa > Mollusca > Bivalvia > Unionida > Unionidae > Potamilus > Potamilus streckersoni. The sequence continues at coordinate 271,994 of JAEAOA010001983.1, forward strand.
TCTGCTGCCAAATCTTTTAGGAATCGGACGTGGCCTAACATTACCAGGAACTCAGCAACCCCGCTGAGTAATTTTGATATAATCGATAAGTTAAAAGCAGTTTCTGGATTTCACGGAGTTTATTCTAAAGAGGAAATCGCAGCAATAAAATCACCGTCAGCTGTAAGTTCGTGTGTGATAAATTTGCAAGATTTCAATGACGGATCCGTTACGCATTTTGGTAGCAGTTTATAATAATATTTATTTTCGACTCGTTTGGACTTCCTCCAAGCGATGTAATAAAAATGTATATGAACAAAACATATGAAAAGGTATATTATTCATCAAATCAACTCCAACCTGTTGGAACGTCTGCTTGCGGATATTATTGTATTGCGTTTGTCCGACAGATGATCAGAAATTTTAATTTTATTAAGTATATTTTACAGTTTGACAAGCAACTTTCTCACGCTAATGATGAGATTGCAATTCATTTTATCTAAACATACAAATATAATAATGTCAACATATTGTCTCAAGTGTAGAACTAAAACAGAAAATATTAATGAAACAACAGAAAGAAAAAAAGAACAGGATGATATTAAAAAGTTTTTGTGCAGTCTGCGGAAAAAGAAAAAATATGTTTTTAAAGAAAGTGTCCCCAGCGACAGTGTCTGGTTATCCTGATATTATTTTAGTAGACGACTAAAAATATAGAATGATATGCAACTGTGATTCTGACAGAGATTTGTGTCTTGAGAAAAATAAAATTGTCGCATATTGTCAATGTTGTAACAACAGAGAAATAATAGGGTCAGGTATAGATATACACAAAATTATTGGAAAATTACCAAAACCAAAAGGCAGTTGGACTTTGCCAGTTCATCGGTATACAGGACCTTACAATCCGCTAGATCAACAACTAGATGAAAACAATAATCCGTTGCCAGGACAAGAGCCTTACAATCAAGTTGATGCAGTAGTATAGGGAAATGAGGGTTTTGGCTCACTTTATTTTTTTACCCTCCAAACAAGTATAAATTATAGTCCGAAATTATCCCCCACTCCCTCATAGGGAAATGAGGGTTTTAGCTCACTTTATTTTCTTTACACTCAAAACAAGTACAAATTAAATGAGGGTTTCCAAAATAGGGAAATGAGGGTTTTGGCCCACCCCCCTCCCACACCTATTAGAACGTTTCAGTTAACAAGGTGGAAATTAAACTAGGATTAGAATGAAAATGATATTATTTTATATCTCGTTACCAATGATTAATGTTTCAACTGTTGATATTAAAAATATTTCATTATCACGATTATAGATACTAAATTTTATTTTAACGCTCACGCAGCGACGGGACTCAAACAAATCTTTTATTTCTGGTTTGTTCAGAGGATATTTTTTGTCGATAAAATATACTTTTGACCGATCGAGATCAAATGTGAGCTTAGTATATTTTTGTTGGCCAATGGGGTTGTGAAAGTTTTTAAATTCCGCTAGCAACTTTTGATACAATTGTTCGAGATAATTGAAATACACGCTGTTATCAGATCTGATGAGCGAAAGTTTTAACTTGTCATGTGTTCCATTAAAACATATACCTGATGTTTCATTATTAAATTCAACTGTCAATTGTTTACCGTCCGTCATTAGATATTTGATGTTACTATTGTAGCTATTTGTCATTATCAAATTTTCAAACATTATTTTATAAGTTTAGATAAAATTTCAGTTGGAAAAGTGTCGAGTATAGATCTATCATCATAACAATACCCAAGGGCAAATGTATCTACCCCATTTTCACAATAGCGTTTGTCATCAAAATTATACAATCCACGTTTGATAATAACATCTGTTTCGAATTTATGATGATTAGTTCGAATTGCCATAGCTCTCTTAAAACTAACACCACCATCAAGCGCATACCTGTAGTCATCAAATTTCATAAACATTTTAACAAAATTACGAGGCAGACCTTTTGCTTTTTTCCTTATTTTATTATTGTCTTACAATACGGCATACATTTTGCTGCGTAATCCGATAAAGTATTTGATAGCGCTCGAGTTCATTTCATCTTTAAACTTACCAATAACCTTTTTATTTGTGTCGTCATGATATTTACTGTCACGTGACAGTCGGAAAGATCAAACAGATCTCGATTATTGTACATGTCCTGATAGATGTCCTCACATTCAATTTCATATACGAGCGCATCAGTATCAGTAAACAATAATCTACTAGCCGACCACTGATTTTTAACAAAATTATAATGAAAAATCGTACATCAGCCACTTTGATAAATCTAACACGGCAGCTCCAACATAGATTGGCTTGTTTAGTTTTAGATTTACTTTTCTTCTTTGTATCGCAACAAGATTTTCATTAAATATTTTCATGCTCACAAAATCATCGTCTGACACAAGTTTGTTTCTGCGATTGACATCATTACCTATTTCAATATTTACACGTTTCCTAATATTCTCCATCGTCTTACCAAAAACGGAATTGTTCATCAGTTTAAAAAAGTTTTTCTCAAACTCTTGTTTTCGCTGCAGCTCTTCTTGAAGTGTTTGAGTTAATATAATCTCTCATCCACGGCGACTGATTAAATTTTAGTACACGATGGACTTTTCTCAACAAAAGACCAGCATCAACTGCTTGTTTTAAAACTTTGTAATGCAGAACGTAATTTGTCTTATGAAGTAAATTTGGTACTAGTTTCTTGACAATGGAATGTTGCCTTGGTGATGCTAACGCTTGTTGTTCTTTTGATAACAAACTATAATCTATGACCATCGATTCCGCACAGAAAGGGTAATCGTTATGTAATTTGTGTAGTGAATTTGGATAATCAAGATCAACTTCAACGAAATAGGAAACATCGTCGGGTATCTTTTTTTTTCTGTCTCCGATAGAAATCGATCAGCCGTGATCCAATGAAATCCACCAATAGGCATTGGTTCTGCCATCGAACCACCGTAAAAATTATTACAATCTAGATAAATTATGTACTTCGAAGGAAGGTCAGGATTATACTCTTTCAAATATTTGTTGTTTGCTTCAGCATATTTCTTCGTTATCACGCTAATACCGCCTCGGATACCTTTTTCAATCAAATTGAACATATCCACTTCTGTCAGTAATTCTAACCTTACCTTACTAAACTTTAGCAAAGCATCCCATGACACCCCAGGGGCAGAATAATACCAGCAAGGATCTAGTCCATAATTATTATAACTCTCTAGACGAAAACTTTCAAAAACATCTGCTAGTAATAACACATCAGTTTCAAATACAAATCATGATAATTATCAAAAGTCTCACAATCAAACTCTTTCCAGATATCTTGTGCGTACCTGTACTCGTCATCGGTTATATTTTCGTTTTAAAGTTGTGAGTAAAATTTGTCTTTGCCAGGTAAAGATGTTTCATCAAATTTACTCCAGTCGTCGAGGTATTCGTATGGAAAGACTCCTTTTTTAGCTAGTAGATTAAATTTATCTCCAAAACAAAGCTTTTGTGATGAGTTCTTTGATTACCTTGTTTAGATCAGTAATATTATAAGCTCCTTGTGGAATTTTTATTATTTTTTTTGTAGATATTGAAGTACTTGTAAACGTAATAAACTGTATTTCATCGTTAACATCAGTTTTCACGTTAGGTATAGCATTCCAGCAGGTACAAGAAATTAATCCAATTTCGTATTGTTTTGTAGGATCTAGTTGGATAGGTGGAATATAATTTACTGAAAAATTTGCGCTATCTATCGCAGACTCAATAGAGTTTAGTAATAATGTTGTTTGCATTCCTTTAATATTATATTATTTTATTGTGTAAAGTTTCATATTCGTCAGATGTTAATAATTCACTCGATCTTAGATGATCAAGTATGTCAATGATTTCATTATCAAGTTCAACAATAACATTTCCAGCTTCCTCTGACGATATTAATAACATTAATCTACCTATCATTTCAGTATTTGAAGTAAATACTTTTACACCAGGTCCTGTTCTTACTCTACTTTTTTGTATACGAGATTTATCAAAAGTAAAAAATTTCCTTCTAAAACTCCACCCACTACCAAAAGGTTTTGCTCTACTATTTTCTGCTGTTTTTTTAAACGTGAGAGCAATGACACTGTTTCTCATTTTACCATAAAGTGGAAGCATGTCATCAATTTCTGTAAGCGTGTTTATTTCATCTTTAGCAGCAGCTTCGTCTCTTAATATTACATCTAATTTATCGATTAATGCTTGATATTCTGCATCAGTCCACCTGCTTATATTTTCAAAATCACTTATATTTTCTTTGTTTAAAAAATCATCATATTCACTACCTTTTTTCTCATCATTTGCTCTTTTTGTAAAATAAAATCTTTGATGTCGAACTTCCAAAAACTTTACAGTACGATCACCGACTCTTTGTTGCTCCTCTCTGATATATTTCATGTCTCCTGATAAATTTGTTATAATATTTGTTATTCCTTGCTTTGTTAACTCTGCTAATCTTCGCTCAAGTTCCAGCGCATTGTTTATCAATCGATCTGTTTCAGCTTGTCTAGCCGCAGGATCAGCTATATTTGCTGTAAGTGCCTCAATTAGTTTTCTTTTTTCTTCATCAGATCTAGTAACAAGTTTTGCAGCAGCTGCTTCCTGTTGTTCTCTAACAATTCCAACCAAACCATTTTCCTGCAGTTGTTTAAGTTCTTCTTCTGACAGTGGTTTAGTTTCAGGTTGTTTAACTAATAATGCTTCAGTAACCGGCTTGAAAATTGTAGCTGTTGCTTCTGTAGCAGTTACTTGCCCACGTCGAGCTTCTTGTACTTTTTCTTAAGTGATGCCTGAGATTGAGAAAGCTTTTTTAAATCTTCTATGTGTTGTCTGTATCTTGCTCGTTTGTCCATTATTATTATTATAAATTTTTATAAAATTGAAACTCTTTATTTTAAGTAACTGTTAATACAACAGCGAAACATTTTAGTTGGATCATTTGTAAGTTTAACAAACAAGAAAAAGTTAAATTTATCTTTTGTAGCATTACGGTAAAGTTCAATAAACTTATCTTTTGTCACGCCACCACATTGCTCGCTTGCAATATTTCTAACGTCAACATTATCCAGTCCTGGAAATAATATAAAAACAACCCGTATTTCGCCTAATAAACCTGTCAACATTATAAAATCCTTGAGCGAGATAAACAGAATTACACTGTTTGTTACGTGACAGTGAAAAATATGATCTTATTTTATTCATCTCCATGTTATTTAGAGGAATATCGTCAAAAACTACTATCTTATGTTCATCTGCATCAAGTTGATTAACTGGAATAAGATCTTCTAGCTGCCTAATTATAAAAAAAAATCTTCACCAACTTTAAGATCATCACAAAGCTTCTTATTATATTCGCTTAATAAACTCATACTTATCTTGCTGTGGATTGATTGTGTAAATATAAACTCTGTCGTAGTTAAAATTATCACCAAGAAGCAAATTCATAAGCAAATTTGTTTTCCCCTATCCAGTTCGCCCAACAATAAGATAATGACAATCAGGAAGATCATTGTTATGTTTATGCTTCACTAGTCTCTCTGTATCAAAGTTTAATATCAACGATTTTGCCATTTTATATAATATTAAACTAGTGTTGATAATTTTATCTAGGACAGTAAATACTGGGCTACTATACAAAATTTGGAACACTATCAGGAGATTTATCCACAAAAGGTTACCAAGGTGACTTATCCAAATATGCAACTCTTGATCAGCTTAAAAATGAAATCAATAATTTACTAAATCTTACCAGTGTAGAATCAAATGAAGTCGTCATTTTCCAGGACAAAGAAGGACGATTAAAAACGAGTGATATAAAACTGCCAGATGTACTTGTACGAATTCCTAATGCTGATAATATCATTACTTTTAACAATCAAGGTAAGATACAAGATTCTGGTAGGTCAGTAAATGATTTTGTTAAAAAAGCTGATGATTTATTTAATGGGAATATTGATATGAACCAGAACAAGATTACAGATCTTGGATATCCAACTACAGATGGAGACGCTGTAACAAAGAAATATGTCGATGATCAGGACGTTCCAATCAATAATGAAATAACAGCGCTCAAAAATGAATATCTTGGTCATGTGAACATGTTTTTAAGTTTTCGCAGAAACATAAACACACTTAAAAATGAATTTTTTGGAAATCCATCAAATGTTGACATTACACTCGCTAATATTAACACAAAATTCAATGATATTAACACAAAACTCAATGATATTATTAGTGGAATTCCTAATATTGTTTTGAAAACGAGTATGGTTAAGATTCCTCACAAACAGATTAAAAATATTGTGTATACTGTTGATACTGGTTATACTAGATGGACACCAAAAAATAATTATATTAAGTATATTGCAGAAGTTACCGGTGTGTATAGATTGTCAGTGCTTAGCAGTACAAAGTTTAGAATATCTACCAAATATCTATTTCGTCATCCAAATGATGACTCATCTGGAGTATTATCTGTAATAATAAACCAAAATTCTGAAGAAGAATTTGTACTTGAACCAGTTGATAAAACTTTAAAAATAGCAATTTTTCTCTGGTGTTTGGAATTTATAGCTGAACAACCAGCTATTATTATGGATTAACCAAACATAGGACTATGTGAACTAATATTATAATGAAAAGAAGTATAGTTGATTTCAATCATATTTCAAAAGATATTCCAAAATAAGATGTAGACGCATTAACAATACTATAAATATTATCATAAAAAACTTTGGTGTGTGAAAAAATGTTACAAATACTACAACAAGATCGTTCGAGTAATATCTTATCTACCCTTGTTAATGACCAGTTCTGGTATAATTTCAAGTGGGGTATCATTAAATCCTTTTTTGTTAATCATATCCGCTATTGGTGTTTCACTTACAGCGGCGTGTAAAAAAGTAGAACCAAGACTTTTGATAAAGAAGCACGGTTGTTTAACATCAATTAGAACTTACAAGAAACTACTTGATCAGATCCGGTCTTACCTACGAGGAGTTAAATATAATAAGGATGATTTATTACGTGAATTTCGTATTATTTACAATATGTTAACAGACATTCTACCAAGTATGAAAAAAATATCTAAAAAAATATGAGTAACGTAAAAATTTATCTAAACTTAAGATATATTATAACTAAAATAATATCACTTACCTTCATCATTTTCATTCTAATGCTAATTTAATTTTCGCCTTGTTAACTGAAACGTTTTAATAGGTGTGGGAGGGGTGGTGGTGGGCCAAATCCCTCATTTTCCTATTTTGTAAACCCTCATTTAATTTATACTTGTTTGGAGGGTAAAAAAATAAAGTGAGCCAAAACCCTCATTTCCCTATGAGGGAGTGGGTGGATAATTTAGGACTATAATTTATACTTGTTTGGAGGGTAAAAAAAAATAAAGTGAGCCAAAATCCTCATTTCCCTATACTACTGATGCAATAGCGATACGTCATTATATCTGTTATCGTGATCATGAAAACTCGAAATCAGATTATGATAAAGTAATGTTAGACGAATTACGTGATATGGAGAAAAAAAATCTACGAGAACGTTTTGATAGAAGATTTATTCAGGTATGATTGGAGCAAAATATAAACTTGGACTTGGAAAAAAGTATACGATGATCTTGCAGTCGAACTACACAGACCTAAAAAAAAGTTTCCACGACGTAAAGTTGTCGCAAACGCTGTAGATGATATCTGGGCAATAGATTTAGTCGATGTATCCAATCTGGCTCAGTTTAACGTTGGCGCTGATGGTGCTCCAAAAAGGTATTTATTTAACGTTATAGACGTTTTTAGTAAATTCGCTTTCAGTGTACCCGTTTCGGATAAGACAGGGACTTCAATGACTGATGCGCTAAAACAAATAATAACGAGCACAGAAAGAAAACTAAATAAAATCTGGACTTATCACGGATCCGAGTTTTTAATAAAAAGTTTGAGCAGTTTCTAGAACAAAATTATATAAAAAATATGTTACAGGACACGAAGGTAAAAGCATTGTTGTCGAAAGATTTAATCGCACGCTAAACGAAAAAACACACAAACATATGACAGCTAAAAACACCAACAGGTACATCAATGACCTTTCTCAAATCATAGGCGAATATAATAACACGAAACATCAAACCATCAAAATGACACCTAATAATACTATTAAAAAACCAATATTAGCAAATGAAAACATGTACCGTAGACATAAATTTAAGGTTGGTGATGAAGATGGAATTTCTTTGAAAAAAGGTATTTGCAAAAGGATTTACTCCGAACTGGAGCGAAGAAGTATCTGTTGTTGATAAGGTACTTTTAACAATACCTGTAACATACGCGTTAAAAGATCTGGCAGGGGAACCTATCATAGGTAGTTTTTACGAACAAGTACTACAGAAAACTGAGCAGGATGTTTTCGTTATTGAAAAAGTGATTAGAAAAAAAGGAGATAAACGTTTAGTCAAATGGCGTAGTTATAGCGATAAATTTAACAGTTGGATCCCAACCAAATAAATTATGAAATAAAGCTATTATAACTTAACTCATAATTTTGTTTGACAGATTTACATTTTACTGGTTTACATAACGATATTAGATATCGTCTGCGATCGTCAGAGATCGTCATTAGATTAAAAATTTTGACGAATATGAAATCAAATTTGATATTTTTCTGTCGGCCTGGAATTTTGATGTTTAAGAATGGTCTGATTAGCTGCCAAAACAGTTGTTGTTCGGCAACGGTAAAATTAAATTTTATAATTTGTTTACCAAAGTGATACTAGGCATTATATCGTTCAGTTGTTGGTCTGCTGTAATTAGATCCGTCAGCAACAGTGACTATTTCACCATCATCATCAGATTCGTTGTTATACAAAATATCATCTTCACTATAACCAACAGATTTGTCTACGAAATCTTTGGAAAATGTAATACTATGCCTGACCTTATTGCTGGCGACCTTATCGCTGACATCACTAGTATCTTGTTCGTATAGTTGAGCGAGTCATTTCATCAAGTCCATGATTATAATATATTTTTATCTAATTTGTTATTATAATATGACTGACGAGATAAAATATCACCAAAAAGTTAATATAGTAAATTATAAAGAGCTAGCCGAAGCGGCAAGAAAATGCTTGTCGGGTTATAGTGCATAATCTGTTGATGTTATTGTAATGCAAGGTGGTTCTTATAAAATATTGCTAACAGAAGCAGAAAAAAATAAAATTAATGAAAGTGCACTAACGACGCTAAAATTGGATCACAATGATATTATAGCATTTGCTCATCATTGTTTGACTAAAACGAGCTATCAAATATTTTTAATCATCATATATAAAAACAATCCTAGCATTGTATTTGCTTGAAAAAGTTTATTTTATTACTCCATCAGCTACTTATTTTACGACTGGTAAATTATCTCTTGAGGTTTTTCGAAATAACAGGTTGTGCTGGATATCTAAAATTACTAACATTACTATTTTGTCCTTTTCTTACACTTTCCTGCTGGGTCACTAGCAACAGATTTTCCAATCGATTGTCAGTCTTACGTTATAGATGTGATTAATAACCAAACCTTTGGGTATAGATCCGTTAAATACCTCATAAACAAACCTATGCGATTTATAATTAACTAAATCTGTTAGTGTTTCTCTAACATCTACCTGAGGATATCCCATATTACCTATAGTACCAATAACTTTTTTAGTCTTTTTGCTTCTAATAATACCATGATAGTTAGCCTCGTATAAATCAAAGATCGGATGCGGCTGAAACTCGTTTTGTAAAGATTAGTTTTCATTATTGTCATCGGTGACTGCACTGTTCACATGATATAAACGCTGTCCCTTTGGAATGTCATCACAGAACAACGTGTAAATAAAATCTTTTCTAAGCATTGTAATCCTCTCGGTATTATCTCCCTTTACATTAAACTGGTAACACGCTGACGTTAGTTTGCCAACAGATATTCTAGGTTTGATGTTAATGACTGAATCTAATGCATTTCCAGCGTATAAGTTATACTTTGGGTGAACGTGATATACCTCTTGCTCACGTGCACTTGTCAGATTTGCTGTCATTATACTATAGTAATTTTTGTTATCTCTAATTGTTTTAGCGCATGCGCAGTATGAGGTAAATTATCAATTAGACATTAGACTATAGTATAGCAATGTCGAAATTGCGTGATATAGCCAAGAAGAGCCTTATGGGAGAACCTGATAAAAAGCGACTGATTTTGCAGGTTTTGATAATAGTTATCGGTTTTATAAACAGATCTTGCTAGTAAATTTTACTGCAACAAATCTTTACCACCTACTACAGACAACTGTAAAACGTGAGCTCGAACAACACAAAAGTATAAGATTATCAGTGCAATATCATGATATATTTTCAAAGCTAATTGTAACGGAAGAATCAAGTGAAAATATAAAATTTACAGATTCTTATATGAACGCAAAATCAAGACGTGTTTTGCTTGGGACTGATGTGTTTATCACTATCTGATGCAATACACCGAGAAATTTGAAAAAAGATAGAGGAATTTACCGAATTAGGTTCGGGTTGGAAGTTTGAAATGATCAAAGAAATATTGTTTCACACGATGAAATATAACGCATTACGAGGTAGTTCGTACATCGACCTGCCACCAAAAATAAAAAGTAAAATATGTTGTATAAACATCAAAAACGTAGATAACAAATGTTTCCAATGGGCTGTTCTTTCCGCGCTATTTCCAGCAGAAAAACACGTTGATCGCGTTGAGAAGTATATCAGTCACGTGTCTAGATTAAATTTTAAAGATATTAACTTTCCAGTGGCAGAAAATCAAATACCAAAATTTGAGAAGCATAACAATGTTTCAATTAACGTTTTCGGACTAGATGAAAAGGAGGACGTATATCCGAGATATATTTCAGAAAAAGCTTAACAATCGACTATAAATTTACTGCTTTATAAAAATCATTACGTTTGGATTAAAAACTTTAACGGACTAAGTGGCAAACAGTATAATAAGAATAAGAACAAATAGTTCTTTTGTTATCGCTGCTTGCATGGCTATACAAACAATGAAACATTACAAAATTATTTGCAGTACTGTAGTGATTTACAAAGAATAACAATTCCATCTATATAAGATAGTGTGTTACAGTTTGTCCATCATAATCACAAACTAAAAATTCCTTTCTTCATATACGCTGATTTCGAATGCTTATTTCAACCTGTACTAGGCGTAGAAAAAAATCCTAATTAATCAAGTACAAGAAAATTTCACAATCATGTTCCGTGTGGAGTAGCGTACAAGGTAGTTTGTTGTACTGGTTCTAGATTATCTAAACCAATCAAATTATATCGTGGTAAAAATCCAACTGTATGGCTTCTCAAGCAGTTGATTAACGAAGTTGATAATATTACTTATCGTTTGAAAAGAGTAACGGTAATGATTAAATTAACACCTCAACAAGAATCCGATCACGAGCAAGCAGAGATTTGTTATATTTCTGAAAAAGCTTTTGACGATAACAAAAAAGTACATGACCATTGTCATTTGACCGGACAGTACCGTGGAGCGGCTCATCATCAGTGTAATTTAAAATTTCATGCTCCAGATTTTATTCCGGTTATTCTTCACAATTTTCGAGGATATGATAATCACATTATAGTAACAGCTTTTGGTGATCCTGACGTAAAAGCTCGTCTAAAACTCGATAACATCATCAAATGCATTCCAATTAATTTTGAATAGTATATGTCAGTTACGCTAGGTAAATTGCGTTTTATTGACAGCCTGCAGTTTATGGCAGTCTCGTTAGATGAGTTAGTAAAAGGTTGTAGCAAATTTGATAACCTAAGAGACTGTTTTGGAGATAAATTTAATCTACTAGCTAAAAAAGGAGTATTTCCATACGAATATCTCAACGATTGGTGTAAATTTGATGAAACATCTTTAGCTGACAAAGACAAATTTTACTCACAACTTAAAAATGAAAATATAACCGATGATGAGTACAAGTATGCACAAGATATCTGGAAAGAGTTTGATTGTGAGACTTTTGGTGATTATCATGATTTGTATTTGAAAACTGACGTGTTATTATTAGCAGATGTTTTTGAAAGTTTTCGAGAAGTAAATTATAATAATTATGGACTAGATCCTTGCTGGTATTATTCTGCCCCTGGGCTGTCATGGGATGCTCTGCTAAACTTTAGTAAGGTAAGGTTAGTATTACTCACTAACGTTGATATGTTTTAATTTTATCGTAAAAGGTATCAGAGGCGGTATTAGCGTGATAACGAAAAAATATGCTGAAGCAAACAACAAATATTTGAAAGAGTATAATCCTGACCTACCTTCGAAGTACATAATTTATCTAGATTGTAATAATCTTTACGGTGGTTCGATGGCAGAACCAATGCCTATTAGTGGATTTCATTGGATCACGGCTGATCGATTTCTATCTAAAACATAAAAATGATACCCGAAGATGTTTCATATTTCGTTGAAGTTGATCTTGATTATCCAACTTGGCTACACAAATTACATAACGATTATCTTTTCTAAACGGAATCGATGATTATAGGTTATAGTTTGTTATCAGAAGAACAACAATCGTTAGCATCACCAAGGCAACATTCCATGGTCAAGAAACTAGTACCAAATTTACTCAATAAGAAAAATTATGTTTTGCATTACAAAGTTTTAAAATAAACAGTCGATGCTGGTCTTGTGTTGAGAAAAATTCATCGTGTACTAAAATTTAATCAGTCGCCGTGGATGAGAGGTTACATTAACTCCAACACTTCAAGAAGGGCTGCAGCAAAAACAGTTTTGAGAAAAACTTCTTCAAACTGATGAACAATTCCGTTTTTGGTAGGACGATGGAGAATATTAGGAAACGCGTAAATATCGAAATAGTTATTGATATCAATCGCAGAAACAAACTTGTGTCAGACGATGAGTTTTGAGCATGAAAATGTTTAATGAGAATCTTGTTGCGATACAAAGAAGAAACACAAATCTAAAACTAAACAAGCCGATCTACGTTGGAGGTTCAGTGTTAGATTTATCAAAGTGGCTGATATACGATTTTCATTATAATTTTGCTAAACTTCAGTGGCCAGCCAGTAGATTATTGTTTACTGATACTGATTCACCCGTATATGAAATCGAATGCGAGGACATCTATCAGGACATGTACAATAATCGACATCTGTTTGATCTTTCTGATTACCCACGTGACAGTAAATTTCATGACGACACAAATAAAAAGGTTATTGGTAAGTTCAAAGATGAAATGAACTCGAGCGCTATCAAATACTTTATCGGATTACGCAGCAAAATGTATGCCGTATTGTTAGACAATAATAAAATAACGAAAAAAGCAAAAGGTCTGCCTCGTGATTTTGTTAAAAATTTATGAAATTTTATGACTACAAGTACGCGCTTAATGGCGGTGTTAATTTTATGAGAGCTATGGCTATTCGGATTAATCATCATAAGCTTGAAACAGATGTCATTATCAAACGTGGATTGAGTAATTTTGATGACAAACGTTATTGCGAAAATGGGGTAGATACACTTGCACTTGGGTATTGTCATGATGTTGACCGACTAAAATTTTATCTAAACTTATAAAATAATGTTTGAAAATTTAACTGACAAATAGCTACATTAGTAAAATAAAATATCTAATGACGGACGGCTAACAATTGACAGTTGAATTTAATAATGAAACATCAGGAACATGCTTTAGTGGTACACGTGACAAGCTAAAACTTTCACTCTTCAGATCTGATAACAGCGAGTATTTCAATTATCTCGAACAATTGTATCAAAAGTTGCTAGCAGAATTTAAAACCTTTCACAGTCCGATTAGCCAACAAAAATATACTAAACTCACAATTAATCTGGATCGGTCAAAGGTATATTTTATCGACAAAAAATATCCTCTAAACAAACCGCTAAAAAAGATCTGTTTGAGTCCAGTCGCTATGTGAGCGGTAAAGTAAAATTTAGTCTCTAAAATCGTGATAATGAAGTATTTCTAATATCAACAGTTAAAACATTAATCATTGGTAATGAGGTATAAAAAAATATCACTTACCTTTCGCACGTTCTAATTTCCGCTTGATTTTCTGTTTGTTGAAAGCCGGCTCTACTGCGTAATTAGGAATTTACAGGTCTTTTATACTCGGGCTATCACGTGTGAATATTATGAGATTTCATTGGTCCACAACCTCTGTATGACGCGAGCTTACCTGTATGATTCACCGATCACCGGCACCTGTTGTTGCGTGAAATACATGACAGGGTACGTAGGGTATCACCTGTTGTGGCATAACGACAGAGTTTGTGTTAACTTACCTGGATACTCTACCTGGATTCACTAACAATATAATAACAGAGAGCGGGTGAGCTAAAAACCTGACTAATATTTTTGTAAAAAAGGGGTGGAGGTATAGTTTAGGATACAGTTTGTACTTGTTTGGAGGGGCAAAATCAGGCGATGAGCTGAAAAACTTGTTTCCTTATATTACTCATGCAGTCAGTTTTCTATTTATTTAAATATTCTATGTGTCTGGAGCGAGAAGTCGGGTATACGGATGGCTGAATATAAGAACACGATATGTAATGGATTTTTCATAAGACAGCTCTTCAGTATTCTAGTTATCAATATTTTGCCTTTGTATGCTAATATAAAGATTAGATTTCTTTCTTGTTTGTGTATATATATATATATATATATATATATATATATATATATATATATATATATATATATATATGTATATATATTGCTTTTTGTTCGAGTTTGTTGGGTTTTTGTTTTTTGTTTAAACTTTATTTTGAATTTTGTTTGTTTACTTTTTATTTGCTTGTGTATTCTCTTTCTTTTGACTGCAAGAAAGTTCAAGTCATTAAAATTTCCAGCTTAGTAATACCAGACTAGTTTTAAGGCACTAATAATTCGGTCTTAGTAAACTAAGCTACACAAATAAGAGTTAGTATTGAAAAATCGGTACGTGAAATGTTTTACGGCAGTCAACAAAATATGATATCGAAAAGTAGTATTGCCATTTGTGAATTTAATGACTTGTGGTATGCGTTTTAATGGCGGAAAGATACATCAACATAAAAATATATTTCTAGTTCAAATACCAAAATAATACTCATGACGTAAGCACAATATATCATTTTGGAATTTTCTGTGTGATAACAAATATGATAATCGTGTGTTATGAATATATGAAAATAAAGGAAAAACTCATGTTTTATGCAGTTTAATAAAGTTTAATAAATAAAAAATTTCCCTAAAATGCAAAGTGAAATAATCAACATGACTTACTGTATGGTGTATGAAATCCTAAATAGTCTCAAAGTTATATCACAAGACCTAAAATATCGAGTAATACCAATGAGTTCCTTTTCTTATTCAAAATGAAGTTCAATATGATTTCTTAATGAGCCAGTTTCAACGAATAATATATATAAATTTAAACCTTAAAAATAATTGAACAAATAACCTCCACAAACATTGGCGATTATTATATGCATAACGTATAATCTATAAATATCCCGTACTTAAGTTGATACTTAATGACATAAGTAGGATACGAAAAAAATATTAATTCCATATCGTTTAATCTTTGCCAATAGGGTAATATATTTTGTCATATACCCAATCTTAAATTAGTTCAGCCTGGTTTTCCAAAAGAAAAACCCCATGGGCTGAGCTAAATTCGCCATATTGCTTCCAATGTAGAAAAGGCGCCAAAATATATTTAGTTCACTAAAAATCATAACTCACTATCTTAAAAATATGCAAAATGTTTTTCGGCAAAAAGGCACACATTGGACCAAAATAAGCATTTAATATATTATTTACTAAATAACCCATGACAATCTATTATCATGAAAATGAACAAATTTTTTTATACTTGTACATAATATATCCTTTCATAAAGAAACAGACAGGTTTAAACAAGAAAGAGTATTTTTATATATTATTCAAATATGTAAAAAGTAAATTTGCATAGGAATATATCTTATGAGTGATATAATATATTCACAAAATAATACAATTCAGTGCTTATATACACCTCATAGTGCCTAAATATGCATTCTATATCATCGGCTGAAATCCGGAACTGAAGTAAAGACGATCCACTGGGAATTCAGAAATTGCATGTGTCTAACTTGTCCCGCAATGATATACTAATAATGTAGCACAACCTCTGCAAACCTAGTGTTTATTTAAATTAAATGCCAAATTTGCACCCCTCAGTCAATCAAAGGACTTCAAACTATTTCCCTGCGATCTCAAGTTTTTTTTTATACAATGACATCTATATACGCCACACAGCACTCTGAACCAGATGTTACAATCTCCATTAAAAGCTTTAATGTTGAGGACATAATTTCATCCCAAAATAATGATTTTGAATTGATAAATTCCATCCAGAGTTGCAAATGGTGAATTTTGTTCTGTCCGTAAGTAGAATTTGTTAAAAATCATTTCAACTGGTCGATGTAGGGATATTTGCATATCCAATATTTTGATAACGCAGTCACTGTTCATGGTATTCGAAGGGAATCTGTGTTGGTGACAATGTCAACTCTCCTATAATCAGTACACATACGAAGTATTATCTAGATTCGTACAAGAATACTTGGTGAATTCCAATTACTGTTACTTGCTTATATTAAATCATTCTTGTGAAAATATTGAAATAGTGTTTTCAAACATTCCTAAGTGGGATGATTCATCCTGTATGGATGCTGATTCACAGTTGGAAAATCTGCAGTAGCAGCTCCATGGTAAACTATTTGTTCTTTTCGGAGTAATCTGGAAACAAATGCTATTATTCACATACTTAATAGCACCTGATGCTTGGGATTACTTTTCTCTTGTGGCAGCAGCTGAATAATATTCTGTTCAGTATTTCGAATTCAGAACATTGGTTACGCCAATGCTTTTACAATACGACTTCACGTCATAGTTTAAATCCTCAATGTGTAATGTTCAGATTGTATGATTTACAGGCCGGTCTCTCATCATTTGGTAGAACAACTATTTTCCGCGGAGCATAAATGAAATAATTTTAGTCATTTATCTACTTTTGATTTTTTTTAGAACCATACTATCTAGAATAAAGAGGATTCGGATGTATGGGCAAGATGGCCAGAACTGTATCACACGACCAAAAATCCTTTTATTTGTATTGTATGATATCGCAATTTTATTTTAACAGAATAGATTAAATATTAGTTCCTGGTCTTTTAACAATCTCTATTTGAAATCAGAGGCATAGTCAAGAAGATTTAGATTTTACTCCTCGAATGTAAGTAGTTTCTCTTTAATTAAATGGACCCAATGACATGTTTAAAACGACAAAAACTAACTGAATCTTGAACAGGTTATATAATATCAAACAAATGAACACTACATTCCCAATCTTTTGAATATATCAAAGTAATATCACCAAATCATATCATTCAAATTTCTTGAAATCTTCACTAGGCGCCTATACTTCCAGATTGATAAGCAGAATTTATAAACATTTTAATGACTAATTCATGTATAGTTTGCTGTGAAAAAGCTATGCATACAATTTGACGATTGATACGATTTGAAGGCCAATACATGTAAAAAAAAAAGAACTTTATTATAGCCTAGTTTATAATTTTTTTGCACGAATAGCATCTGGAAATCTTCTGGGCACACATTATGATCAATAAGTATTGGCTGTCTGTTGTCTTACAACCTACAATATTCCGCATCCAAAGCAGACGCTCTTACAACAAGGCCACCTGCCATGGTTTCTTCACAAAGGAAGACAAATGTCCACACCTAATCAAACTAAACATATCAGGGGCGACATCTCTCATAGTAGGATAAGGGTACCAGTGATATGTTGCTCAATTTGCAACAATCCTATAGTAGTTCATCATTCAAGCATTAATTTTTAATTTCTAAAACAGTAATGCAGCCACTACCTCTTAAATGTATTTCTTTACTGACCACATAAATGGACCTTCAATCTCACAAATACTTAATTCATGAACATCATTTAAGATTCAAATAAAGCTAGTCATACTAACATTAGAAACTGCATAAGTAATAGAAACTATGCACTAATTATCAATTCTACGAAAAATAGTTATGGAATCTCTAGGGAGAAACAATTGTGTTTTGATAGGGTATGCCATCCTTGCACACAGAGGCAGTGTTCTCAATATATTTCCAAACTAAAGAGTAATCTGTCGGCTAATTCCAAATTATCATGGACATTTTATCTTGTGTGTCTTCTCAAAGGCTGTAATTTAAATCATTCCTAAAACTATGCTGCATATGTTTCGATATTTCAGCTATACATGAAAAATCATGATCTGAAAACTGTAACAGAATTGAAACCGAGTGGGAATTCTCTGTTTGGACTAAATGAATAACAAAAACACAAGGTGATGAATGATTGAATTTATAGAATGCGTTACTAGATATATATATATATATATATATATATATATATATATATATATATATATATATATATATATATATATATATATATAAATAATAAATATAAAACAAATTGAAAGACTCTTACACGTACACTACTATCATGTGACATACAATATATTCTAAACACACTCATAAAATGAAAAAAAAAATGAAAACGACAATATGATTTAACATAACAAAAGTTATCACATGCTATGAAAAAAAATGAAAAAATTAAATACGAGATCCACTTAATCTCGTAAAGTATTTGACAGAGATTCACAAAATCTCTTGAATGAAAATAAGCAATACTCAAAATGTTATTTCTGGCACTTCGACCACTTCCTGCGTTCAACGCAAATGAACACAAACATACGCTACTCAACTGGAATCCACTTCCTAAACTGAATACAGTTTATACGACGTATGAACCCAAATCTGGTCGACTCATTCAACACCGAATCTCCTGCTAGGCTTCGACAGTTCCACTTAGACTTCGTTTGTCCACTAAAGTAACATATCTGATAATGTTCTAGCTTTCTTAATGTCCGCTATCCTATGGGCTACAATTGGATCCAACAGACTCTAATGGTTTCCATAATTCACGACAGACTCCCGCAATTACAATAGACTCCAGGGGTCTATATTGATATCGAACTGTCTACAATGATATCCAACCACCTTAAATAGTTTATCGAACAGGTTACTATATCATCCGACTGGATCACTCGTATCCAAAAATAAAATAAAAAAGCTACAATAAAACAAAACTATTTGTTCCAGGGGTCTATATTAATATCGAACTGTCTACAATGATATCCAACCACCTTAAATAGTTTATCGAACAGGTTACTATAGCATCCGACTGGATCACTCGTATCCAAAAATAAAATAAAAAAGCTACAATAAAACAAAACTATTTGTTAATAAAATGGTAATAACAAGCGCTAAAAACGAAACATCACCCGACAGGAAACAAAACCGAGAAATAGTTTCACAAATCAAATAAGACGAAATTTCGACACTTACTCCTATGGCCTGAGACGATGGTAGAAAGTTCGCCTACCACTGATGAAATCCAAATGACTTGTGTCTTAGTTTACAGTGTATCAAGCTTAAGACCATAGGAGTGATTAATAGTCATAGTCAAATAGCCATATAATCCATGCTTTCCAATTGCTCTACGCCTGCATGTAATTTCTAATCACACTACCCGGTAGTCAGTGATTCTTCCCCAGGTAATATTGTACACCTGTACAACAAATAAAGTATAAAATAGATTATAGGCAAAGGGTTAGCCTTATTCTGTGACATATGCTGCATATGTTTCGATATTTTAGCTATACATGAAAAATCATGATCTGAAAACAGCAGATACTATAACAATATCATTCTACTCTATTTTGATGATTCGCCGTTTTGACACCAAGTCATAAAATCTCAGCTCTCAAGAGAATAAACGTCCCAATGGCAAAATAAAATGTTCTTGCCATAAACATGCATTTCACTAATTATCATAAATCAGTGAAGTTCTGATCAGTTCCAGATGCAAATAGCTATTCGAGATTGCTAACAACTTATTGTCAATGTGTTCCTGAAAACAGCAGATACTATAACAATATCATTCTACTCCATTGTACACTTCCACTTACCTTTTCCCCAGTGTACCTTCCGGACCTATTTACAAATATACAAATTTCTTCCGTGACAAAAATACACACCATCAGAGAAAAGCTTGACAAAACAATTTCAATTGACTCATTTTCACCATACAGTTGCGATACAGAATTTCATTGGCAACAGTTATAACCATATGAACCTGTCTATATTAATTTACTACGCACAATTGTGATTATTGCAGAACTTGATCTGATTCCGACATCACTGTTGCTTGAGTACCTAGATCCAATACTGCCTTCACTAACTGATGTTATTAATACATCTCTCTCATCAGGGGAATACCCCATCGTCTTTTTAAACTGCCATTGTAAAGCCTCTGCTGAAGAAACCAATACTCGAGCATAACAATTTAAAGAACAACTGCCTAGTTTATAATCTCCCATTCATGTGAAAAGTCTTAGAAAAAAATTGTTTTATCCAAGCATGCATCTCATCTGAATTCAATGTCATTTTTGTAATGTACAGTCTGCATTTCGCCTTGCTATAGTTCTGACACTACTCTTCTAAGAATAGTCATCACCGTCCTTGACTTGTCTTCAGCAGTTGATGCATTAGACATTATATATCAATTCAGGGTCACTAGTATGTATTTGGCATTTATGATACAGCCTTACTATGGTTCAAGTCCTACTCGATAAACAGGACATAAATTGTGTCTATACATAGAAAACACTACAGCCAAGTTGATCTATGCTGTGGTGTTCCATGGGTGTCCGTTTATGGACCTGTTCTCTTTTCGAATATGATACATCAACATCTGCTGTGTCATCAATTGCATGCTGATGACATCCAGATAGACAAATCTAGCCAACCAACCGAAGCTTAACCTACAATCAAAGGTGTAGAGAAGTGTATTTCCATTGCGAAATCATGGATGATATGTAACAAGCTGCAGATACTCGATGATAAACTGAAGCCATTCTGATTACAACACAAAGATTTTTTTATTCACATCATATGCCACAGACAATCAATATTGTCAATGCCACCATTAAATTGACACAGTCAGTAGGAAACTTAGGTGTCACTCTCGACAGTACACTCTCATTGCGTCAACAATATTTAGGCTGCGCATATCTTGAGATGAGACGAATAAGCTCCTTTCACAAGTATATGTCAGTTGATGTCACTAAACCACGCGTGTGTTCGTTAATACTTTCAAAACTAGACTATTGAAACTCAGTCCTGTAGAGTGAGTTTCAATATCTACTCCAGTACTTCACAAAGTTCAAAACATGGTTTATATGATCATCCTTAGAGTACTACGATCAAAGCTAACCTGTCCCATGCTTCGTACTCTACACTGGCTATCCATTCAATCCAGAATTAAACGCGTACTCTATGTTACGTTTCACTGGTCTCCAGTGCAACATACGTAATCGACCTCACAAGCAAGATACTTACGCTCCTCTTCTGACACTCGTATTCACATTCTCTCACTATGACAATGAAATCATATGGACAACGGTCTTTTGCACACCAGGGTCCAGCAACGTGGATCTAATTGCTCACTGAACTTACGCAAAGGCAGTGATCTCATTCAGGAGCGCTCTTACAACTTACCTATTTCAATTGCAGGAACAGACTTTTAAGACCTAATATTGTTTCCTTACCTTAAATATTTACAGCATATTTTCTCTTTTCCAATTTTGTCATGTTTGTTTTTATTTTTTAATCATATCATTATCTGTTTTTAAGTGTTGTTAAAATCTTGTAAAGTGCTTAGAGCTTCTAAAGAATAGTAACTATGCAAAGTCCTCATTTTCATCATCATCATAATCATCATCATCATCATCATCATCATCATCATCATCATCATCATCATCATCATCATCATCATCATCATCACCATCATCATCATCATCATCATCATCATTATTATTATTATTATTATTATTATTATTATTATTATTATTATTATTATTATTATTATTATTATTATTATTATTATCGAAAACTTTAATAGCTATGGCTATACAAACCAACCTCTGCTTAAAACAATCATCTACTGAACCTGTGATGGCAGTGTGACAGCAGCGGACACCTACATTACTAACAGTGCTTAGAATGCTGTAAAGCATTCTCAAGTTCCATTTGGAGCTGTTGAAATTTTCTTAAGGTTTTTTTTCTTGCTACTTTAATATGCGCATATTTATAAAAAGCAAATAATTTTATTATATATTTCATTGATTTATTTGCATCATTTGTATCTGTGGAAATATGTCGACGATCAAGAATCTAAGTACGTATTAGACAACGGTAGTATAATGCGTGCATTTCTCAACATGAATAATAATGGCATTAATAATCTCAGAACACAAGAATCTGAGTTTAATGCTGAAACGAAAAAATACGTCGATGATAAAGAAGTTCCAATCAGTAAAGAAACTGCCACACTCAAAACTGATTTTACCGGTCTCGTGACCACGTTTTTAAGTTTTTGCAGAAACATAAACAGAACTAATAAAAAATTTTTTGGGAAATCCACCAACTGTTGACATAAAACACGCTATTAACAAGAAACTCAACGATATTATCAGTGGAATTCCCGACTTTATTTTTAAAAAAAGCCTGATTAAAATTCCTCACAATCAGATAAAAAATATTGTGTATACAGTTGCATCTGGGTTTGGATTGCAGACACCAGAAAATAAAACCATCAAACACACTGCGGAGATCACTGGTATATATAGGATGTCCGTACTTAGCGTTGTAGATTTTAGAATATTTACTACATCTCCATCAATTGGTGATTTTTCTAAAATTGTATGTGTTTGATAAAGATGCTGAAGGAACATTTACGATCAAATCAACGAGTAGAAGTTTGTCTCAAACTAATTACTGGTGGAGTTTGGAATTTGTAACTCAATTAATTATTTAACGTCTTAGTATAATGGATTAAATAACTACACCTATCAACATTCAACGTCACATATATAATCAAAAATATGAATGCCTGGCCAAACTAAAACAAATACCATTGACCATGATACAGTGAAAGTAAAAAAATATCGTAGACGTATGGTTGTCATTGATATAGTTGTGTACACACTTTCGACTATTGTTGCTGGATCCGGAATAATATTATCGACATTAACAATTACAGCTTCAGCAATTATAATAATTATTGTTTCAACTTCAACGACTATAGCAGGCATTCTTAGTATCATTGCTAAAAAGATAGCTACATGTTCAAATGATAAATTGCGTGACTATATAATAAAATTACACAAAGCAGCAACAACCTATTCTAAACTATCTGGGTACATTTCCTCTTATCTCAGTGATGGTAAAATATCTGACGAGGAGTTCACAACGATAACTAAAACCTACGATTAAGCATTTAGAATAGGTAGTGATTCTGGTGACAATAACCGAAGTAAAATAAATGGAGAATTAAACAATAACAATAATAATGTCAACATCTGAACATCGCTCGGAGATTCAGTCCATGACTACATCAAGAGAGTTGTTACAGAAGATCGTCACTAATACAACTCCTTCAAAAACTACTATCATAACAATAAGTTCGACCAATCCTGAATTTAGCGTTAACTTTCCAACCGCAATTCCAGTAAAAGAGATAACATTAGCTCAGTTACGGGTTTATTATATCTGGCCTAATATTAGATCAAAACCATTTGGTGGACTACAGCCATATAATTCAGTAGTATTTACAAATAAGAATAAATCTGATGGAACTCCCGATTGGAAGGTAGTTAATATTCCAACTAGCAGTTATCAAATAGAGCAAATCAATGAGGAATTCAGGCGCAGAATTAAATTATTACAGGAAAAGTATCCAAAATAGCAATTACTGTATACGAACCAACATTATCGTCGGTGATTGAAATAAATTCTCCTGATAATCAAAGTTAGATTATATCAGTACAAGGATGGCCTGAAGTTGCACCAGCTTATCAAGGACCATCATAACCACAGAGATTCGACTTCGTCATAGATGTTTTAAAAAATTTATACAACTTCTAAGGTATGAAAAGGTAGAAGACGCTTATAAGTGGCGACGATATTTTGGTGATAGAGCTATACATGATATAGATAGAACAAAAACAATTTATGGTAAAAGAGATATAATTGCAATACTTGATATTGATGAAATAAATTAATATGCTACTTACAATTAAATCTGAGCATGAATGTGTATTTAAAAGTCTACAAAATTTACTTTCAAGTATTAATGTTTCTTACAACGATGACTTAAAAAATCAAAAAATTGAATCGATACAACATTTGAATCAAGTAGCTTCAGACCTAGTGTTTATGAATATTATTGGTAACAGAGAAAAACATTTAGCAAAACCAATGGCTTGACACGCTAGAGCGAATGTAGTTAATGAAGATGATCCAGTTCAGCGTGTTCACTCAATCGATTTTTCACAACCGTTTTTATAAAACATTTCAGAATTACGCGAGAACAACTATCAACATTCATTATTCCCGGATTTGACTCGTCCGAGTGAAAGAGATCAGTTAAAGATCTTATTGATGATCACTTTAAAAGAATATGTGATTCATGGAAAAATTAATTCCGCCCCCAACAGTTCTCAGATATAATAATGACCCATATGGAGAAGGTCGTCATATTACACCTAATTTTGTTAATACAACATCAACCATCACAGCTTTATTTTGTTGGTTCGAGTTTTCATCCAGATACTCGACGTATTCGAACTATTATAGCGTTGGCAGCATCGTATTCTTCCGCATGAACGAGATAATTTTTATTTGATATTATTTTATAATCCCTACATGAAATTAATAGGCAGCAGTACATTTACGCCTAGTAAAGTCATATAGATGGTATTGGGAAAATTCGTTTTTATACATTGTCATGTATATAACTCGAAGTCAAATATAATACACGATTATATATTGCCAGAGGCTTCCATTCACATGTAATGATGAATTCGTTTAATATATACAAAAGAAATCCATATATTTGTAGATTTTAGTTATAATGTTTCCTAAATATATATTTTTATCACTTAGTTTAGCCTCGCCTTTGTTAGCGAAATTATTGCATTACATTTCTCCTTTATATTGCAATGTGAAATCAAACATTCATCTTCTCTATAATATATCGTTTATAAAACAGAAAATATAATGCAAAATTACGTGTTTTCATAATCAGAAAATGTATAATGCTGTTTTTTTGTTAAGTATATATTAACTAATTCAATATATTTGTATAATGCGTCGCTAGCTCAGTTGGTTAGATGTACAAGTTGTGGTAATTGCGATTGGGGTTCGAATCTTATGAAAGACAAAAATTTGTCTATGGGAAGGGGACGATTTTATGCACACGAAATATTATCTATTTAGTGGGGTGACCCGGAAATGTTCCTCGAAATTCAACAAACAAATCATACTCCTCACTATATAGATCACATAGTGAACGCTATTTAGCGCTTATATATGTCGCCAAAGTAGGGAGTATGGTACGTTTGTTGCAAGTAGACAAGGTTCCCCGCCTTAGGTGTTGTCTTGTGTACATATTATGTGTTTGTGTGCTGTCTTGTGTCGTCCAAAAATAGACCAGTAGGAGGTAATTTAACCCTGTGATTTGCTAATGGTTACTCCCACAGGGGCCATTTCGAAAACACAACTAAAAAAAAACCTAATGAGGTTCAAGGTCACAAAGACCATTAAGTATTCTGAGTTTCTAGACTTTCGATATGAATAATCTAGGAAATCTTTGCGAGGGCAACAAATGGTCGCAAAATAAGACATGCACCGCAGACAGACCTCTGAAGTTTCTAACATTTCGTCTTAATAGTTAGAAACTTCGCCTTGAGGGTAAATATCTAAATAAAATTCAGAACCTCATTACGTTCATCTGATCAACTAAAGGTTCAAAGCCTTGTCCCTGATTAACAAATCAATCACATGACCATCCGTAAATATACTCATGCTCATCAATCAGTTTATGTATAACCTCTGAACTTGCGCGGATGTCAAAATGGCAACCTCAATGTTCACAAAGGTCAAAATGTGCCGTCTGAAATCAATCACACATCGTTAAATAACCATTGAATATATCATTGTATATAACAATCCTCATCTTAAAAAAGTCCTCCATGAGGAAGAGTATTTTTATTGTTTTTCTCATATCATCTTCAACTGCGAATAACCACACTGATCCATATTTCGGTGATATATGATAACTCACTTTTTTAATACAATCGCTTATTAATTTAGGTTTTATACCAGTATATGCTGACGCTGTCTTGATCGAATTAAATCTTTTACAAAATCTATTTGTTGGATCGAATCCAACATGTCTGATTGCTGGTTTATAATAAAACATTATATATATATATATATATATATATATATATATATATATATATATATATATATATATATATATATATATATATATATATATATATATATATATATATATATATATATATATATATTCTAAACCAAGAAGACTAGAAAATGAAAACTATGCACTAGTAGAATTTAACATTTTCTAAATCTTATTATCCTTCAATTTTTACTATAAGAATAACCGGTATAGAATCAAATATCCGGGATATAATCTGCGTTACGTATGTACACAAAGTAAAAATAGATGTCGCTTTGGCTTGTAGACTTTTAGGGAATTATACAACGTTTTCAGTTTCCGCAACTAGTCTATACAAGCTGGTTGTATTTATAGTTTTAGCACATGTGAAGACAGAAATGTAGAGGTTTACAAACACAACGTTTTTGTGTTTATTTGTTTGTCGTAACTATGTTTTGTATTTGCCTTTGAAAAAGACTCATTAAGAGTCGAAAGCGCTTAGGCTAGTTAGTTACTAGATTCGTACTGTTCGTCGTCAGTTTATTGCATATATTTTAATTAATCCCTGACACACGTGATCCCTTGGTGGATCCAGTACGCTTGAGAGGGTTGTTATTCGCCATATGATTTGTATTCTTTATATATATATATATATATATATATATATATATATATATATATATATATATATATATATATAATTTGTTTAATATAACATTTTCGACTAATAAGTAGTAGAGATAATTGATGTATCCTATCTAAGAGACACCTCGGCCCCAAAACATATTTTTGTCAGAAAATGAGTTATCATTTTGAGCTAACAAAGGTTGCTGATAAAAATGTTAACCAACAACGTTTTGGGAGTGCCGGGGGTCTCTGAAAAAGGATCATTAATTATCTTCTACTACTAATGTGACTCGTGTAAGCACGATTTTTGCATGAGTTTTATCATATTAAGTAAACAGTCAGAAATAGCCATGAAATGATTGGCTGTGACCAAGGTGATTACTAATAATACTTGTTGAATTATATAATGTGATGTGGCTAGATTTCTAAATCTTCGTGATTTCTTCATGCTTGTAAATGGGGTGTGGCTTTAATTTGCTTTATATACTCAATTACCTGCGAAATAGTCAGTCATAGTCGAGAGTTAAATTTTAACATCTTAGAGTTTCAAATCATATCTTTTAGAGTTTCTAATACCTTAAAGAAGAATAATGTATTCGTGTGCTGGAAAGAGTTATTCGTTCGTACATATGATGAATAAAGCGTTCTGTTACTGATTATAACTCCACCTCATCTACCTTCTAAATAATTTTTTCTCTTGAGAACTACACAATTGGCTTCTGACAATGACATTTGCTGAAATTATTTATAAATTGGAACAAACAATACAAATCGTGATTCGCAATTGAAATTCTGGACATTTATGTTAACCTTAGTATTACGTCATCATCCGCCATTTGGAACGGAATTGAGATTCAGATTACGTCAATTTGGAACTGTTTATTCACGGGACTTATGGGTTTTCACATTTTTAGGACAAATTTTTCGATCTTGTTCGTAAATGGTTAGCTTTATTTCATAATTTTACTATTTCACCGTGTTTTCTAGGGAAATAAATTATTTTTTAAAATTTACAAAGCTTGTTGTCTTCGAACTTTTCTCTATGTTACTTTAAACGAGCGGATACGTAACAATACATATTGTTTTATGTGTTTGGACTAGCTAATGTACAGACGAAGAAGATCGTTTATGGTTTTTTTGCTTTTTTAATTTATAGCATAGACATTTAACACAGTAAAATATCAGTTTCGTGAAATATTTTAAGTTTGTTTTCTTCTTTTTTATAATACTATATTTACTCGTGACCTGTTATTATTGGACGGTGTTATGTACATTTTTTGTAACTCATGGTGCATACTTTTTTTCTGATTTTTGTAATGTGTTATATATTTATATAAATTGTAGTGATTTTGTACGTGTATTTAGTCTATTCATAGATAATAAGGAATGCAAAATTGCATACGATCTATAAATAAATGCTAACATATGTGATGAATTTTACTAATGACGAAATTATTAATAAATGTTTTAGGAGAATCCGTCTTGTTCAATTGGACAAATTGTTGAGGTGGAATCCCAGAAGAAATGCATTAATTCCTATTGGATGAGTTAAGTTACATGAATAAGTACTCTGAAATATTATATTACGTAGTAAGATCTGTCAGGTGTGGTATATTACGATATATCGTCGTCTCTGATTCTTGAAGATGTATATAATAAGAGAATTGAGCAATGAGATTCATTCTATTTTTTTGAAGTTGTTCTGATTTCTTGTGGTTCTGTTGTAACATCAAGTCTGCAAACGTATTTTATGTTGTACTTAAATATTATTTGACAGGAAAACCTTTTGCAATATTCAGAAGTGCCCCTTTTTAGACTATAACGTTTTGTTGAAACTGTTGTGAATTATAAATATGTTTATTTCGTCAGGTTCATATTACTGCTTTAAGACTAAGTAAACTTCCAAATGTTAATATCTAGAGCTTTAAAATACAGAGCATGGGTTAAAACAAACAGTGTTGACATAGTATATGAAGTAGCTATTTTAGAATAAAGCACGTGGATAGATATATTTAAAAAGAAATCATTTATAGAAAAAGATGGGATAAAATACCATTTGTTAAACATGAAGTGCATGTTTCAGTTGTGTGAATACAGTATAACGTAAAAAAGAAAAAGGAATGAATGTATCAAGTCACGAAATCTTTGTGACAAGTCAAGTCACCAGCCTAAACGTAGCCAGGGATATAGTTCTAGGCATGGCGGAGGATAAAGTAGAAAAATGAAGAGAATTCATGCATCCTAAATATGTCAAAGTGGGGCCATTGATGGATGTCCTTGATAATGTCATTCAAGTGAGGTGCTTTTTTTTGCAAGATAGCCAATTTCAGCGAATTTTTTGTCTTGTGGGGTTAGAGAAATTAAAGCTGAAGATAAGATGAGAAAGGCATTAAAAGAAGAGGTAAAGAAAATCAAAGAGACATGGAAAAAAAAAGAGGAAGGACAAAGAAAACAGAAGGAAAAAGAAGAGTTTGAGAGACTGAACAACTTGTTGAATGTGCAAGAAAAAATTTAGATCAATGAGACATCCTGACTGGATGCCAGAGAAGGAAAAGAAGAAGAAAGGAATCATAGAGAAAGTGAAAATCTGGTGAAAGGACTGGAGAAAATAGAAGAACCCAAAGGCTCTTTTCAGGGCCACTCCTATATCTTGAAAATAAATTTTTTAAAAATAAATTGCCAAAGATGTATATCTTTCCTTGTATATGTCTATGTCTCCATTTTATGTCTCTACTTAGGTAGCCACGCGTATTTAGGTCAGCTACTTGCAACATTGTTGCCAATCTCCAGTACCGTGACGTTTTCCTACCCGTTCCATTCCTACTGACTCTATACTCAGTCTTGAGGCTATAGTTCCGGGACCCTTTCTAACACAGAAGTCTACGTGAAACTATACATTTTGAGGCTATATTTGATATGACCAAATTTAGCATTATGATCTACGTGAG
Source organism: Potamilus streckersoni (assembly GCA_016746295.1). Lineage (NCBI taxonomy): Eukaryota > Metazoa > Mollusca > Bivalvia > Unionida > Unionidae > Potamilus > Potamilus streckersoni. Next base: position 302,095 of record JAEAOA010001983.1, read on the forward strand.
GCTATAGTGGTCCTTATAACTACTGTTACTTCTATAACTGAAGCACCCAAAGGCTTAGCCATTAAATAACACTCATAGTAATTGAGTATTTAGGTGTATATAATTCAAATTCAGTTGTTGTTGTGCTTAACGCCATTTTTCAGCACACGATAGGCTATTCATGGCGGCCAGTATTAATGGTGGAGGAAGAAACCGGGAAATCACCGGAAAGAACCACCTACCCAAGAGAAACTACTGGCAAGCTTTCTCACATATTCACATTCGCCGAATCATAGACTCTAACCCACGCAGACAGAGGTGAGATGGCAGTGATCCGTAACGGACAGCGCTTTAGACCACTCAGCCACTCGGGGCCGCAATTCAAATTCAAATCAAATTCAAATCATAAGCATGGAAACTCAGACAGATATGACTCATACACAATAATGAATCCACCTATCTTCCAAATGGCATACATAAACGTGGGCAAAAAGAAGGTGACGGAAGTGGTTAGTAGGATGGCTGATGATGACAGTTTCATGGCTACTAAATCAGACCGCCGATTCCAGAATAAAATCTACTGAGAAAACAAAAAGAAAATAGCTCGGAGGGTGTCTGGGAACAAATTGACTCCCAAAATTTGACATTTGAAACAAAATATGAGAAAGCAATAAGAAATTATTTAACAAACAATTTCCCCAAAGCAAACTATCCATTGTTTACAAAATATATGAAATATAACATTAGGCATTACCTTAAAAAGACTGGTTCTGATGACACACTGAGAAGGGGGAGGGTATATAGAGAAGGTTTAATATAATCTTTGGTGAAGACAAAGAAGACTTTGTTTTTAGTAAAGACAACTTCGAGTTTTCAAGGGAGAAGATAACATCTTTATATTTTGATAAAAACCCGAGATTTAAACATATTATGAGACACCTTTCAAAAGTAAAATATTAAAACATGTTTGCCAACCATTGAAAGCTAAATTCATTTCTAAGCTATGGACCAATAACATAATAATTAAAACAAGACACTGAAAGGAAACAACACAAAATCAGGAAACTTTTGGACGGATTGTTTTCTGTTAAAGGCCTATTATACACCTATGTAGAACTTTCTAAGGCACTGACAACTACTGGACTTCTGATCAGTCCCTTTCATTAATTATGACAAACAAACATGGAACTCTAGGAATGTAACGGAGAAGAAAAGAAATTTTAGAAATTTTTTGATGTTCATATAGCCACAGTAGCTGCATCCAGCCATGTCCGTTCACCAGATGGAATATATAAGTGCAAGCGACAGAAACAAAAAGCCGGTTGAAAACCAAGTTAATTATAGAGGTTAAAAATGGCCAACATTAACATTTAATAGGCAGTAATTAAGATGAATTAAAGTTATCTATATTATCGTGATTGCATAAAATGGAATGAAACAAATTGTCTAAGAAAATCAGCAGCGGAAAATACTTGAATTGATGCAATTAAAGAAGTAATTACAAGGCGTACATGGGGCCCCGAGTGGCCGAGTGGTCTAAAGCGCTGTCCGTTACGGATCACTGCCATCTCACCTCTGTCAGCGTGGGTTCGAGTCTAGAATTCGGCGTATGTGGACATGTGAGAAAGCTTGCCAGTAGCTTCTCGTGGGTCGGTGGTTCTTTCTGGTGATTTCCCGGTTTCTTCCTCCACCATTAATACTGGCCGCCATGAATAGCCTATCGGGTGCTGAAAAAATGGCGTTAAGCCCAATGACAACAACAACAACAAGGCGTACGGACATATAGACAAGTTGAGTGCGAGAATAGAAATATCTGAGTATGTTTGGGTATATTTAAATATTTTCTGGAGTATTTGCATAGTATTTGTATCTATGTAATTGTTACATACATTTTGGGAGGTCTTTGGAAGTATTTAGGCAGTATTTGAGTATATTAGGCGGTAGTTGAGTATCTTTGGCAGTATTTGGGTAGTATCTGTATCTGGGTATTTAGATGTATTTGGGTAAATCGTGTCGCCGTTTGTGTTTGGATACAAACGATAATGTTCACCTACATCGTATATAATCCTAAAGCCTGCATAGCCAGTTCAGTACAATCTACATTTTATGAGTATTAACACACCTGATAAATCTGAATGTACACATATAATTATATGAAAATTAATTACAAGCGATAAAGAGTGATGCGCTTCGCCAAACAAACATTAATTTTGCGAGAGAGAGAGAGAGAGAGAGAGAGAGAGAGAGAGAGAGAGAGAGAGAGAGAGAGAGAGAGAGAGATCCCATTTTAAGCAACAAGTAGCTTGTATGATATTTGTATTGTTGGTATGAGCTTTTTACCAACATTACATAAAAGACAATAAGACATTAAATCCAGCAAAACAGCATGATACATAGATACAGTGAGAAAAAACACAAAGCATAATTTAATTATGGCATGCAAAGCAATTTTAAAAAATGAGCTAAGACTAAAAGTAACTTGTTTAAAGAGAGAGTGGGTTTACAAACAAAACGGCAAAACACGTTACTGTTCTCAATCACGACAGTAGAGTGGGGTAGGGTAATGTTTGCCATTCCAGTATAAAATTCTGAATCACAAATTATAATTGATGAATGAAATGAGCAAGTTGTAATATATTTTGCCTTTTTATTTTATATTCATGTTTTTGTTATTTCTTTATATATTTTTATATTTTTGTTGTTGTTTATTGCGTGTTTGTTTAATATTTTCAGGGAGGTGTGTTTTGTTTTTTTAAATTTGATATTGTGCACTAGCCACCACCACTCCAAATCCTTATTAGTGAGTGCACATGTTCCATTTCCCTAAAGCAATTACTATACAGAGGATAAAACTACTTTGCTTTTAAACGTTTTCATTGCATGGAATTTTGAAGGATCTATCGACAGACAGGAAGAGACAAGCTGTG
>JAEAOA010001983.1:312500-396379 GCA_016746295.1 Potamilus streckersoni
TTCTAAGCAAAAGTGAACTTGTAATATCTCTTGTTGGGTGTTGCTTGGGTTTTTTTTAGGAATTGGGATAAAGTGCATGTTTCAAAACTTTTGATAAGAATAGACTAAAAAAGATATTGTTTAAGTGTTAGGAAAAACTATGATCAAAGCTTTTTTTCTCTACATGAAGAAAAGTTCCTACAATCATCCACATATCACAGCATACTGAAATAAATGCCAGCTGAGGTAGGCCTGAGAAGTCACAAGTCAAGTGTTCTTAGAGTGACCAAGTTACTGTCCATGTCATCATCAGTCCCATAGTCTGGTAAACCGTTGGGGTACCACACAAGACCAAACATTCAGCTTCCTCCATTTTTTCTCGATTTTCTGTCTTTCTCAATGAGTCTCTCAATGTCAAGCCTGTCCACTCTTGAATGATGTCTTCCCACCTCTTTCTCTGCCTGCCTCTCTTTCTTATTCCTTGCAGTATTGTCTTGGTAAGTCCTGATGACCCGTAAGACATGCCCTACCACTGCAGTTTACATTTTTTCACTGTGGTCAGGAGGTCTTCATGAGGTCCAATGGCTTGTCTGATCCTTTGCCACATTTCTTCATTGGTGACACAGTCTTTGTGTGAGACACTGAGGATTTTTTGAAGCAAAAGTGGAATCTCTGTGGCCTGTATCCTTTTCTCTAAGTCATCTGGTATGGTCCATGATTCACAGGCATAGAGAAATATGGAGAAAACCAGTGAGTGCATTAGTCTCACCTTTTAACTGAGTGCCATGTTCTTGTCATTCCAGATAGGCTTCAGTTTTGACAGTACAGCTGCTGTTTGCGCAATCCTAGAGAGTACTTCATTCTTTGATCCTTCATCTGTTACAAATTCCCCCCCCCAATACTTGAAGCTGTGGACTATTTCTAGCTTCGTAACCTGAAGTCAGTACTGATGCCCTTGGTGTTGCTGGTCATCAGTTTGGTCTTCTCTGTATAGGCTGTGGAGGTTTTGTCGAGGCTCTCTACTAAGCTAACTATTTCTTGTTCATTTCCTGCTAGTCTATCAATGTTGTCGGCAAAGCGTAAATTGGTGACTGTTCTGCCTCTGATGCTGACTGTCCCTTCATGCTTTTCAAGTGCATCAGCAATGATTCTCTCCAGAAAGATGATGAATAATGTGGGAGAGAGCAGACAGCCTTGTCTGACTCTGACTGTTGTTCTGAACCAGTCCCCTATGCTGCCATTGAAGTATACTGTAACTGGTAGCCTTATCACACAGGTGCTCTATTGCTTTGATGAGGTTGGCATTGATGTTGTACAGTCTCATGGTCAGCCACAAAGCTGCATGCCATACATTGTCAAATGCCTTCTTGAAATCCATGAAGACGTGGTACATATCTTGCTGCTGTTGGAGGTACTTCTCACACAATGTCCTGAGCTTAAAGATCTGGTCTGCTGTGCTACACCCTGCTCCTCGGCAATGATCTTTTCAGCCTGTGGTTTTAGTCTGTTTAGCAGTATCCTCAACATGACTTTGTATGGATGGGTTATAAGACTGATTATATGGTGGTTTTGACACTGTTATAAATTGTTTTTCTTGAGGAAGGTGATAAATAGTGATTGTGTCCATTGTGATGGCCATTCTGTTAACCAGATCTTGTCGATATATAAAATAGTACCAATATAATAATCAGAAGGAGTAGCCTTAAGAATTCACAGGCCATCTTTTTAAAGTAATAATCAACAGGTGAAGGCATGTGAAGTAACAAGCTGGATGCTCCTAAAATCATGATAATTTAATAGAGCCAAACCTGTCATAATCAGCCACTGAGAAGTTAATAAAGTATCCACTTAAGGGAGGTGACTGTGTAATAGAGGTGACCACTTTAAACATGGATATCTTAACAATATTCAGACTGTCTCAAGAGAAGCCATTGTTTGGAAGGTGAGAAAAGTATCCCAAGAATGAATGTCATTGCATGATGATGATGACGACGACGATGATGATGATGATGATGATAAATCTATTTAAAGACAGTAACACAATTAGCTAAGAACTAATCTACCTTGAGATTCTCAAATAGAGGTGGTCTTGAAGATAGGTTTGACTACATTATTGCCACCATTTCATTTTTGTGATGCTCTATTTTTTGACAATTTAAATCTTGTCAAATATAAGTACTATGCAGAATCTTCACTAAAGTGATATTTTTGCATAGCATGCCAATTGTAAGTGTTTTTCAGTTTTCTTTTAAAACAGGTACATGTACATGTACAAATAAAACAATGCATGATAATATTTATATGGAAGAAAAGCATAAATGAAATAAAACAAGGAGATGGTAAAACAATTTAGTACACAGATGTTGTTCAAGAATAAACATAGCACAAAGCACTATGATATGGCATGTATAAAACACTCAAGTTAAAACATATAAACACAAAAAATTAATATCAGTATGTTAAGACACATCAAACATATCAATATAGAAATCCTTGCACACAACAAACACAATTTTCCACAACAAGTATAACATCATAATATAATTTATCACAGAACATAAGCATTACAGTCAGTCTCTTAGAGGTAATATATTTATGAAAATTTGTTTCTTATCAGTTTAAAAGTTGGTAATGACATGTACATCTATTTTTGGGAGGTAATTCAAGCCATGGACCCCATTTGAAAGATTACTGTAATTTCTAAAAATATATGCATTCCAGATTTGAGACTAATCTAGTATGGATAACCTAAGATAATTTAATGTGAATTGGTTGATTAAGTGTCTGGGAGCTAAGTCATGCATGACATTCTACATGAAGTAGTTAAGTGCCTGGGAGCCAAGTCATGCATGAAACTCCACCTGAAGTATTTAAGTGCCTGGGAGCCAAGCCATGAATGACATTCTGCTTGAAGTATTTAAGTGCCTGGGTGCCAAGCAATGCATGACATTCTACATGAAGTAGTTAGGTGCCTGGGAGCCAAGTCATGCATAACACTCCACAGGAAGTAGTTAAGTGCCTGGGAGCTAAGCCAAGCATGACACTCCACAAGAAGTAGTTAAGTGCCTGGGAGCCAAGCCATGCATGACATTCTACATGAAGTAGTTAAATGCCTGGGAGACAAGCCATGCAGGACATTCTACATGAAGTAGTTAAGTGCCTGGGAGCCAAGTCATGCATAACACTCCACAGGAAGTAGTTAAGTACATGGGAGCCAAGCCATGCATGACATTCTACATGAAGTAGTTAAATGCCTGGGAGACAAGCCATGCATGACATTCTGCATTAAGTAGTTAGGTGCCTGGGAGCCAAGTCATGCATAACACTCCACAGGAAGTAGTTAAGTGCCTGGGAGCTAAGCCAAGCATGACACTCCACAAGAAGTAGTTAAGTGCCTGGCATGACATTCTACATGAAGTAGTTAAATGCCTGGGAGACAAGCCATGCATGACATTCTACATGAAGTAGTTAAGTGCCTGGGAGCCAAGCTATGCATGACATTCTACATGAAGTAGTTAAGTGCCTGGGAGGCAAGCCATGCATGACATTCTACATGAAGTAGTTAAGTGCCTGGGAGCCAAGCCATGCATGACATTCTACATGAATAAGTTAAGTGCCTGGGAGACAAGCCATGCATGACATTCTACATGAAGTAGTTAAGTGCCTGGGAGACAAGCCATGCATGACATTCTACATGAAGTAGTTAAGTGCTTGGAATGCAAGCCATGCATGACATTCTACATGAAGTAGTTAAATGCCTGGGAGCCAAGCCATGCATGACATTCCACATCAAAAAGCGTCTGTTGCAGTCAGCTTGTTAAAAAATAAATGGAAAATTGAGCATATCAGTAATGTGAGTGAGGTATTTTTTGAAGTCATTCAGTATATCAAAATAATTCTTTTGGCAGACTAAACTGGAACAATAATTTATATGTGTGGAGAATGAGTGTCATTCAAAATTATCCACTTAAGGGAAAGATGAAAAAAGAAGCATTATACTTCTGAATCTCAGAATTGCTTTCTGCGATTTTGCTCAAACATTTTGTCCAAATTAATACCATAGTAATCTTGATACTGTCACATTGTCAAGGTGAAGGGATATGGTGTCAGAAAGGTCACATTGCTATATTTAAGGGATATAGTGTCAGAAAGGTCACATTGTCAAGCTGAAGGCATATAGTGTCAGGAAGGTCACATTTTTAAGGTGAAGGGATATATTGCTAGAGAAGTCACATTGTCAAGGTGAAGGAATATAGTGTCGGAATGGTCACACTGTCAAGGTGAAGGGATATAGCATCAAAAAGGTCACATTGCTATATTTAAGGGATATACTGTCAGAAAGGTCACATTGCTATATTTAAGGGATATCGTGTCAAAAAGGTCATATTGCTATATTTAAAGGATATAGTGTCACTGTAAAGTTGAAGGGATATAAAGTCAGAAAGGTTACATTGTTAAGCTGAAGGGATATAGTTTCAGAAAGGTCACATTGCTATATTTAAAGGATATAATGTCAAAAAGGTCACATAACTTTATTTAAGTTGTATAGTGTCAGAAATGTCACACTGTCAAGTTGAAGGGATATAAAGTCAGAAAGTTTACACTTTTACTCTGAAGGGATATAAGGTTGCATTGTCAAGTTTAATGTATATCGTGTCAGCAAGATTTTCTTCTTTGTAGAGCTTACAAGCAATCCATTGGTTTTGTCATTGTGAAGACTTAGTTTGTCTGCTTTCATAGACATTATTAAGGTCATTCTAAATAACAGACCTTATTACCTTACTTATAAATAGCTAAAATTCATGTACTTTTCCACACTGTAACAATTGTGCTGATTCATGAGAGATTAATTATGTATGTAAATAGCAGAGACAGATATTTTCAGTAGTTGAGATTGGTAGTAGCCAATTGTTGTGGCTTTTAGCTGGACATGTTTTTCAATATATGTAATGCATAATAGTAAAATATAGATTCCTGAAATTATATTTCATAGATAATATAACAACCCCTAACACATTTCTTTGTACATTTTAATGAATTACTCTAATTATCAGAAATGTACAAAGATTTAAAACTCTACCCATCAACTTAACAACATGAATACTGCCAATTTAAAGTGATCAATGAGATCAAATTATGATTATTATTTTTAAAAAAATAGTATTATGATACATATTTACATATATGACTCTCTAGACATTTTAAAATATGTGAGCATGAACATGTATCATTTAAGGAAAAAGTGACTGTATAAAAGTGGAGTATTCCAAGTACTTATATCCTGTATTGTCACATTCAAAGTGGAATATTTCAAGTACTTGTATCCTATATTATCTCAATCAAAGTGGAGTATTCCAAGTACTCATATCCTGTATTATCTCCATCAAAGTGGAGTATTCCAAGTACTCACATCCTGTATTATCTCCATCAAAGTGGAGTATTCCAAGTACTCATTATCCTGTATTATCTGTATCAAAGTGGAGTATTCCAAGTACTCCTGTCCTGTATTATCTGTATCAAAGTGGAGTATTCCAAGTTCTCATATCCTGTATTATCTGTATCGAAGAGGAGTATTCCAAGTACTCATATCCTGTATTATCTGTATCGAAGTGGAGTATTCCAAGTACTCATAACCTGTATTATCTGTATCAAAGTGGAGTATTCCAAGTATTCATATACTGTTTTATCTGAATCAAAGTTGATTATTCCAAGTATTCATATCCTGTATTATCTGTATCAAAGTGGAGTATTCCAAGTTCTCCTGTCCTGTATTATCTCAATCAAAGTGGAGTATTCCAAGTACTCATATCCTGTATTATCTGTATCGAAGTGGAGTATTCCAAGTACTCATATCTTGTATTATCTGTATCAAAGTGGAGTATTCCAAGTACTCATATCCATCACTGTCTGACTCAAAGTGTAGTCTTCCAATTAATCTTATCCAGACTATACGCAATCACTTTGAATGTAGTATGCATCATAACTGACACCAAGGAAAATAGTATAGTTGTACATTTTATTTAGCTTGATGTTGTACTATCTATTTTCTGGTTTACATTCATTTATAAGGTCTATCATTCTGCTCTGTTAGAAAAGAAAGAGACTGTAAATAACTATAACTCTTTTCAATATTTATTCTTCATCAATCTCTACCACCTCTACAAAGGTGAAATTTTATCATACACACTCTGTTCTGTATTTCCTTTCTTCAGTTCCTCATAAATTGGTTTTACAGTCTGTGGGTTCATCTCAGTATCTGAATATGAACGCATTTCATCATCTGTCTTCCTCTTGCTGAAGAACAAAAGATAGATACATACTATACCCATCGGATGAAACCTTAATCTCTCCTCTTGGCCTGTACCTGATTGCTGTACATAGTATATACATCTTATGAAAGTGATTTTAACCAGTCCTTTAGACCGGTACTCTGACATTATATATACTTTACCCATCTGAGACTGTAAATAACTATAACTCTTTTCAATGTTTATTGCTCGTCAATCTCCACCACCACTACAAAGATGAAATTTTATCATACACACTCCTTTCTGTGTTTCCTTTATTCAGTTCCTCATAAATTGGTTTTACAGTCTGTGGGTTCACCTCAGTATTTGAATATGTATGCATTTCATCATCTGTCTTTCCTTTGCTGAAGAAAAAAAACAAAATAACACATATCAGTAATAAATGTTGTGAAACATGCTTGCTCTAACTGATCATGAAATGCCATTTTAATACTAGAATCTCAAATATTATAATAACACGACATAAAACGCATGATACTGATATAACATGCATCATTTCAATCATGAGACAAAAGTTCTTGTGGAAATAACTTACTATGACAAATAATTAAATGTTGAATACTGTGCCATAAGTTTAACATGGGATGTTTAATACTGTGCCATAAGTTTAACATGAGATGTTTAATAATGTGCCGTAAGTTTAACATGGAATGTTTAATACTGTGCCATAAGTTTAACATGGGATGTTTAATACTGTGCCATAAGTTTAACATGGGATGTTTAATACTGTGCCATAAGTTTAACATGAGATGTTTAATAATGTGCCGTAAGTTTAACATGGAATGTTTAATACTGTGCCATAAGTTTAACATGGGATGTTTAATACTGTGCCATAAGTTTAACATGGGATGTTTAATACTGTGCCATAAGTTTAACATGGGATGTTTAATACTGTGCCATAAGTTTAACATGGGATGTTTAATACTGTGCCATAAGTTTAACATGGGATGTTTAATACTGTGCAATAAGTTTAACATGGGATGTTTAGTACTGTGCAATAAGTTTAACATGGGATGTATAGTACTGTGCAATAAGTTTAACATGGGATGTTTAATACTGTGCCATAAGTTGAACATGGGATGTTTATTACTGTGCCGTAAGTTTAACATGGGATGTTTAATACTGTGCCAAAAGTTTAACATGGGATGTTTAATCTTGAGAATGTTTATATCAGTTACTTTTCAAACTTCATAATTTTAGTGTAATCTATGTGACATCAGTCTAAGAGTGTCAGCATCATATAATTGCTTGTAGACATGATTTGTCTCCCAGTGTCCTTTAGGGACCTTTGTTCTCATATAAATATTTGCAATCCACATACTAAATTTCAACATCTTGTAAAGACCAGATTCATTTCCCTTAATGTTCTGAATTATACTTTGTTTTCATATAAAGGTGCAGAAACATACCTATCTAATTTTATCATCTGGTGCTACATTAAAGTTAGGAAAATCGCTATGAAAGTTACATTAGCCTGTCATGTTGGAATGAACATGATTGTTATATATGATATACCCATCTAGTCATATATTGTGTTAACCCATCTTATTGGCATGGACATGGAGCCCTGATTGTTTTACACAATATATAAATCATACCAGGCATTGTTAGCAGTGGAATACATATGGTAAATGGCACCAGGGCAAATATTTTCCTGCAATTTAATTTTATCAGCTGTTTTGGCATGACCATACTTCTGGCATCTAGGGTAAGTACCCCATCTGCCCTCATGTTAGTACACTACTTTAGATTAGCCTGTTCTATTGGCCTGTAGAAGGAACCCCAATCTATGAACATAAAATCATTTTCATCTTATCATAAGTTGCTTGGGTACAAGCTATACCCATCTTATCATTGATTGCATGGGTACAAGCTATACCCATCTTATCATTGATTGCATGGGTACAAGCTATACCCATCTTATCATTGATTGCATGGGTACATGCTATACCCATTGATTGCATGGGTACAAGCTATACCCATTGATTGCATGGGTACAAGCTATACCAATCTTATCATTGATTGCATGGGTACAAGTTATACCAATCTTATCATTGATTGCATGGGTACAAGTTATACCCAACTTATCATTGATTGCATGGGTACAAGCTATACCCATCTTATCATTGATTGCATGGGTACAAGCTATACCAATCTTATCATTGATTGCATGGGTACAAGTTATACCCATCTTATCATTGATTGCATGGGTACAAGCTATACCAATCTTATCATTGATTGCATGGGTACAAGCTATACCCATCTTATCATTGATTGCATGGGTACAAGCTATACCCATCTTATCATTGATTGCATGGGTACAAGCTATACCCATCTTATCATTGATTGCATGGGTACAAGCTATACCCATCTTATCATTGATTGCATGGGTACAAGCTATAAGATTCATCTCGTATGTCTTTTAAAGTGGACACAGGAACAGAATATTAGTTACATCCTTTACATTGGATATTATAGGAAAGAATATTAGTCAGAGGTCTCTATTTGATAACAGGACTCCAATTTTAAAACAGTCACTATCTGTAGTACAGACACCTACACTGACAAAGTAGCATTATTTCCTTTCAAGCAACTTTACAGTACCATGCTTATACTGGTAAAAAAAAATTGGCATTACCGTAAAATATCTGGCTAGCCAGTATAAAGATGACATCAGCATTTATATGTAATTAAACATGACACCATGCAATTGTATGTACTTAAAGATGACATCACACATTTCTATGGAATTAAAGATGACATGACGCATTTCTATGTAATTAAAGATGACATGCATTTATATGTAATTAAAGATGACACCATGCATTTCTATGCAATTCAACATGACACCATACATTTCTATGTAATTACCCATGACACTATGCATTTCTATATAACTAAAGATGAAATCATGCATTTAAATGTAATTACCCATGAGACCATGCATTTTTATGTAAATAAACATGACACTGCATTTCTATTTAATTAAAGATGACACCATGCATTTCTATGCCATCAAAACATGACACCATGCATTTCTATGTAATAAAAGATGACATCATTAATTTTTATGCAATTAAACTCACAATTTCATCTTATCCAAATCTACTCACCTCCTGAAGCAAGAGTTCTTTGGTCCTAAAAGTAAAAAGTAATTCAGTCAGGCAACAATAAATCACACACACACACACACACATACATATATATTGAACTGCATATATCTAGTTAATATTAAGTTGGTTCATATGTACTGTACATATGTGTGATTTTGCCTGCATGTGTATGCAATACTTTCTGAGATTGACTAATGTATTCAACATATCTATGATTAATTCCTTCTGTAGCAAATTTTTGTAATTCCTCTGGTTGGTATATGGGAGAAACAACAAAGTTATGCCTCCATGGGTTCTTGGTTAATCACCTGAAGACCAGTGGTGATTATTATTCTGATGTACAATATCATTTTTGTTGATACCATTCGCAAGATATTGAGTAACATACTGCACCCTGAAATGTTGGGGTTGACTCCCTTGATAATCATTGGAGGAGTAAAAAATGGAACAGAAAAATTAATAGAAATCGGCAGATGTATATTACACACATGCAATGCAATAAACATGCATGCTACTAACTCACCATACATACAACAAAACATGTATATTGACATTGAACACTGAACAGGTTGCCAAAATACTAAATGCAAGCAATCAAGAACGATAACATAACCACTAGTTTACATGTCTAAAAACATAAAGTGTACTCAGATGCAAAATAGAAGGGTCCTTTCTATGATGATTACATTCTTTTGATGCTGTGAGTCAGAGTTTATGAATTCATTATTAAGATGTCCCACCAGAAATCATATCAATAAGGTTCAAGTCAATATAAACTTTTCCCACTATGTATCTGCTAGACACATGTAAGATTCAAAGATTAACAATTTTTGACCTCGTTCATTCCATTTGCATTGCTAGTCACATGACTTACCAAATCTCATCGCCGATATGCATACAATGTCAAAGGTCAAACAGTTACATGATAACAACAAAACCGCATTCTCCCAATGTGTCTCTTCCATTGATAAATGATTTTATTACATCACACCGTATTTCTTTAATATTAAAATAGTATCCCTTTTCTTAAAGTAACTCAATGGCAAAAGCTTCCATGTATTTGTCTTTACCTGCCATGTTGCAATATATGTTTATGCACCAAACCTTCCATTCCATTATTGCAGAAAGAAGAAAAAAAACCTTGAAAATATTGAATGAAAGTCACACAATGTCTACAATAAAAAAAACCCCACATAGTATTCAACATATTGAGATGACAGCAACCTGAAACATGTCGCTGTCCCATCTTCCTGGAATGAGGCTGAGTGATTGCGCTGAAACTACATGTCAACATGGTTTTGTTGTTATCACATGACTATTTGACCTGTGACCTTTATGCATATCGGCCGCAAGTCTAGCAATGCAAATGGAACGAGTGATGTCAAAATTCATCAACGCTGTAGTTTTGTATCATCTGACAACAGATTAAAGACAAAATTGGTGTTATGCTTGTAATTTCTGAGAAGATAAATGATTTCCCTATCGATTTAATGTAATTATGGGTCAATGTAAGGTCATTTAAGTTTGCTACGCCTGATAGTAGGCGAGTACCCTATGCTGACACCAAATGGTGTCCATGAATTCCAACTTGTTCATAGGGAATGGAATCTGACCCTATATCCCAACATAAAAAAACAACAAAAATGGGGTGTCAAGGGTCAGAGGAAACTCAGACTATTACCAGGGTTTTACCTGGTTCTTCCTAAGATTGCCTGTTACACAGGAAGTCATGTATTGCCTATGTTGTGCTGAAAAATGGCATTAAACCCACAACATCAAGACTGATCTACAATGACTCAATAAATGAGAAACAAAACAGTCTAAAACAACTTGATTCAACATATGATGCAGTAGTCCAAGAATCATTGGCTAGATCTGACATACATCTAAAATCATTCACGCATTTGAAAAGATGGAGGAAACATTGCAAATTATTGAAAATAAATGTATAATCTTTATTGACAAATTAACCTAAAACTGTATCATTCAAAATCTAATAAACTGAATATATCTTTCTTGCTTCAGAGAGAAACTGTTGCTTTTTCGTTTAGCTTGTGAGATATTTCTATGACCTGTCTAAAAACTGTTGAATTCATAATACACTATATTTTGTTTCATGTTTTATTTTTTTAATTAGAGTTATGTCAAGAAATTTAAAATTTAATCAATATTTTCTGAATCAATCTAGGAATAAATAAAATTTCCTGAAACAATCCAAGATCCAATCTTCACCTTAATGTTATTATTATGCAGTTCTGTGTCTCAAGTTGTTCATATGTAATGAAAGAATTCAGGAATACAATGAACATAATTTGTTTGTTAATAAGTGTTTAAATTTCTCTGTATTAACTAAATGCTTGTAGTTCAAGAATCATTTTTGTTTGTTTTTTTTTTGTTAAGAAAAGCATCTGGCTGTTGGGTTTAGCTATGTTCAAAAACATGGTACAACCAGTTTTGTCCAAGTTTTCTGTCACCATCCTTCACATCTAACTGTTGGTCAAAGGCATATTTTAAACAAAATGACAGTCGGCCTAAAACTAAGGAAATCTTTTAATATGTTTTTTTTGCAAGAGAAAAAAATCCAGAGATTCTTACTCCACACAACAAAGCCTTACATCATTATTCTTAAAATTTACTATTTTTCATATTGGATATCATTTTCAGGTAATATGTTATATGCTTTTATTGTGTATTTCATATACATGCCTTGGAATACTATTATATAGTCCTTATACATACCATGCAATTGTCTTCTAATTGCAAAGGCAATGATAATGCCAATTAATCCAAGAACAACTCCACCAACACCTACTCCAACGGCTCCACCAACACTTATTCCAACTGATGCACTGACTTCTAGTGAAGATGCGCATGCACATTCTATTGAATAGATTATTTGCATCAGAAGTTTTGTACTTTATTATCATATGTAACTTAATTGAATTTAAATTAATTAAACTTAATAGAAAACTATTATATAAGCAATACATAACCATCCTATTTAGACTACTGTAACACAAGGGAGACTAGTTCTTAGCTAACTGTGTTACCTCTTTAACTAAAATTATTATTATTATTATTATTATTATTATTATTATTATTATTATTATTATTATTATTATTATTATTATTAATAATTGCAATGAGTCATGCTGTAATGGAACACAAATACCAGTAGAAACATTATAAAATATATATGTATACAAAGATGGAGACAAGACACACACACACAGACAGACCTAACTATCAGATAGTGCACTTGGCTATGGCTGAATATATTAAGCAAATAGGAGATTGAATATTACCACAAAAATGACAAATTTCAAGTAATATGTATTTGGGAATGTTTCCTGTTAGCACCAAAAACGATTAAGTTTTATTAGCTACCCCCTCCCCCATGTTTCTAAATTATGCTTTCTTTTTTAATAGGTATTCTTAATTCTTTTGTTTAAATTAAAGTATTTGTAACAAAAAGTTCAAACAATGCTAATGAAAATGAGTATAAAGAATGCAACTAGAGAATATTTACAAGATAATTTACACAGTATGGAGAAAGCTCTTCTTTTATACATTTGTGTCTTTAAACATTAGCATCCATTAAATCCTAAAAAGATTTCCCCTTCGGAATAAATGACATCACTGCAACTTTCTCTCAATAGAAACTTTGAAGTGCAATGGTCTGTTTGTAAATGTCCAAAAATGAATCTGCACGACATCAATTATGGTGTCAAGAATGATTGACATGATGTGTTTAATTTGACTGCTACAAGATTTTTTAAACTGATATAAAATGTTTAGCTTAAAATGTACGACTATGTATGCCTATGATTATTTCATTGATGAATGTCCTATATAGCATTTAACTTGTAAATTTTTGTAAATATTTCAGCTTTTGTAAGACAGACAATTTATAATTTTTCACAATACTTTTGTTCCATTTAAAGAGTGATTTTTTTTTACAAGTTCATGTAAATAGATAAACAAATAAAAAATGTCCAAACACCTAAAGAAGATACAACCATGTAAACAGAACAATTAGTGTAAGGCATAGAATACAACAATTAGTGTTAGACATAGAATATAGCAATTAGTGTAAGGCATAGAATATAGCAATTAGTGTTAGACACAGAATACAGCAATTAGTGTAAGGCATAGAATATAGCAATTAGTGTTAGACATAGAATGTAGTGATTAGTGTTAGATATAGAATACAGTGATTAGTGTTAGACATATAATACAGTGATTAGTGTTAGACATAGAATACAGTGATTAGTGTAAGGCATAGAATATAGCAATTAGTGTTTGACATAGAATACCGTGATTAGTGTTAGACATAGAATACAGTGATTAGTGTTAGGCATACTATATAGCATTTAGTGTTAAGCATAGGATATGGCACTTAGAGTTAGGCAAACAATGCAGCAATGTGTCAGGCATATAATATTACACTTAGCATAATGAAAAATCAAGAGAATGCTTCAACCTTAGGCATAGAATATAGCAATTAGTGTTCAGCACAGGATATAGGAATTAGTGTTAACCACAGGATATGGCATTTAGTGTTAGGCAAAAGATATAGCAATTATTGGTAGGCATAGAATATAGCAATTAATGTTCAGCACAGGATATGGCAGCTAGGGTTAGGCAAAAGATATAGCAATTAGTGGTAGGCATAGAATATTACACATTGCATAATGAAAAATCAAGAAAATGCTTCAACCTTTAAACATCCTTATGATAGGCTGAATATCAGCAAAGTCTCCTCTTCCATTTATGTTGTATGCATACAATCTCAAATAATATTCACACCCTGGGATAAGGTCTGAAAGAGTTGCAGAAAACCATCCATTCCTGTTTCCAGCATTGACTTGAGACACATTATTCCATGTTATATTATCCAGACTTATCTCAACCACAAAAGTTTGATTGAATCCCCCATGATATCCAGATAGCCATGTCAGTGACAGTTGTCTTTCCTGTATGCTGGTAGCATGGAAATTTAATGGCTTCTCTGGTGTAACTGAAATACAATGCTGTATAAATTAAAAACATTATACTGAAAGGCATTATATAGCAACTCTGAATGCAATTATTTAGACAGTCGGAAGAAAAATCTTTATTAGTGTATCTGTCATTTTTCTTATGCATTCATTGTCATTCAGTTCTTTATAAAGGAATATGCATTTTCCAATCTACAATTAAATGCGATTTACAGCAAAAGTAAAATCCAGTTTTCTTTTTTCTCAATATCAGGTTTTACAACATGGCCACATAAAACATTTGCATATGGATCTGAAATTTTTTCCACAAATGCTGGTCAAAATATAATTATATATTGATAAAACTGTTTGTACTGCTTTTCTGAGGTTCCTTATCTGTTTATTAAACTTGTATGTCTTTTTCTTTTGTGTGACATATCTACTAAATAGCTTGTGTCCAAACTGTGTATGATGAAAAAAAATACTTGCAATGCACACTGATATTATTTAAGAAAAATTTGACTATCAATTTTAATAATTTGACTTGTGACTTAGTTTACACAAAGGTTTTATCAGTTATTTAGCACTAATAATTTTAAATTACCATATGAAAACATTAGCTTACTATTTATTTTTTTTGGCATGCCAATCTGTTCATTTTCCTATATTAAATGTTGAAGTTGTTTCAGGTTTTTAATTCTTATTGATACATGATGACCAGTATATTTTGGGTGGATTAAAACACAGGAGAAACCTGTGAAGAACCTCCCACCCATAGGAAGCTACTGGCAAGCTTTCTCACATCTTACACTTGCCAAGTAAGTGACTTTAACCCATGCAGAGATGAGATGGCAGTGATTGGTAAAGGTAACTACTTTAGACAACTTGGCTACCCAGGCCACCCACTAATAAAACTCATGGATTTGTCATATTTTCAATAAATAAATGGCATTAGTAAGTAGAGTAACTACTCATTCATTTCATAGTTTTGGATTATTTTCCCATCTTTTAATATTAAAATTGTGAATGGAATAAATTAATTTAAGTTCACTCCCACCCACCAGAAATAATGAATAAAGCTAGAATCAATAAATGAAAATATTGTGATATACTTATGTTGATGTTATATATTAATTCATTATATACATATTTCAGGAAATGAAAAAAATCTCATAGTAATTTTTGATTCAAGAGCAAGCTATTGAATGTAATGGTTATCAAGGAAATATCACATGACTTACTCTGATCTATGATTCTGACTTTTTTTGAATCTGACCCAATGCTGTTTATCACTTTCATTTCATACTGTCCAAAATCATTTTTGCTGCTTATGCTGATGACTATAGTTGCCCTGAAGTCTGGAGCTGGTACTAGTGGGGAATCTCTTAGATCATCAGGAAGGGTTGGTCGGATCATTCCTTGATTTATGAATCTGCTCGAGTTGGAATGCCATGCTGTAACTGTTAAGTTCTCCTTCACATTAGAGTAGAAATCAAACTGTATCATGATATACTGGCCAACATATCCTTTATAATCTGGAGAGACATCTAGTATTTTTGGAGCAGCTGTAAATCAAAAATTTGTATTTTTCTTTATTATCTTTAGCAACTAAATATAAATAATCTTTCCATTCCATTTCCAGACAAATAGTTGCATACCCCATTCCAAATACAGACAATAATCAAGTGCTAAGACAACGTGCAACATGACTAAGTTATGCAGTATCAAAGTTCTAAGAAAACAGTGTATCTTTATAAAAAAAATATAAACATTATTTAATATTAATGAGTCAAATGTCTTTTGGATAGAAGGTAATACAAAGAACGGTGCATTGATTTCTACAAGTATGAAAATAGAGTGTATATGGTTTATACATAGAGTGTATATGGTTTATAAATACAGTGAATATAGTTTAAGATACAGTGTATATGGTTTATACAGAGTGTATATGGTTTATACATAGAGTGTACATGGTTTATACATAGATTGTATATGGTTAAAGATACAGTGTATATAGTTTATCCATTGAGTGTATATGGTTTAAGATAGAGTATATGGTTTATACATAGAGTGTATATGGTTTACGAAAGAGTGTATATGGTTTAAGGTAAAGTATATATGGTTTATACATAGAGTGTATATGGTTTATACATAGAGTGTATATGGTTTAAGATACAGTGTATATGGTTTATACATAGAGTGTATATGGTTTAAGATAGAGTGTATATGGTTTTTACATAGTGTACATGGCTTACATATAGAGTGTATATGGTTTATACATGGAGTGTATATGGTTCATACATAGAGTGTATTTGGTGTATACATAGAGTGTGTATGGTATATACATAGAGTGTATATGGTTTATACATAGAGTGTATATAGTTTATACATAGAGTGTATATGGTGTATACATAGAGTGTATATGGTTTATAAATAGAGTGTATATGGTGTATATATAGAGTGTATATGGTTTATACATAGAGTGTACATGGTATATGGTTTAAGATAGAGTGAATGTGGTTAAAGATAGATTATATATGGATTAAGATAAAGTATATATGGTTTATACATAGAGTGTATATGGTTTAAGATACACTGTATATGGTTTTTACATGGAGTGTATATGGTTTAAGATAGAGTGTGTATGGTATATATATAGAGTGTATATGGTTTATACATAGAGTGTATATGGTTTATACATAGAGTTTATATGGTTTATACATATAGTGTATATGGTTTATACAAACAGTGTACATGGTTTATACAAAGAGTGTATATGGTGTATACATAAAATTTATATGGTTTATACATAGTGTATATGGTTTAAGATAGAGTGTATATGGTTTAAGATAGTGTATATGGTTTAAGATAGTGTATATATGGTTTATGATAGAGTGTATATGGTGTATACATAGAGTGTATATGGTTTAAGATAGATTGTATATGGTTTATACATAGATTGTATATGGTTTATACATAAAGTGTATATGGTGTTTACATAGAGTGTATATGGTTTATACATAAAGTGTATATGATTTATACATAGAGTGTATATGGTTTATACATAGAGTGTATATGGTTTAAGATAAAGTGAATATGGTTTATACATAGAGTTTATGGTTTATATAGAGTGTATATGGTTTATATATTTACAAAATTAGATCTTAGTGTGGATCTTTTGATTCATTTGTGAATGGAGAATGGGTGTACATGAAAACTTCTGCAGCAGTAAAATCACTATAGAAGTATTTCGGTATCAAAGAACTTTGTTTACAAATGTCTCACTGAACTTGATACCAAGAAAACTACGAGACTTGACATGACCAGTCTGTAACTCAAAAATTAATCTGCTTCAGCTATTTCAGATAGTATAACATCCATAATCAATAAGTATCTGTACTATTTATAGAGTTATGTATTTTTCAACTGGCATTGCTCGTTAGTTTTTTCTTTAAAAAATTTATAATTGTTATCGGTTATGTAAAAGAAAACTTTTAATAAATTATGTTTTTCAGAGAATATCTATCCAATAACATTACTTTAGGATTATTAGCCTACTACCTTGAGAATCCAGCTCTAGAAAAAGACAAAATTTGTCTTGTTCTATCTCAGTAGAAAAAAAAGGTAATAAATCTTGCCCATTACCTCCCCTTGGCACTGCCAGGTGTCACTAGTTCTCAGGTGAGTAAGATAGCAATGAGGATGCTCACATGACAGGGTGGTTGTGAATATTTTTTAAGCACTGTCATTGGGTAAGTATTCTTGGAGGAACATAATTTACTTAAAATTTTGCTTTCTCCTTCATATCCTTTCCTCAATCGCATTATGGTAGAAGAATAAGAGTCTGAACAAGTGGATGCTAAGCACCAGACCTCTACTTATGGAATCCTTTCAGGAAAGAATGGTTGGATTCCACATGTGAAAAATAACCTGTTCACTTAATTAAATCAGCAACACAGCCTGAGGATGATTGACTCTAAAACATTGGTAACAAGATGAATACCGAAATCTTTTTACATACAAATTTTACTGATGAATCCAGCAAAAGCAACAGGCTATGTCGATTAATCTAGCTGGCTCACACCTAAAGCAAGAGGCATTTATGCATGCAATGACTTGTCTCTGTGAGGTTTCAATAAGTGCTTGAAAGCCTGAACAGGATCTTGACTAGCTGTTGTTCTAGACATCTTTATAGATGACACCAAGCAATTGACTGCTGTTAACATATTTGGGGCTACAAAGCCTGGTTATGGCAAGGGAAACAGCAAACTCTCCAATCTGAATCTAAGAGAGATTGGTTTGGCATAAAGGGATTGCTATCAGTAAACAGTACTTTTGTGATTATGTCTTAGCAAAGTGGGCTAAAGGTTCAAATGGATTCAAATTGAGACATGTGATAACTCAAGACTGATTCCATTTGGAAACAGAGCAAGGGATTTTGGTTGCTTAAGACCAGAAAGATTTAAAGTTTAAATTGGTCTGTATCATACCAAAACTCATGTCTGCCATGATGCCATTATCATGGGGTGGTAGTCTATGATGGAAGTTGGGGCCAAATGTTTCTTATCAAAAAGCCAAAGAAAAATACCAGCTAGCTGTGGGATTGAGACATGCAGAGGTACAATGTTGATATGGTAACAGTGCCTGGAAACACACAACTTTCCTTCATAAGCCTTCAGAATGGAGAGACTTCTTGCTCATGAGATTCTCTCCACATTCAAAGTTTTGATCTGCTTGTCTTGCAGTGAAAGGCTTTGATAACTGCCTTCAATTCTAAGATGTTGATATATAGAGGCTGACAGTAATGATGGTTGGAAACAGGTGGGCACACTAAATGAGTGCGCTATAATCAGTACCTACTGCTATTTTTCAGTGAAATCTCCATGGTCAAACTAATCTGGGTTGCACTACTGATGCAGGAATGATCAAATCTTGGGCGTACTCATGACCTTTTGATCAAGAGGACTCAAAAAAGGATCATTGAACTCTCAGTGACTATAATAATAATAATAATAATAATAATAATAATAATAATAATAATAATAATAATAATAATAATAATAATAATAATAATAATAATAATAATAAAAACTTTACTTAAAAAGGGTAACACAATTATCTGAGAACAAATCTATCTTTGGGCCCTCATCAAAAGGAATGCTTGCATGAAAAACTAAGTGAGAGAACACATGTTTATATTAATAATGTTCTGTCTGAACCTGAAACAATTAGATGTAGAGTACCACAAGGATCAATTCTGGGTCCATTACTGTTTATTTTATTTATTAATCACCTACCACTTGTACTAAGGGACTCAGTATCATCTACAGATCTCTATGCAGATGACACAACATTGTCAGACATCCAAAACATAAAACAAGAACTTGGAATTTCTTTACAGAATGCCCTAAACAAACTAGAAAACTGGTGCACATGCAATGGCATGGTGGTTAATACTGGTAAAACTAAAATATTACTTATCTCAACACGGAAAAAAAAGAACAAAAATTGATAGCGAGGAACTATGTCTGACATGGAAGGATAAAAGGTTGCAAATGGTCTGTCATGATAGTCTACTTGGTGTTTTGGTAGATAAAAACCTATCATGGAATGAACATATCAAACATATCAGCATAAAAACTCAATTCAAGTTTATGGCTTCTCAGTAGAAAAAGACACTTTCTCCCGGAAAAGCACAGGAAACTATTTTATAACAGTTACATACAACCCTATTTAGACTACTGTAATACAGTATGGGGTAATTCAAATGATAAAAACATAGAAAAGCTGACACATCTCCAAAAAAGAGCTCTATTTCCTCTTTCCAAACCCAGTGTATACAATGGCTTCACAGATGCAGCAAAAATAAATTCCTTTGAATGAGGGCCTCAAGGTAGATTAGTTCTTAGCTAACTGAGTTACCCTCTTTAAATAAAGTAATAATAATAATAATAATAATAATAATAATAATAATAATAATAATAATAATAATAATAATAATAATAATAATAATAAAAACAAATCTATCTTGAGGCCCTCATCAAAAGGAATGCTTGCATGAAAAACAGATGACTAAGTGGGATCAAGTCTGCTGAAAAACTGAATAAACTGAACAATTTTAAAAACTCTCTAGCTGGAATCCATGTCCCATTGGAAACTGACTCTATAAGATTGATGATTCTGATTATGTGAACATAGAAATTGCATTAGATTCTAGTTGGTTAAAAACTCAATGTAGAGATGGATAAAATTGCAGGATGGACAGAGCTCTCTGAGTTTTCCCAATTCACTATAAAGCCTGAATGATCTAAAATAGAAAGGAGATGGTTTCTGCATTTGGGTAGAATAGAATTTGCCAAATGTTTCTGGAGAATGTCCAAGTTTGCTGACATTATTGTAGATGATGTCAATCAGAAAAGGGTGATGATGTAATACATAATCTTTGTAAATGTCCAAGGGCTGATGTTGAGACCAAAGGGAGTGCAATGAATTGATAAACTGTGTAAGCAAAAACAAAGAAAATGTTCTTGACATGGGGTGAATAGTGACATCAAAATATGTGTTGGTCAGATTGAGACTGGGCATACTCATCCCATTGAATGAAGAGGCAGATGGACTCACTGTCTCCATCCTGAAGCGGTTGAGGTGATTCCAGTCAATGATGGGTACCAACCTGCTGTTTGCTTTCCGAAATTGAAACATTCTTGAATACAACCCCAAGGATTGTGGTCTTTGCACAAGTTCCACCACCTGTTGTTTCTTTTGGTTTTGATTAATGACTGTATCTCCTGATGTAGAAATGCAATCTCCTGAACTTACAGTGTATCTATGAAGAGGGGGAGAGGAGAAGAGAAGGTATTGTCAATGTAATAAACTTGAAACCCCTCCAAATTTCCTGGAACAGCCTCCTGAGTTCTGAGCGAATTGGGAGTTCAAGAGAGCTCAAACTTCTGTTGTCTTACCACCAATGTAGGTTTGCCTCCTAGGGACTTTATACACACAAGCAGACATATGAACTGTCAATTGCAAGGAGACCAGTACTAAAGGTGTTTGTTACCTCAAGTCCACCTCTTTCACCTCATCAACAGGAACAGTAGTGGCAAGAGTGCATTCAGAAGACTTCTCACTGAAATCTCTGTCATAGAAAGGGTATGTCACTGAGGTAAAGTTAGATGGTCAGATCTGTTGCTAAGATCCACATAAATCATAGTTGGCTGGACTGTTCCAATTAAAAGGTCCCCATGTTGGAAAGGATGGAGGGCCAGTGATGGCTGAACAGCCAATGATGGTACAGTTTTATTATGCATTAGACTGAATGGATCTGGTACAAATCCCATGTGCCCTGACTTATAGGTCCATTTCCTAAAGAATTTTCACATTCTTATTAACACACTTGAAGCAGACTCCAATATTCTGATTGACTGGTTCACTGCTAACAAAATGCAAGTTTCAAGCCACGACAGTGGGTAAAGAGACATTCAGTATGAAGCCAGTACTAAACATAAATCAGTGCTGTCATAAACTGTGATGAAGTCTTTGTGAAACGCCCATGTTGATATGACTATCCATTCCGAAGATGTGGATTTAACCACATGTGCTCAACGTGAGCTTGGTCTTAAGAAACAAAAAATAATCTGAAGGATTATAATCTATAATAATCTATCATACTGTATAAGTCTCCAATGTCATAATGGGTCATGAGGGTATTTTTGTCACTCTTGTGTGACTTTTTCCTTTAGATTATTGTTTTTGTTTTCATAACATCATGCTCACATCAAGCACCTGTGGCAATAACAAGATTTCAAGATGGCCAGTGTGCCAGTCATATTGGAAGACTGAGTGGCACAAGTTTTTATTTACAACAACTTCACAGGAAGTCTTTAAACAAAAACCCTGAGTCAGTATGACTTTCCATATAGGACAAAAGTCAGTCATAAAATTTTCTAAAAGACTGTCATGGCAGCCACATTGGATATCAGATTGGCACCATTTCCCTTTGAACCATACAGACATAAAATTTCTGTAGTGAATGAGAAGCAAAATCAAGATTTTCAAGATGGCTGCTGTAAAATGCCTATGTTGATATAACCACATATTCAGATGGAGTAAAAGTATCAAGATCTTTAGTACAGCTGCTAAGGCAGCCATGCTGGTTCTCTAAAGAGAACTATTTTCATTTATGACCCAACAGACATAGTGAAATCCCCATGTCGTTATGACCATCCATTCAGGAGGAGTTGCGGTAACGAGATTTTCAGGATACTTTGATGGCAATGATGGATGTTTAAGCACTATGCCTGCCAATGGTATTCAAGTACTTGGGTACTTAAGTACCCACACATTGATAATAACCCAGGTAATTAAATGAGACACTGGGTACTGGGTACCGTTTACTGTATATGCTTGGATATAAGGCCTTTTTTACTTAATATGTTATTCATGCAGATTAGGGGTTGTCTTATAAACATGACATACAAACAATTTGATAAATCTGGGGGTAATGGAATCTCTAGATGTCACCAGTACATAAATGTGCTTTCAATTCAAATAATTTTGTTTTCATGCCACTATTCCCATTCAGAAATGTATACATGGCATGCACTGTTTTTATCCATTTGATGATGGTATTCATAACACAATACTTGTGTCAACAGTTATTTGATTTTTAATCATTTGAAAATATTGCAGGTAAATTAAATACTACCCATTGCAAAGCAATGTGTCCTTGACCATTATATACCATAGGTGTTTACTAGCATGTAGATTGCTTCCATTTTGTGCCAGTCCTAACAACCTATATTAGTATTAATAGTTGTTATGCTGTAAAACTACTTTGCCTGAAGTTTTAATTTAAGTTTTTTTTTTCCTTTCTGTAAATTAGGTTTCATTCCAAAGTAATATTTCCCAAGTTTTCTGCAATTTTATTTGGCCCCATAAGCCCTCAGCTTGTAATGGTGGCAATCACTTTGTTTTCATGCTGACAATCCTTTTGATTGAGCTGCAAATTTAATAATTTACTTGTTCAGTGCCAGGTACAGCTTTGCCTCTAAATTCCTGAGCCTTTTTTCACACATAAAAATCCCTTTGATTGAGCTGCAATTGTGATACTTGCTTAGCAGAAAGTAGTTATTTCATCATGTGGAACAATTGACATGTGTTCAGTTGCAACCTTTAACTGATTTCACACATTATATATTCAGGTTTGTACACAATTTTACAATTTCCTTTTGATTGGGTACCTGATAACAGGATTGATGGGTATCAAGTAGGTGTTCACTAAAATTTTGACAGCCATTCAGAGCAGACCATTCACAGTGAGGATGAATTTTACTATGGGATGAATGTGTGAGTGTAAATTTTCACACAAATCCTGCAAGTGGTTTAGAAGCAGTAGTGATAACAAACTGGTGCTAATAGGCTTATGCTGGTATTGGAAGATTGATGATAGACAAAATGCCATTTCATAAGCTCTTGTTGTCTATGACCAGTAATGCTACAAACAAAGAGAATGTTTTGTCATGAATACAGCCATATTCATTCACTGAATGTTCGTTTCCTCTTGTATAGCACTGTACTTTCACTCTTCAAGACCGAAAACATAGTTCTAACAATGTGACCAATCACAATTCATATGTACCAACCAACTAGTATTTAACTTCAGCCAATAAACAATATGCCAATTATCTGGACCCATAAGTAAACAACTTACAAAATTAATCAGGATAATCAGCATTAAATCAAATAGAAGACGCACAATGAGAGTCTGTATGAGTGGACAATCTGGTGGCATGATGAAACTGTATGAGTGGACAATCAGGTAGTATCATGAAAGTCTGAGTGGACAATGGTGGTATTATGAGAGTCTATATGAGTGGACAATGGTGGTATTATGAGAGTCTATATGAGTGGACTATCTGGTGGTATGATGAAAGTCTTTACAAGAAGACAATCTGGTGGTATGATGAGTGTATGCATGAGTGGACAATGGTCATATGATGAGACTGTATGAGTCGGCAATCAATATTGTTTGCTTCTACTTCAGTATAACACAACGCTGATTTAAAATGTCTTTGTATAATGTAGTCTCATGTTTTAATGCATGGAACTTTATGACTCCTAAAACGACTTGATAAAGAGGGATCAAATAAAGATGAAAACTCGTATCCAGGTACTTGGGTACCCACCTTTGATAATATGATTGATAATAAAATAAGCTATAGGATGACCATTTACCGTATACATTAGTTTCCTGCCAGTGCTTGTAAAGGCATCACTCACTTTGTTTACAAGTTGACAATCCTTTTGATTGAACAGCAAATACATGTACTTTCTCAGTGCCAAGCAGAGGTCTACCTCTTCTAATAAATAATTGACCTTAATTCCATAGCTTGTTTTCTCACATGACAATTCTTTGAGCTGTGGCATGCAATAGAGGGTGGTTATTTTACATTGCCTCAAAAATGATGTATGTTCAGGTGCAACCTTGAATAGATTTCACAGAATGTATGATCAAAGTGTAACTTACAACACCCAAGCATATTCTCTAATCAAGCATCAACATTGGTTGGACAGTGAGGTCAAGGAAATGGAGTCAGATGATGTTTATGATGACTAGATCATGATATTTTACTAGATGATGATTTCAGAACTTTATCAGGAAATGAAGATTAATTCTTGGACTTTGTATTAGTTGACATTGGGTAGTTATATTGATAGGATACAGTGAATCAAAAACATTTTGACATAATTTCAGGTTTGTACACTTTTAATGCAGTTTCCATTTCATTAGGTACCCAGTGACAGCTTCCGGATCAATGTGTATGTTTCATAGTTTGTAGCAAAGTGCAATCTGGGTCCCATAACAACTTTATAAAAGGAGATCAATCTTCATGTTTTACGGTACAAATATGCAACAGAATGGCTGTTTTGTGGGATTCATGCTAATTTCTGAAAACTAAACTCAGACCACAAACAAATTATGAAAATCATGCATCATATTTTCTATAATCACCTTTATCTGTTTATATTTTGAGTTATCAAAGTTTACCTGTACTTGTTTGTAATGAAACTACCTTTATAAACAGTATTTCTGAATAATTATAGCAGCTAGCAGTTCTTTTTTTTTGTGTTGTTTCCATCACAAAGAACAAGTCATATTAAAAAGTGAACATATTATTTGACTTTATTTAAAGAGGGTAACAGTTAGCTAAGAACAAATCTACCTTGAGTCCCTCATATAAAGGAAGTTATTTATTTTTGCTGCATCTCTGAAGCCACTGGATATACTAAGTTTGAAAAAAAGAAATAGAGTGGGCATTTCTATATGACTTTTTTTCATCATTTACAATATTATCCCCCAAGCCTATAAGAATCTTAATTGATCCACAAGTTAGCATACAAAAGTTTATACCAATACATGGATTCTGTAGCCAAGAAAAAAAAAGCAAGATATACATATTTGCTTTACCTCGCACAAATAGTCTTGGTTTAGCTGACGAAACTGGTCTACTAGGGTCAGTGTTGTATGCCTGGCAGTAGATCATCTCATTGTGGTCCATATTAATAAAGGTAATGGTCAGACTGGGTCCACTGCCTCTTTTTTGAGAGCCTATGTACCAGTCTATTGTGGGGGCAGGTCTACTGGATCCTGTAACACAGGTCAAGGTTACTGGTTCTCCTGAGGTCACAGTCAGTATTTCTGTGATATTCTTGTTATTCTGTTGTAACACCACTTCTGTAACTCTCACTGAAAAATGGCACATCAACTACACAACTTTAACTACAATAACCATCCCAAAAAAAAAGCAGTACAGAAAACTTTTAACATAAACCATAAAAAACTGTGGACTACAACAAAGTAGCCATTGTTGAAAAAGTAGTTATTATGTGGTACTTACCACTATGATCAGATTAAAAATTAAATCTCCAACATAACATTTTCAACTCTTAACTAATGAATGATTATATTTTAAGAGAGATTGACCACAGAACAAGAACTGCAAGCAATAGGCAGTGATAAAGAACATTATTACAAAATTCAGAAGTAAAAACAATCAGGGTTTGTTTGATGCTGCAAACATTTCTAACCCTAACCCTAATCCATTTCCTCTACACCTGTGCAAATGTTATAGAAACAGTTACTTACTTAAAGGTATCTTTATTTTTGTTAATCTTCACTTGGATCTGAAATATCATTACCATTTGAACAATAGGCCCAAGTGAGCCTATCAACTGTCCGACATCTGCCTAAAAGCCAAGTGCAAAAACAGTTAGAATGTAACTAAAAACCAAAGTCTAGTCAAAATTCATTAGTCATAAGTCACTGTGTTCAGAAGTCCAATAAAGTACAAAAATGCAAGTAAAAAACTTTAACCTGACTCAAGCTAAGTCAGCATTTCATAACTCCTACAGAAAAGTGTGAATATGTTGCTGGTCAGATCTGTAACATTTTTATTTAGAACCAATTAAATACTGTAGGAAGTGTTCATGTAAAATCCCATACGAATGACACTGTTAATAACAGAAGAGCATGGATAAAAAGTGGATGTCTAATTAACACAAGTTTTACTTTGGACAAACTCAATATCACTACAAATATTTCAGTGAAAACTCCAGGTATATATAACCGTCAATTCAGAAAAAGTAACTATAAAAAGATTTTCAAGAAGGCCACCATGGCAGCCAGTGTTAGAGGTTTTGTCAGCACAATTTTAATTTAGTAGCAACAACATATCATAAAAAGCCTTCTAGTGAAAAATCACAAGGTCTGTTTAAGGAAAGCAATAAGATTTTCAAGATGGCTACAATGGCAGCCACATTGGTAATCAGCATCAAAATTCATTGAGGCCCAACTAGACTTTAAAATAAGTCTTCGAGGCAATCCTTACAGTAGACTAGGAATAGTAACAACAAGCTTGTGTAAACAGATAGACATCAGATGATGGACAATGGAATTTTTAATTTTTTTTTTTTATGGAACTTTAGCGTCATTTGTTACAGCTTAAAAGCACTTTCTTCCAGGATGCTTTCTTTTACATTTGGAACAGCTAATCTTACATGACAAGGGTTCATACTCAATAACAAAGAAAAGAGTGAAAGCCAACAAGCTTTGTAAATTTTAACAAAACAATTTATTTCCCTAAACAGCAATGTAAAAATTGGTAAATAGGACTAACAGTTGATGAATATAATCCATAATGATTCTAAGATCAAAAACACAAGTCCTATCACTAAAAAGTCCTATAAAAATCCAGGTTCGAGTCTCAACGATGTATGAATATGGAGGGTGATGACGTCAGATGTAGTCCAACATATGAATAGCAATAATTCCTCATCTGAATCACAGCCTTTGTTTCCAAATAATTCCAGAATTAATTTCCTTGAATATCTTTCAGAATTTTTTAAAAGAAAGTCAACTTGTTGAGTGTTCAGGAAAATAAAAAAATATTCTAGCAACAAATTTAAAATAAATACATAGATACACTTGTCCCTTCAAGGTTTTGAATGACTGCCTAAACAAATATTATGAATGCATTTTTAACCTCGAAAACATCACTTCAAATCTCACGAGATTGGTAATGTGGTTTCTTATTATGCTATTTATGTCATGTCCGCAAAGAGTGAAAGCCAACAAGCTTTGTTAATTTTAACAAAACAATTTATTTCCCTAAACAGCAATGTAAAAATTGGTAAATAGGACTAACAGTTGATGAATATAATCCATAATGAGTCTAAGATCAAAAACACAAGTCCTATCACTAAAAAGTCCTATAAAAATCCAGGTTCGAGTCTCAACGATGTATGAATATGGAGGGTGATGATGTCAGATGTAGTCCAACATATGAATAGCAATAATTCCTCACTTAAATCACAGCCTTTGTTTCCAAATAATTCCAGAATTAATTTCCTTGAATATTTTTCAGAATTTTTTATAAGAAAGTCAACTTGTTGCGTGTTCAGGAAAATAAAAAAAATATTCTAGTAATAATTTTAAAATAAATTCATAGATACACTTGTTCCTTCAAGGTTTTGAATGACTGCCTAAACAAATATTACGAATGCATTTTTAACCTCGAAAACATCACTTTAAATCTCACGAGATTGGTAATGTGGTCTCTTATTACGCTATTTATGTCATGTCCGCAGTACAGACCGACTTAAAATCCAATCATAAAAATAGGTTGTTTACAAACATTGATCATGCAGACAAAGTATGTCCGTGATGCTGACCAATCATTTTAACTTCCTGTTGATTTGTTACCAAGGTAAGGCGAACTAAATGCCAACCCTCACGTATTACTATTTCGTCTTAAATAAACAAAGCTTGTGCTAAAATTATATCTCACTATTAAAAATAGAATCCTGAATAAGAGAAAAATATTCATTGCAATTAAATACAATGAAAAAATGAAATAAAGAGAATTTAATCCCTACACAAAAGCAATTTAATCACATATACATAATAACAAGATGTTTTTATAAGTTGGTTAAAGGTTTTTCCATTGGTGCTAATACTATTGCCATCTCTGATGCCATGATTGGCAACATTTGCACAAATTTAAAACCTATCATGCCAAGAAAATTGCCATCAAACTTTATGGTCAATTTGTATTATTTAAATGTTGTTTAAAGAATTTTGTTATTTTATTTTTGTAGCATTGTGCCAAACTAATTTTGATGCAAATAATATAGTAACATAGAATTTTCACCACCACCCACCACCACCAAATATACAAAACCAGAATCATTCAACATATGAGAAAAGGAGTTACACTCCACTGATTGAAAATAATTTCCAGGAATCTGAGATATGTCCATTTCTTCCTTATAACTGCCAAGTGTTGAAGCCATCTCTTATATTTCTTTAACTCTACCATCACCAACAACCTCTCACTCGATGCCGAGCTCAACAAGCAGATTGGAAAGGCGTCAACAACTCTCTATAGAGTGTTGCAGAGAGTGTGGAACAACAGCAAGCTGACATTGAACACTAAGATCTCCATGTACCGTGCCTGCGTGCTTAGCACTCTCCTGTACGCCAGCAAAACTTGGACCTTGTACGCCTCTCAGGAGAAACAACTGAGTGCCTTTCACATGCGTTGTCTTAGTTGCATACTCGGGATCACCTGGAGCGATCGTGACAAACAACGAGGTGCTTCAACAGGCCAAAATCCCCAGCATGGTCACACTCCTCCACCAACGTCGCATCAGATGGCTGGACCACGTGCGTTGAATGGATGATGGATGGATCCCCAAAGACCTTCTCTACTCTAAGCTTGCCTCAGGCAGAAGATCAATCAGACAGCCACATCTTCGCTTCATGGATGTCTGCAAGCAGGATAAGAAAGCTCTTGGGATCGAGGTCTACACCTGGGAAGAGCTTGCCCTCGACAAGTCCAGCTGGCGACATGCTCTGTTCACAGGTCTGAAAGCCAGCGAGGAAAAGTTACGACAGCTCGCCGATGAGAAAAGATCTCAGAGGAAGAGGATGCAGTTCTAACCAAGACCTGACTCAAACTTCAAGTGTTGCAACTGTAGCAAGGATTGCCACTCCCGCGTGGGGCTTTATAGTCACAGAAGACACTGCACAGCTACAAACTGGGACACCTTTCATGGGCGCATTTCCATTGTCTCTCGAGACTAACGGAAGCCAACCAACAAAATTGTCTAATTAGCTTCTTTGATGAACATATATGATGAGAGACTGGAAATATTTTCATTTAGGACCAAGAAGACAAAGGATGATATAAGATATCTTCCTGTGGAAACCACATGTTGATATTATTCTGTTTGTAGGAGTAATATTTTAAGAATTTTAAGATGACTTCCACAGTGTACATATAAGATATCAGATTAACACCATTTCCATCCATCTTGGACTAACTCGACATCATAAGAGCTCTATCAGTAAAAAACCCTGTGCTGATAAAACCATTCTTTCATAAGTAGGATAAACAATTATCGAATTGGCCATTAAGCTATCGAATCACCACATCTTTCTTTGAAATCCAATATGACTTTCCATCCATGAAATGCAAAAACAAGACTTTCAACTGTTGTGGTGGCCATATTAGACATCAGATCAGCATCATTTTCACTTAGAAGCAGTCAAACATTAAATGGATGTCTAAGTGGCATCATTTTCATTAGGATCAACTAGACCATGGGAAGAATGTGTGTGTAGCAGTTAGAAGGTGTAGCAATAACAAACTTGTACTAAGAGATTAAAGGATAACAGATGCTGGACAATGCCATAGGCTCTAATGGTTGTTGACCAATAGGGCTAAAAATATAGGAATTCTAAACATCACATGTTGGGGTCTTTACAAGAGCCATTACCTATCTTTACCATTCTTGTATCACTTAACAGAACCAAAATAAAGACTGCAGTATCAGATACTGTACAACATATAATGCTATCTTTCCATTATTGTACACCTAAACTCTGAATCCAATTTAATTCCCCAAATGCCACCACATGCAAATGTCCTGAAACATTTATTAGACTCCAAAAAACCTGCATCCAACTCATTCAAGTTCAAGAGCTACCTATGCAAAGAATTAGGTCTTGTATTACTGAATGTTAAAACATTAATTTTATTTATCATTTAAAACATTATGTCCCTGCCCGTAGGAATATTTACTTATACTCAGTTGAACATACGAAAGTTTATACCAATACATGATTTCAGTGACCAAGATAGAAAAGCAAGATATACAGATTAGCTTTACCTCGCACAAATAGTGTTGGTTTAGCTGATGAAACTGGTCTACTAGGGTCAGTGTTGTATGCCAGGCAGTAGATCATCTCATAGTGGTCCATATTACTAACGGTAATGGTCAGACTGGGTCCACTGCCTCTCTTTTGAGATCCTATATACCAGTCTATGACTGGTGCAGGTCTACTGGTTCCTGTCACACAGGTCAAGGTCACTGGCTCTGCTGAGGTCACAGTCAGTATTTCTGTCACATTCTGGTTATTCTGTTGCAAGACTGCTTCTGTAACTCTCACTGAAAAAGGCATGTCAAATACACAACTGTAACTCAGTAAGAAGCTTACTTTGTCTGGATAGACCTGACACTGTTAGTCATCAATGTTATTGCATCAAAAGAAGTGTCCAAGGCTTGCACTATCCCAACAGCGACAAGCAACCAAGCTCTGTCCAAGCAGTATTGGACCAATCATCACCATATCATATGGTATGAAAGACCACTTCTTCTACCAAAAAGATATCATCATTCAAGACAGGTGGTCTCTCATATCAGTGGTCTTTCAAGACAGGTTTAACTCTATTTAACCCTGTTCTATGGCAGCTATAATGCTTTGTCTCATTTGGAGGACTTCGGTCCAATGTTTATTATTTCTATTTTAAATATTCTTAAAAAGTCTCTTTTACTTTTGTCATTTTGATGGCAGCCATGTCTGATGCCAGATCAATGTCAATGTAAAACCAAGACCCAACATATTTATATATCACAAGCAAATTAAATGTCAAAACTGCAATTTTTAAGCAAAATTTTAAGACATTCCTAGCCATATCATGTTCTTAGTAAGGCTGTCAGGATTAAATGCCTTAATGTCTCAAGTTGGGCTTTCATGACTAAATGCCTTCTTTAGTAAGGCTGTCATGATTAAATGTTTTCAAGTCATGTCTTATGTTAAGCTCCTTATCAAGGCTGGTGTGATTAAATTATTCATGTCCTAAGTAAGGCTGTCATGATTAAATGCCTTCCTAATACCCAGTTTTTCATCAAGTGAATTAACAGTTTCCAAATGTTCTAAACTGATTTGTTGTCAGAATGTTAAGCCCTGTAATCTTATGAACAATCAATAACATATGTAACATCAAGCAAAGTTTATTGTATGACTTGTCTATGGTACCCACAATTTATTGATTGACAGATGAAAGAAGTATGTCTACTTTCTTGCCACAGTTACTTCTATGTAAATAATTGCTCTTGCATTGAATTATTCGTATGATGGAAAATAGTATAAATATTTATAAACTGTTTAACAATTTTAATTTATGTTGCATATTGCTTAAAATTCATATAAAACTTGAGATTTTCCTTCAGTTTTTTAAGTTGGATAACAAACATATGTCTGTATTAATTGTTCTCATTAAATTTCAAGTGTAAATATCACTTTCTGATTTATTGATTGATGATGATAAGTACTTTTTGCATGATACAGACAGGATGATAGACATATACAGTGAATATCAACCAAAACATCCTTTTAACAACATGTTGGACAGTTGAAATGAATCTAATCCTGAATATGTGTTTAAGTCAAATACCAAACTTTGTATGTTCAGAAATGAAACTTCCTTCCAACTCTTGCAAAAAAATTAATCCTTGCTTAAAAATAGTACAAATTATTTTCGTTATACGGCCATTTAGACATGTTTCATGGCAATCCTCTATGTATATCATGAGTAGAAATAACAAACTTGTGCAAATAAATGAACATGGATAACAGACTGTCCAATAAGCTCTTCTTTCTGGTGTGTGACGAGCAGATCTAAAACTTGTGGGAGTATATTGATTTCCTGACATTGAGTATCTACAGGAGATGGAGACCATAAAATGGATTTTACTCCAACTTTTTGACCAGAATATATCTGGGCATGTGTGTGTCATTTGAAATTTTAATGTAGCTTTAACAATGTTTTAGTCATATTGCTATGATGTCTGCAGTGTGGCAGTTTACTGTTATTTCTAACACTGGAACATCATGCCACAGACATGTAGCATTGTATCCCACCCAGTCACATTATCCTCACACCAGGCTGACCAGTCCTAAAACTAACCTCTTAATGCTCAGCGCCAAGCAAGGCAGCTACTAGTACTATTTTTATTAGTCTTTAGCTAGACTTTGGCTATGGTTTGAACCCAACCTTATGCATCCAAGGTGGACACTCGAATCACTGAGCCCATCAGAGCAGTGGAATACATCTGACACATGGGAGTTTTAAAACTTTACACACAAAACAATTACCATAATTTCCTAATTTTATGATAATGTTGTTTTTTGGGTCTAATGACATTTCTCATTGTAGCATAGGCTATGCACATAGTAGCCAGTATAACTGGAGGAAGAAGAACTATCAAAACCTTGGGAAACTAGTGACAGCTATCTCACATATCCACATTGGACAAGCTTAAGACTCAAACCCATGAGGAGACAGGTGAGAAGGCAGTGATTAGTAAAAGAAAGTACCTTAAACCACCCAGTCACCTGGGGACCATTTAGGATAATAATAATAGTAGTATCAATAATTCCTGATGCAATAATGCAACCTTTTGAAGTTTAAAGTGCCAAGTACACATTTGGGAGAATGATTACCATGCCCTTCTTACATCTAAAGGGAAACACTAAGAAAGATTGTGTGGAGACTGAAGAATGGAGGGGCAGACTGACAGATATAGTTTTGAGAAAGAGCTGAAGCTTAAATTAATACAAGAAAAAAAATTGTACTTAATATTCCCAGCATGATGTTTCACAGAAAGCAATTGGTTTGATCATAATGACAATGACACCTTTGTAAAAAGAAAATCAAAAACTTTGACTGAAAGTAAATACTGTTAAACCTTGGGAAACTTAACAGCAGATTCATGACCCACTGTAGAGTGGATATACATGCTTTTTTTTACAGGTGCAACCATTATGTGAAATTTTACTAACCAATAAACCTTTTTCTAGGTGTAATGGGTAAGTTATGCATGTGACTTTCTTCTCTGTAAATCTGATTAATTTTTATTGCTCATTCAGCATTATTTTACTCCAAACTGAGTCAGGGTAGATTTTCCCATGTTTGTGTATGTACCAATATCTGTTACATGGGCATACATATATTCATCTGAGATACCTAAGAAAATGCACCTCAATCTGTGTACTTTTAATGTAAGAAGGGTTTTTAATTTATTGAAATATATCTACAAAGAAATTTTAGAAGAAACAAACAAATATTTTCCAGCAGAAATCAGTAACAATTAGCAACAGTTTTTATGAACAAATTCATTTTAGCAAAAGAGCAAAGGTTTGCTGAAATGATCAGTACTTTCTGATGTTCTGTTCATTTTTTAATAGCTTACCTGTGGATGTATATGGAATTGTCAGCAGACCACATAAATATATTAATATATTATTACAAGAAATGTATCTAAAAAAAATACTTTTAAATGATGCCACTGCAATTTAGACTGGGAACTCTTACCAACAATGCTTTAAAATTATTATGCCTTTTTGACCTGCTAGTTGTTGGCAGTCAGTTTAGGTACATATACCAGGACACTTGATATGACAAGAATGATTTGGAGTGAATATCTCAATCACTTCAAATCTGACAAACTGATGATTTGGAAATTACATTTTTGTAACTTCTAACCATCTGGATCTGAATTTTCCAAATAAAAAATTCATAAGGATTTTAAACCCAAATTAATGTGTTAGATATAAAAATGAATACTTTAGAACTTAATGCATTTTAAAAATAAGATGTGATGCATCAGTTCAGTGTGTTTTGGATTTGAATGCCTTTTGATAAATCTTTTCAGTCAGACATATTTTCACTGAGATGAAAATGACAATGAGGCAATAAGAATCAATCATATTGATTATCAATAAATTAAAGGACTGGGGATTTAGGTCACAATATCATGAGCCATCCATAGCTGTTTTAATTTGCTGTACAAATTACTGAAACTCAACATCTCATGTTCAGGCCAAATGAGTTCCAGCTACAAACTGTAACTTTCTGAACTGTTACAAGCTTCATAATATATTAGAATTTTAGTCTACATTTATGTTTATATGCATAATATCATTGCACATTTGACATGAATAATCTTCCAACAAATCTGACTGAATGATCTCACTAACTAACCTGATATATATAACCTCACACAAATCTGACATTTATAATCACTCCAGCAAATCTGATTGTATAATCTAAATACCAACAAATCTGACATGCATAAACTCAATAACAAATCTAAAATGTATAATCTTATCAGCAAATGTGACATGTACAATGTTACCAGCAAATCTGACTGTATAATCTTATCTGCATATATCATATGTATAGGCTTACCAGCAAATCTGACTCT
Organism: Potamilus streckersoni; assembly: GCA_016746295.1. Classification (NCBI taxonomy): domain Eukaryota; kingdom Metazoa; phylum Mollusca; class Bivalvia; order Unionida; family Unionidae; genus Potamilus; species Potamilus streckersoni. Next base: position 347,991 of record JAEAOA010001983.1, read on the forward strand.
ATTGGATGCATGTGCAATGATGTTTCTAGAAGGATCAGGATATTCAATCCTACAGGAAAAGGTGCCAGTCTTGTCACTGTTGTCATTCAGTATGGTGTACAGTGTGAGGTTCAAAGTGCTTGTATAAATCTTTTCCTGTGCAGCACACAATTCTATTATTCCTGTTGGGTTATTTCTTGCATAGACACTCTCATATGAAGTTGCTGGATCCTGAAATATTTCATAAGACAATGTGCTCAGTTCACACATATTTATCTATGTACATTATTTCAATAAAAACACATTATTATAATTGCTACAGTATACATGTATATGTTACATCATTCTACAGTATATATGTTAGAGTATGCTACAATATATGTTACAGAATGCACAGGATAAATGTTACAGCATGCTACAATATAAATCATACAGCATGCTCCAGTATACATGCTACAGCATGCTCCAGTATACATGTTACAGCATGCTCCAGTATACATGCTACAGCATGCTCCAGTATACATGTTACAGCATGCTCCAGTATACATGTTACAGCATGCTCCAGTATACATGTTACAGCAGCCTACAGCATGTGTTTACAAAATGCTACAATATGCATTACAGCATGCTTCAGTATACATGTTACAGTATGCTTATGTATGTGTAAATATAGCATGATGCAGTATGTGTAACATTATATATAAAATTAAATTGCTTGTGTGTTAGTTTTAAAATTCTTTTTATTTCATTTTTGTTTCATTACATTTTATTGTAATGATTATTTTCACAAGATTTGATATTTTTTTAAAAGTAAATTCTGCTTGTGTAGAACGAAGAAGTATTACATTAGCAATATTTTTAGCTGACCTTAGTTCCGACACTTGGTAAACACTGAGTAAAAATGATTGGTCAGTATCAAGGTCATACTTGTGTGATCACCATGTATTATCAACATTCTTTTTAATTATTGGTTCTTAAATATGAATATCCTGGTGTACATGTCAAATGTCTTGTAGTAAGTGATCATGTGATCCATCATAAGTGTCGGAAAGCTGTTTTAGTGAGGTTTAATACTCAATATCACTGTTTTCTAGTTATTCATAAAATAATACCTTGATATTTCAGAGGTATTTTTGTCTTTTTTGAGTTTTTTCTATTCTTTGGAATTAATAATTCTCTGAGAAACGTTTACAAGTGCTGCTCTTTATCAAATTCTTGAACAAAGACATTCAGAGTTTTAAAGCTGGAACTTTTGACAATTCTTTTGCAAGACATAAAATTCAACGTAGAACTTTTGACACATCAATACTGCATTCATCTGATATCATCATCCACTATCTTTGAACTTCACCAAAATTTAAACTTGGATTCATTTAGGACATTTTAATGATAGGACTTATATTTTAGATTCCAGGAATAATTTTTGTATTATATTCATAAACTGTAAGTCCTTTTTCATATTTTTAATGTTTTTTTATAGGGAAATAAATTATTTTGTTAATATTTATAAAGCTTGTTGACTTCATTCTTTTCTTTTGTTACATTTGTATGACTCTCTGCATGAGTTCGAGTCCAGACTCGGCTAAAGTGGGTAAGTGAGAAAGCCTGCCAGTAGCTTCTCATGGGTCGGTGGTTCTTCCTGGGGTTTTCCAAGGTCCTTCCTCCACCATTAATACTGGCTGCCATGTATAGCCTATCTTGTGCTGAAAAATGGCGTTAAACCCTATAACAACAATAACAACAACAGTTGCATGAACCTACATATAACAGTAATGGCATGCTCCAGTAAGCATGTTACATGTAATAATATACATGTTACAGCATGAAACAGCAAACATGCTGCAGCATGCTGTGTATACATTTTACAGCATGTTCCAGTACAGGTCACATCATGCTACAATATACATATTACAGCATGCCACAGTATATGTTATATCATGCTTCAATATACATGTTACAGCATGCTACACTATACATGTTACAGCATGCTAGAGTATACATATTAAAGAATGCTATTGTCTGCATCTTACAGCATTCCACATTATACATGTTACAACATGCTACATTATGCATGTTATATTTTACATCATACAGGATCCAACATTTTACAGCATGCTACATTATACACGTTACAGCATGCAACATTATACAGTACAGCATGCTACATTATACATGTTACATTTTACATCATACAGGATCCAACATTATTCATTACAGCATACTCTTATATATGTTAGGAATAGATTAAAACAGAGGCATTATTCTTCTAATTTCATTTAAAATTCATAGCCTTTATCCTTGAAACTTTTTAAGGATGAAAATCAATCTCAGGCTAAATGTCTGATATAATGCTAGAAGCACATCCATGGTAATAAAGTTATTCAAATAGAGAAAGAAGTTGAAAACCCTTGGTTCAGCTTTATTGATTTTCACAATATCATACATTATGCTCAAATTTTGAAATTTAGACTGAGTCACAGTCTGTGTTCAAACAGTCTGAGTATGTGTGGACACATGCTTCAAAACAATTTGATATCATACACTATAAACAAATAAATGAAATTATGAAATGGAAGATAATTCTTCAGTCCCCAAACATTTCAAAAATTATTTTATTTTTCATTATGAACACACTAGTAGTTAAAGGACAACTTTTTCTCAGCCACAAAACTATAGCTACATCTGGTCAAGAAAACTTCCATGGACATAAAACACACAATACAATGTTAAGGAATCAAACAAATTTAATATTCTTGAAACAAATGCTGCAAATTGAAAGGTATTTTTTTAAAAAGTTGTATAACTGGTTTCTCTACCTACTTATGTAAATGCTTTTGCATGGAGACAAGTCCGAACAGATCATGAAGAATATATTGAATTTTGCATGAATACTGCATTTAGGTTATCAAATAGGACACATTCTAAAGGTCTATCATTATTATTATTATTATTATTATTATTATTATTATTATTATTATTATTATTATTATTATTATTATTATTATTATTATTATTATCATGTGCAGTGTGTGCCCAGCCATTTAACAGTGTCAACATCAGCAAGGAGCAAAGCCTGCAGTCCACTAGGAAACATCAGTGGACACTTCTTCAAAATGTGTGACTGGTTTATAGACCATCACAGCTACAGCAAGAGTCAGTCAGCTGGCCCCATTGGACAAAGGATAATTGCACAACTACCCTGTCCTGTCTGGAAATGGTTCTGTGTGATCCTCAGATGTTGTGGATGAAGTGAGGAGGGCAGACTGATGGTTCAGCTATAAGGGGGTGTTTTTTAATATCAAATGAAGACAACTCATCACTCCATGGCAAAATAGCTGTCAATTATCCCTCCAGCGATGGACCTAATCAGATTTGATGTCTCAAAGTCAAGCAGACTGCTGGATGTGAAGTGATGATGTAAAGTATAAGGCTCTCACTGGGATAGACCTTAGCTAGCAGTTTTGTGGTTTATTCCTGGCAATGGAGATATGGAGGAGGAATGTTGCTGAGTACTGGCAGCCATTAAAGGAGTAGAACACAGCATCCCTGAGACCTGAGAGTATGCTCAATTTTGTGTTGAGCTGGATGTCAATTAGCTTGGTATGGGATGATTGAGCCCAGACAGGATCGCAAATACTCAGCTGTTGAACAATATAGGACCAATGCTCATGTCTTGAGTGTCTGAGCAGTAGCATGACAGGTTGAGCCAGACAGCTTGTGGAATAGATTGTTTTATATGCTCAATTTTGATGCAGTTTTCTTCTGGTCTATATAGAATGTCAGTGATGTCTCCAGAGTCACAACAAGATCAATGAAGAAAGCCCAACCAACAGGTCGCTTGGCTCTCCTGATTTAAGTTGTGGTCTCCATCGTGAATGGTTTATGAAGCAGAAATGTTTATGCAGGAAAGATGAATAATTAGACAATACTGTCTTCCTTTCTTCTGAACCAGGAAAAGTCATGAGTATAAGGCCAGAGATTTATCATGTAACACCCTCTCTACTGCAACCTTCTGAAGAAGGTAGTGAACCTCTTTATGTGCACTTGATTTAACTGGAGGGAGATCGCTTATGAACCACTGCACCAGACCATGTTTCTGTTATAAGACTTAGTCTGGAAGTAATGGTGCAAGTCCCTAGGGCCATCTACACTTGTCCTTACAAAAGGGGAAAGGGCCTGCTAACTTACTGCCTGAGCCTCTGTGACACCCCCTTCTAGAGCCCACTTGCCAAGGTGGATTACTGAAACAGAATTGTTGGTTTGAGTGGAGATATGTGGCTTTAAAGAATAAGGCTGATTGGCATGGGGTGGCTGACAGAAGCAGATGCAGGAGACCTGTGTTAACAGTCTCTCAACCCTGAGTATCCACAGAGGGAATAAGCCTTCTAAGCCTTGCAGGGAAGAGGGGCAGAGAAGGCTCTTAATTTGCTATAGGATGGACTTGGATAATTCAAAACAACCCTGTGGAGTTTACAATGCCATAAATATGGCCAACACATGTTATGAAAGATTTTTCTCATTGAAAGCCACTAGCAACACATACTGCTGTTTCTGCAGGATAAAATGGAAATGAGGGATGCCAATACAATCCTCCTCTTTAACCTGGCATCTGTAAACTGATTCTCAGTCTACCATGGGATGAAATTGTAGTCTGGAGGTTACGGGGTGAGGGTACTGACTGATTCCTATTTCCATATCCTAGTGGTTGCAAAGAAAAGTGCCCAGTACCAGGTACCCAGTTACCGGATATGGCCTCATCAGGCAACTCAGATTTATAGGAAGACCCTTTCCCAGACCTGATAGACTTTAATCTGAGCTCTATCTAACAGGGGGGTGGGGTGAAAGGTTGTTACTGCCTGAATTTGATAACCAAGATGGTTTAGGGAAATGCAAAATTGGTGTGCACATCAAATCATAAATTTAGAACAATTCACAATATAGATACAGTGGATTAAATGATTCAAAAAGAATGGGTAAAGTCAGTACATAGACTGCAAACATGCAAGAACATCAAAATTTAATTAAAATACCTACCATTAACTAAATCATATATTGATTAACTTGTTTTTCTTAAAAAGGGGTACTAATCTAATATTTCTGGTAAGATCAAAACCTGAACTTGGGTGTAAAGGGGTTGTCCTTTCTGCTTGCCTGTTTTAATTTTTTTAAATTGAGATTGCATTTGCTATCTTTGCTTTGCATATTTAATTCCATCTCTTCATTTTTTGTACATGGTTTTGTCTCCCCTTTCTTACCCTCAGTCCAATTAATAATTTAATTACATAAATCCTTTCAAACATTAACTGAAACACAATTAGAAGGCTGCTTTCACTACAGATGTTAACACTGGGTAAATAATTCTTATGTAAATTACCTAAATACCAAGACATAATATAAAATAATAAAAATCAGGATGAGGGACAAAAGCTCATTTCCAACAAATATTAAGTTGTAAACTAGGTCATGTCAGTTTTCTAACATTTTAGTAAAGAACATGGCAAATATCATGAATTTGCAAGGGATAAACCAACGTCCTGAACTCATATTCAAGTAAACATGACTACCAACTAGTAATAATTATCATTAAATATAATCTACAGCCATAAACAAAAACTGGCTATGTAATATATTATTTACAACACATCATCTGCTTTTCTGTTTGCTTCAAAAAGGCTTGTATATATACATGTTTCGTATAGTATTTCATATATTATAATCTATAATTCAATTAGTGACATACCTGGAAAATCCACTGTACTGTAGGCATTGGGTAAGTACAACCAATAGTTTTGCACTGCAATACAGCTGACTGTACACTGAGGTCTACATTCTGGTTTGGATCCTGGGTCATAGACAGTCCTGATGGAATATCTGTAAAATACTAATTGAAGTGCAAGTAGACCTGAGATTACTAACCTAGTTCATAACATCCTAGCAATGAAATTTACAGTTATCTAAGAAATTTCTGTTAGTACATTCATACTGACATTTAAAAGTATTTCTATTTTAAGTTACAGCAGCCAACAGTGATAATATATTGGTATCATCTGTACAAATATGAAAGGTCATCATGCCAGAATGCTTTAGTAAATTCTTACTAACAGTAATTTAGAACAAGTGAACTGAAGGTTTTACTGTTGTTAGTAACTACAGCCATACTTCAATCAACATGATATATAAATGTCAGGATGATTTCTATCCTTTTCAGAAAACATGTTCAGCAGTTTTTGAGAAATTGTTTTTCCTCCAATTTTTTGTAATGGCTGTCATACCTGATGGCAGATTGGCATTAATGAATAAAATAATGAACAAAAACATTAAAGATCATGGTGGCTAATAATGACAACAGATTGGCACCATTTTCAATTAGTTCCAACTTTTGGAGAAAACCAACTGTTGATATGTCTGTCTGTCTAGGAGTTGTGACATGATTTTCAAGATGACTGCTGTGGCAACCATATTGGATCCCCTATGAAAACAAATTCATGACTTTATGAACAATTGTGAACGTTCATGAACATTCTTGAAATGTTCATGATCAGTTCATCATCTGACTTCATGAACAAATAGTCATGTACTTTCATAACCTAAGTTCATGAACTCTTCAAGAAATTTGATGGATCATGTACTTTAGTTCATGAACACAATGATGAACTTTCATGAAATATTATGATATTTTTGAAGTTTCTGAAATGTCATGAATTTGCTTCATGAACAATTCAAATACTTTGATGCACCATTAAGATATTTCTTAAAAATGTATATGAAATTTCTATATCATTATATTGATAAAATGTTTATGAAAATTAATCATCCAAACTTCTCACAATATTAGTGAAATAAAAATAAAGGTGAATATTTTATTTAATTATATGATACTGTATACTGTTCAGAGATCTTTTATTCAATGCTTGTGTACTTAACTTGAGTAGTTCTGGATTAATATGGAAAAATATTTTCTGGCCCTCATGAACAAAATGTACTTGCTATAAAAGCTTTTAATGACTTTGTTCTAACGTTTTTGTCCAGTACTGTCATAAACTGCATATTTTATTGACTTTGTAACTGGTTGCCAAGTTGCAATAAAAACCGAAATATGTAAACAACGATTATCCTGATTGGATGACTGTGAAAGAAGACGTGATATGATTGGGTAAAATACGCGTGTGATTTCAGCGGCTGAGCACAAACGAAAGAGCATGCAAAGGGTTTTGCAACAAGTAACAATCTCGAACAAAAATCATGGACTCCTGTGGAATTAACAGATGAGAATATTTTCAAGACCACTTCTTTAAGTATGTAGAAGTGCAGAGAAGGAATTATGAAGAATATGAAGGAATTGACTTGATGAGACCAAAATTAGAAGGAAAAGCATACACAGCGGGATCATCAAAATTACGGTGAGTACCTTTTTCTTCATCATTCATTATTTTTCAATGTGAGTTATATGTATAATTTATTCATTTTATATGTCATCATATAGTTTTAACCAAACTAATATACCTGGTTTTTGTGAGACCCAATTTAAACTATCTCTTCAAATGTTTGAAAATCACCCCCTTTTCGCTCTCGATACCATATGCAGAACTGCATCAACAATATGAATTTATATGTTCGGAATCATTTTATATTTCATGACATCACTATTTATATGATCTGATGTAATTTGGTAAATTAAAACAAAAACAAAAAAAACTAGTTGATGTGTCAAACTGTACAATAATACATGTGCTACTAACGCGATCAAACTGGAAGCAGCTATATGCAACATCCGGCGTCAGAGTAGATAAATTTTTATTAAAACATTTGACTCCTGTGACTTATAATACATATGGCAAGTCAGCTTAAGTTAAAATACAACTAGTGAACAAATTTCTCCAATAATGTAAATGCGCAGTAAGTTGTGTATTAAGTGTAAGGGATTAAATAATTTTGAGTTGGATCGGTAAAGTTGGGTACAAAAATAATGTGCTAAAAGCTGAAGACAATGTTGATCATAGGTTGTCTGTAATTAATTTTATCTTTCTTTCAGATCAGACAGCAGAAAAGTAAAATTATTAGAGGATGAAGTTTATAAGATAAGGAGGAAAATTTGACAACTGGAGGATCTTACAGCTAAGATGGAATAGACATTAAAAAGTGACTGCTGCAGCAATGTTAAAGATCCATACAGTAATCAAATGAACAGCTTAAGTTGCAGATGGAGACATTCAGTAGTGACAATAGGTGGAATTTCATTAAATTAAAATTAGGCCCTGACTGTCTTTACAAAAAAGAGTTATCTGACATTTCAGTTTGGGGATGGGGATCCAGGTCTTCAGGAGAAACCCCAGTGGAATTAGCTCCATGGCAATGACATATAAATATGCTTCAGCACTTCATTAAACACAACTGTCCCATTATCTCTTGAACAATTTTCAAAGAAAAATTACAAAACATACAGAAAGTGTTGCTAAGAATAAAAAAGGAATATCACTTAATGTCAGTTTACATGTTCTTTGTTGCATATTAGAAATTTATCTGAAATTAAATACTGTTTGTTTTTAAGATCATATGTTGCATTTTATACTCTTTTAAACCCCCCACATCTAAGGTTATTTTATGATTCAGGATGAAATAGGTATTTGTGAGTTTGTCACATAATCAAATTTTTTTAGGAACTGTTCATGAAGTCATGAAAAATGAGGAACATTGTTCATCATAGTTCATGAATATGTTCATTAACTGTGATGAATGATGATGAACCAGTTAGTGAACTTTTATGAACATTCAAGAACAGTTTGTTAAGTTATGGTTCATGAATTCATTTAATTTCATGAATTGACCATTTTCAGTTCATGCACATTCATGAATGGTTCATGAACTTTTTGATGAACTTTCAGGGATGGTTCATGAACAAGTTTATGAATCGTTCAAGAACGGTTCATGCCAGTTCATGAATTATTCATGATCGTTTCGTAGGGGATATCAGATTAGCACAATATTTTGTATCACAAACTTGTCACCATAAGTTTTCCAATGTGAAACTTTCTAGTTGATAGTAGTAGCAATGACAATATTGCCTGAGTTGACAATGCAGCTTGTAAAACTCTTAGACTAACATTTCCAAGATAAAGATTCTGCAAGATAATAAGTACAAATGTTTAAATGTTTCTCTCACACACACAAAGGCAGCACTTGTTTGGGTTCAAATTCTTATAAATAAAATAGCATCCACATACAACCTAAGAAAAATTTCAACTAGAATATTTCAGAGGGTTTAATTGGTACATAATCCATTCTGGTGTCATGTAGTTACTGCCTCTCTCTCTCTCTCTCCCATGACCAAGAATCAAACAAATATATTCAGAAACTTGTTCATTATAATAAGAATGAATCCTCTGCTGAAATATCTTTTACAACCATTGTAGTTATTATTGATCATATTATGTTCAACTTAAAATTTTTTTCATTAACCAAGAAGGTGAGATTTGTTAATTTGATAGGGCAACATAGTACACAAAAATTTATATTTATGTTTCAGTGACTGCAAACTAACCATTTAATATGTCATAGTAAAACAAAGCTACTAGTCATTTAAGTCTTTGTTTCTATCTACTCTTTCTGTCATACTAATGGATGCATACATGAATAAATTTCCTTCAATAACCAATGATCTAAATGATGAAAATTGTAAAGGAATCCATGACAAAATTGTTTCTTTGGTCGCATAATTCCTTAAACTACTGAGTATTAAAACCATCTCTGATAGTGTTTTTAAAAATTCCAACATATCAAGCCCCTTTGCAATTTGCTTAGGAATATCAATAACAAAATTATCAATATGGTTTCCAGAGTAACCAATTTTTGCTGGATGCCTGTGAGGCACAATGTTCATTAAGAAATAGATATCATAACATGTCTCTAGGAGACAACCCATGTCACATCGGTTATCCATACAGGAAAAGTGTTGATAACAAGATTCTAAAGATTGGTGCCATGGCAATCTAGAAAATGAGTATTTTAGTGAAATTTTAGTGAAATCCCTATGTCAACATGAGCATCAACATAGGAGTAGCAATAAAAAAAAGATTCAAAAGGTTATCATGGATCCCATATTGGATGTCTGACACATTTTCATACAGGACCAACTATACATCAAAATAAATCTGTTAACATAAACACCACATTAACATCACCATCCATTCAGGACGTGTTTTAACAGTAAGATGTTCAAGATAATAACTATGGTGGACATATAATTGTTGTTAGAAGGGAACCATTCAGAACCACTAAGCCTTATAAATGAGTGTAAAATGTTTTGTACTGTTAGTATAGGAAACAATATCTGATGGTAGAAACATGTACAAGCTACAACAATTCCTTCAAAATTGTATGAAAGTGTACTAAGCAGTTATTTTGAAGCAGTTATTAATGGTATGTCTACTTTTGGCAACAGCAGCTATATCTGATTGCAGATAACCCTAAATCTGTACCAACAAAGAAATCCATCATGCAATGCTTTCTGAAAATACAATATTGGTTTAATGATGGCTCTATCTGATGCTAAATGATATCATTTTTATCAATTTCAAAGCCTTTAATACCTGATAGTTTCTTCAATTTTGTTTCCAATTATAGCAATGGAAGCCATATTTGACCAATGCTGTGATCAATAACTGACAGGGCTATGATGGCCATCTAATTATAGAGACAACTGCAACATCCTAGACAGAGAAGATTAGCAGTCACGAAAAGCTGGATGCCAACATGCATATCTTTACATCACTACAACTGTCTATCATAAAATATAATAACTGAGCCACATAGTGTATGGAACATGGTTAAGTCTAAATACAATAATATAAATTACATATGTGCACACAAGAACATGCTTCATTACATTTTATATCATTTTAATTACTATTATAATAACAAAATTCATACATGAATCATGTCCAACAAGAATACTTTCGCTGAATTATAAGAACTTAAAAATTACTCATCCTTTAAATGGCGAACTTGAAAAAGACTATAGTCTATCTGATATGGTTTTATGTGACGTAGGTTTGACTGTAACTTTAAAATAAATTTTTAAAAAATCTAATATATAAAGCAATTATATTGCATACAATGGACAGCAAGAAAGAAAGCAATTTTATATTTCACATACCACTACAGCTGAAGCCTGCTCCCATAGAGTGGGCAATTTATCAACAAAAATGCATAAAACTTCTGATGACACAGCAAACTCTATTTGCTGTCAAATTTATAACCTGAAAACTTGAAGTAATCAGGTTTCTCATAGATGGCATTTTGCATATACAGCAACAGGAAAATCAGACACAGCATTTTTAAATAACCGTGGCAGAAAATAAACCATACTAAACAATACTTTACTTGGCAAAGAAGCCAGAGCATATTTTGTTTATATATAATGCATATACATTTTACTACAAACTTCTGCTCATCCTTGGGCAAATCTCTGAATGTCAATTTTTTAAGTTCACAACAAACTTTGGAACTCACTCCTCCATAATGAATTGTATCCATCACACAAAACTTTAAATTCACTGGTATTATGTACAATTAATTTGTATTTATTTTGATTTTTCACCATGATTATTCCTGTTTGAGAGGGTGCATTCTGTGTGGATGTTGTTTCACAGATTTTGAATCTACAATTTTAGTGTCATAAAACATTTTGTTTGTCCTTGCAGGAGTATCCAGAAACAAGTGCTCATATTCAAATAATAACTGTTTAGGTTTATTTCTTTCTTGTTGTTGCAAATGAAAATGTTTCTGGTCTAGATCTTTTGAAACTTTTGAATTCCGAAGATTGGTTGCTCCAAGATCGACAGTTTCCAATTGAATTTCTTCACTTAAATCCTCAGTTGGTGGGGCAGGAACCACTAAATTAATTATAATAATTGACTTGGCTATCTTTTTCAATATACAATTACTCCATTAATTTACTTTAGATCAGAGTATTATAATTTTAATTTAACTCATTAATTTTCTTCTTAACTTTGTAATGGCCATAAAATCTTCTCTGAAGAAAAATCGGAAGAATGAGCAAGAGAGAATGAGCTCTATTACTGGATTCAAATGTTCTCTCAAGTAAAGTTTTGTGAAACCATAATTTCACTTTTGACTTGAATTGATGACTGCCAAATTCAAGCATGAGTAGCTGGAAAATTCCAGACTTAAAATTTGACCTTTGAGCTGATGGGACAGATTTCAGAAGGCCAAACTGAATAAAAAACTTTTTCAAAGCTTTTAGTATTCCTCAAAGGAATTGACTCTGGGAATCTTGTTGATGCACACATAATGATCAACAAATATTGGTTGCCTGACTTAGTCTTAGGTAAGGGACCAACACAATCTACCATAATTCTGCTAAATTGTGGTGGTGTTTATGATTTTTAACGTAGCTTTAACAATTTTTCAGTCATATTGCTATGATATCTGCAGTGTGGCAGTTTACAGTGATGTCTAGCACTGGGGCATCATGCCGCAGACATGTAGCATGATGTCCCATCCAGTCATATTATCCTGATACCAGGCTGACCAGTCCTAACACTAACTTCTTTATGCTGAGTATCAAGCAAGGCAGCTGTTAGTACCATTTTTGTAAGTCTTTGGTATGACTTGACAAGGGATTGAACCTACAAACTCCCACTTCCGAGGTGGACGCTCTAACCACTAGGCCATCGGAGAGCTCAATTCTGCTAAATGATTCATTACATGGATGAAAAATCCAAGTCATATCACTAAATAGTTCTATTAGAATGCATGTTCGAATCTTGACGACATTCCAATATGTGGTCCTTGTACAAATAGCAACAATTCTTCAACTGAATCACAGATTATGTTTCCATATATAAGTCTAGAATAAATTTCCACTTATATCTTTCAGAATTTTTTATAAAAAAACTCCACTTATTTAGTTCATAGAGAATAAATTATTAAATCCAAAACAAAGATAAAAAAGCAAACAATCTGGCAACCAATAAGAAACAACTTGTTCCTTCAAGATTATAAAACATCTCTGATCTGATCAAATAGAAAATGTCTGTCTTAGGCTCGATATTAGATCATGTGGCTACTTCACGTGATAGGTTTAAATGATGAGAAATTTGATCACGGATTAAAATATTTGCCAAATTGTATGTAGCCCTATCTACAGCCCTATCACTCTGACAATAAATTTACAAATAAAACATTGTTTATTCACATTAACACGTAGGCCAAAAAGACCTTTAAAACAGTCAATCATATTAGCATAGCGCTTACACTACCATCGACCAAGGTGAACTAGAAATATTAATCATGTAACACTTTTTCATCTAGATGAACAAAATTACTGAAAAAAAAATTTTGAATCTCGTGACAAATAATCGTTACAATAAAATGTAATGAAATAAAAATAGAATAAACAAATAATTTTAAAACTAACACACAAGCAATTTAAATACATATATGTAACGCAGCATACATCACTGAGCAAGCTGTTAATGATGAATATCAGCAGTTCTTTCTTTACTTACTGTACACAATCAGATTCAAAGTGTTACTGTATATATCTCCTACTGAGCTTCTATAGCTGCATCTCCATGTTCCCTCAGCTTCTGTAGTCAAACTGCTTATGCTTCCATAGACCCCAGTACTGTTAGTTGTAAAACTGTAGCCAGCTTTGTAATCACAAAGATAACTGTCTCCATAGCATGTGGTAACTTTTGAAGTTCCTTTCCATACTACAATTCCGTTATTGTTAAATGGCTCTGATATCCTGCAGGAAAACTCCAGACTAGAACCCTTCAAAGGCAAAATGCTTGTCATTTCTAATATCAATGTGACTCCATCTGTAAATGTAATAATGGGAACAATGAGTAAAACGTAACATACTTTTGACTATTATTATGAAATAGATAAGATGATAATTCTGATGTCTGGTACATTAATATCTGTACATTTTTCTTACAATATTTTTGTATTGTATCAAAATTGGAGTTTACTATAAAATATCTATAGAGTCAAAACCTCTATCAGCTTATCAGATCCTAACTACCACTAAACCAACCTAGAGCTACTGAGCTTCATAGCAGTTTATAATACACCTATGCATGTGTATATAAAATGACTTTTAAATTGTTGGTACAAAGCAATCTGATATATACTAATACTGTTAGTGTATTAAATCATGATCTGCCTATGGTCTGAAAATAAGTAGTAGAAAAGAGTGAGAGCCATCAAGTTATGTAAAATTCAACAAATTATTTACTTTCCTAGCCTACAAAGTAAGAAAGAGGAACTTGCAAACTAAATTCTAAATAATCCAAGAATTAGAGACACAAATCCTAAATGATTAAATTCTGAATAAACTTGAGTGCAAATCCAAACTAAATCCAGGACTGTAGTGTTGATGTGGCTATGGTGGCCAGTGTAGTGGTGATGAGCCATCAGTGATTTGTTTTATCAGAATAATACAACCCACAAAATTATCCTTATTGTAAATTTCACTAAAAATTCAAGTCTGTTTCCAAAAATGTTAGCTTTGCTGAGCACTTTGTATTTCCAGTAATTAAATCTGAATAAATTAAAGTCCAGCCCAAATGAACTGCTGGACACAACAATAACACAATTGATTCTGCTAAGATCTTAATGTGCAAATAAATAATTTTAAGAAAAACAAGAATATATTGTCCTTTGCTTGACCTCAGGACACAATTAATAACTACCACCTATAGGAAAAAAACCTTCTAGAATGTTTATAGGATAGTTATAATCAGAAGTTGTTTACAGAATTTTTTAAAAATCAATGATTCAGGTAAAGTAGAAAATAGACTTGATTTTGAACAAGGATAAATTAAACATACAATGTTACATGTTACATTATCAATAACAAAAACCACTAAAAAAATTACAAGAAACAAATTAACTAACAAACTGTGCATATTAAATATACATAACACATATCAGTATGTACGTTGGTTTCAACAGTAAGCCACTGCTTCTAAACTTTCTAGCTCAGTGTTAAATTTCCACTTATTATTCATTACTACTGTCTAACAAAAAAAATTCATGAAAATTAATAATCCCCATTTATAGAATGAGTGATATTGATACCCCATTTGCTTTTCCTAAAATGTGTTGGCTTCCGTTAGTCTTGAGAGACGATGGAAATGCGCCCATGAAAGGTGTCCCAGTTTGTAATTGTGCATCGTCTTCTGTGGCTATAAAGCCCCACACGGGAGTGGCAATCCTTGCTGCAGTTGCTGCACTTGAAGTTCGAGTCAGGTCTTGGTTGCAACTGCATCCTCTTCCTCTGAGATCTTTTCTCATCAGCGAGCTGTCATATTTTTTCCTCGCTGGCTTTCAGACCTGTGAACAGAGCATGTCGCCAGCTGGACTAGTCGAGAGCAAGCTCTTCCCAAGTTTTGACCTCGATCCCAAGAGCTTTCATATCGTGCTTGCAGACATCCTTGAAGCGAAGATGTGGCCTTCTGATTGATCTTCTGCCTGAGGCAAGCTTAGTGTAGAGAAGGTCTTTGGGGAGCCGTCCATCGTCCATACGACACACATGGCCCAGCCATCTGATGCGACGTTGGCGAAAGTGTGACCATGCTGGGAATTTGGCCTGTTGAAGTACCTCGTTGTTTGTCACACGATCGCTCCAGGTGATCCCGAGAATGCGACGGAGATAACATATGTGAAAGGCACTCAGTCTTTTCTCCTGAGAGGCATACAGGGTCCAAGTAACGCTGGCATACAGGAGAGTGCTAAGCACGCAGGCACGGTACACGAAGATCTTAGTGTTCAATGTCAGCTTGCTGTTGTTCCACACTCTCTGCGACAATCTAGAGAGAGCTGTTGACGCCTTTTCAATCCACTTGTTGAGCTCGGCATCGAGTGAGAGGTTGTTGGTGATGGCAGAGCCAAGGTAAGTGAACTCACTGACTACTTCTAGTTTGTAGTAGTTGATGATTATGCTGGAAGGGTCTGCGTTATGAGCCATCACGTTGGTTTTCTTTAGGTTGATGGTCAACCCGAATTCATCACATGCTTTAGCAAAGCGGTCCATCAGGCGTTGTAGTTCAGCTTCTGTGTGAGTGACTATAGCAGCATCATCTGCAATGAGCATGTCCCTAATGGTTGCTTTCCTTACTTTGCTCATTGCCTAAAGTTCTAAAAACAGATCATCTTTTAATATTAAAATGTCCGAAGGCAACTTTATGTAACTATCTCTCTTACTATTTTGGTTGACCAGGCAGTAGACTAACTGCCCAACAGAGAAATATAGATGGGTAAATAATTGATTTTATAGTAAGTTTCTCCAAGCCCCACACCCCACCTATCTCTAAATTTTCCCTCTCTCTGTTGGTTGGTTTGTCTAGCATATCAGTTTTACTTCAATCTCTCTCTCTCTGGAACATTATCGCAAGCAACATTCAGAGAATAAAAACAGCATAATGGATCATTAGCCTGTGTCTTGCAATCATATTTCCAAACCTATGAATGATGGTAAAATTTACAAACTGACCAACAGAAAGAGGAAAGAGAGAGAGATGAAGGAAAAAAACAATTTTATTAATGGTAGCCATGTTAATTAAAACATAATGACTTCTATCAGCTGTAAATAAAAGTAAAATTTTAAATTACCTTTTTTTGTTCCTTACTTTACTTACTCTATAGTTTCCACTTGTTTCAATATACTCACTAATGACTGAGAGAGAATGAGAGTGAGAGATAGAGAGATGGATATATACTTATTAATCTCAGTACATTCAAGAAACATATATGTATAAAAACTCACATTCTATAATACAATGCATAAAATCATTTGAATTTTTGTTCAACTGTATGGTGAAACTGAGCTAAATTTAAGCTTCTAATGATTTATACATTTCAGAAACATTTGTATTTTAGATGCATCTACTTATTCCACTGCACATTAATAGCATTGTTTACTGCACTAAAATGGCTTGCAATCTATAGAAGAAATAATATCAACATAGCAGTACTTGTATATAAATGTCTACATGGAACTGTACCAGAGTATCTTCAGGATTGATTCTGGCACTTTTCAACACAATACCAGTTGATATAAACATCACATGGAAACTTTCCTCCATCAAAAGCAGTTTATGAAAAGCTACCTATCATTTTGAGTTTTTAATCATTTAGAATAAATGGCATTAGCTAAGCATATGAATAGCTTGTACACATTTCAAAACCTGGGTAAATAGTAAATTTTAGTAATAATTATACCAAAATTTTGTGGGAACAACATGAATTATAAATTTGGACATCTTCAAGCAGTGTTCATACCGATCTCTGAATGATAAATGCAAAGACTTTTTCCAAACGTACAAAACACAAGCACAGAATTCCAAGACCTATTTTCACTAACATTTTGTAAACAAATTATGTAATGTAATTTGAAAAACAGCAAATGCACAATACTACAATATTGTTTAATGATGAAATTCAAATTACAATTAATTTCTTGAAATTGCTTTACAATGATCTGGAAGATAGTTTAACAGTCATTGTTATTTCAGAAATATGTTTTTTATACATCATATTTAATACAAATAAATTGTTCACAGCTTTATATGCATTATTATAGTTGCTGTCTTTATCTTCAATCATTTTGGAAAGAGAATCAAGCACTGTCGTCTTTTCCTTTGCTCTTCTCTTATGAACATTTGACTCTGCTACAAGCACAGTGAGTACTTATAACTCTGCTTCTTCTGCCTTCTTAACAGAGGAATCGTAGGCTGGCAATATCAGCTTCGAGATGCAGTTCTTTGGCTTTAAGTTCTTCCACTTAGTTCATGGCTAACTCCCGTTTCTTTCCTTTCCTGATTTTCTCCTCATGCTTCTCCTGTTTTCTACTTATGTCTTGAAGAGGAGGCATATATCGTCATTTAATTACTAATGATAATTTCTAGTCTTTGAGATCTGAGGCTTTCTCTGTTGAGGTTCTCAACAGATACCTGTTTGTTGACAGAAAATCCTTTCTCCAGTGTTGCCTGCCCATGTGACAACATTTTCTAGAGAACACTCCAAAGTTCAACATTCCTTTCTTTGGAAAGGACTGAACAAAACACTTCATCATGGCTGTTATCTGTTCTATGGAAGTATTTCATGGGATGAATGTCGGAGTGGATAACTTCATCCACTAATTTTCCATACTGAGTCAACATTAAATCACATCAGGACTCTCCTTCTCTTCCAGTCTCACACATAATTCTATGGACCCTACAGAGTTTTGCTTGTCCCTTTTCCTCATCTGACTGATTGCACAAGTCTAGAATCAACCCAGGACATGTTTTTCACCAAGAGATATTTCAGAGGTGATTTCTCAAACAGCTTCTTTACCATTTCAATCATAAAGTCTCTGCATGCTGTTCTGAAAGCAAATCGATCTCTGTATGAAGCTCCTGCTTTTAACAATGTTTTTGAAGCTGAAAAGCCGACATGAACTTTTCCTGCATCAACGAAATTCTCTTTCTTATGAAACCTGATGCTCACTGACGCTGTCACAGACTTTGGCTTGGACATAATTTCAGGTTTCATGTAACATGACATGAGGTTTTCACTAAAACTCCTACGTCTGTGGCAAGGAATGGAAGCATAGGTTGATACATTTGGTAAGTCTCTAAAAAGGGTTGTGCGATTCTGGCAATAATTACAAAGAACTGCAGCTTAGCTTTAATCAAAGGATTCCCAACAGCATCAAGAACATACTTAAAGGACTTGCAGGTTGGTACTGTTATCTTTTTATTCTTCACAGCTGAACAAAAGTCAGTAAGATGAGACAAAAGAAAAATGACCCTCTCCACTGGTTTAACATTCTCAAGCCATCTGAAACAAAGAAAATCATATTCAGTTAGATAAAAACAAAACAGAATCAAAATATACTAACTGAAACAAAAGAAACAACAAAAAATAATTAAGGTTACTGAGCAATGACAAATTGAATTTTGTTTCAATACCAAGTAAGATATATTAAAAAAATTTCAGAAATGAAGTTAATTAAGAAAGTAAAATAGACTGTATAAATAGACATATAGAAAACCAAACAGAAATTTGTACCTGTGTTTACAATACTTCAGTGGAAATACAGTTGATCCTGTTATGTCCATTAAATCTTTTCTTCTTGCTGCTTTATCAGGATATAGGTGGTAGACACTGCTCACAAGTGTTTCCAGATCCTGTGGTACTGCTGCACAGCCATTGAGAAATGCATTATATATAACATTAAGTCCATAGCTACCAACTTCTAATATTTTCAAGGGTGTTGAATGTGAAATATGAGACTGCAACAAGTCATACAATTTCCAATCAACTTCTGGTCCATCCATTGACAGCTGTAGAAGACCCTTATGCCCTAAGTCAGACAAAATGGACTACCATAATTATCTTCAGCATGAGCATGACCAAAACATTGTAATGTGATATAAGTGCTGATTTTGTTGCAGACCTGTATCCATATATGAAAGTCCATTTCCTTCTCCTGCATATCTTTGTTCAGAGTCTTGTCAAACAGAAGGAAATACAAGTTGGCCTCACTCACTTTCGTCAACAAATGATCAGCAAAATAAAGGGCAATTCCAAACATACCAAGATAGCATGAAAACTGTTAAGCAATCATACTGTCAGAAAACATTGCTTTGAAAATATTTGTTGATGCCGTTGCATGAGCTCAAGCTGTAGCGGCTGTGAATACATTTCATCGTCCAGAAAACTTGACCCATATTACTTAAGATTTAATTCAAAACATATTTAAACTAGTCTTTAAAGTAGAATTTTCTAATTTGGTATGACTTGCTTTGCAGATCATTTATTTTATTTTGTTGGTGCTTATATCCTAGAAACAAAACAAAAGTAATTATCATTGCTAGACTATCAGCCTAAAATTTTATCATAAGTCACTAGTGATGATGTATTATATCACCTTAGTTTATTGAATTTATTAAAATGTATGTTCAACCTTCATGTCTATATTAAACCAAGGAATATTTTTATGTAGAATAAAATTTTTTGAAAATGATTTTTTCCCTCAAATGTGTTCAATAATCCGATGATATAAGTATATTTAAATGAGCCATCTTTTTAATTTGCCTTGTCTCTCAAATCATCAAATTAAATATCTTATTTTATACCACAAGAGTTAAGAGTCTTTTATTGTTATAGCGAGATATTGTGTCATATTCTGCATTATAGCTTCAAGACAAAATGGGCAATGATGACCATAATAATGACCAAGTTTCATGGCAATACATAAAAATGTTTCCCCCTGAAGGGGATGACATTCTACTGACCAAAAAGAATATCCAGGAATCCAAGAACCTTAACTGTTAAGTATTGAAGCTATATCTGATATTCTGCAAAACTGTAACATACCAAATTTGGAACCAAAATTATTACCTGCTGGAGATAGCACTTTCACAATATAACTGTAAGTAAGCACAAAACATTTTGTCAAGGCCACTGATATTAAATCAACCATCAAAATAGAAAATCATTCTTCTTGCCTCAGACAATGTCAAGACATGCTAAGTTTGGTTAATTCTTTAATTAATATTTCTTGAAAAAAGCCAGTCCTATAAGTATACATTATTCAAGGTCTTCATCAGATATATCCACATATTGGTCATGATGAAAATCCATTCATACTTATGTGTGTGCATGCTCACAAGCAAGTAAAGCTAAAAACTGGAATCACAACTTTAAAAATCAATGTAAAAGTACTGACTACCTGCATTTGTACATGCCAATGTTTTCATAAGCTCTATAAAGTTCATAAATAAAAGCAATGACCTCTGACTTGATTCCAAAGTGAATTATGTCTAGTTTTCAATACCACTTCACAAATGAGCCAATTGCTTTTTGGTTCAGTAAAAGATTGCAACAATTGTTTCAGTGAAAATTCCATCTCAATGCCATCAATCAGGAGTAGCAGTGAAAACAAGAGTTTCAAGATGGCCACCCATGGTCAGGATTGAAGTCAGATGAACACAATTTTCATTCAGAGCCAATTACATCTTGCTTTAATGATGTATGAAAGAAAACTCCTGTTGATAAAACCACCTCTACAGAAGTAGTCATATCAAGATCTGTAGGATGGTCATCATTTTGTAAGATAGCTCAGTAACATTAAATACTAGGAATATACTGCAAGAAAAAAAGGGCTTCATATGTTATGACAATCATTGATTTAGGCGAAGTAGTGAGGTTTTAGTGAGAAAAACAAACACACATAGTGAGAAGGGATACAGTTATACATAGCAAGGAGGGATTTATTGAGTTAAAAAACCAAATACACTTAAAAGGAAGGATTTTAGCAAAGAAGCCAACTGCACAAAAGGAGAAGGGTTTTTGTTGAGAAAATCAACCCCATTATAGTGAGAAGGATTTTAGTACCATCAAATCTGCAGGGTTATCGGGTGGGTAGTTGGGGGTGTGTATGTAATAAAAGCAGGTGCAAAAACATATGCTTCATTGGCACAGTACCATTCTTAATCAATGTATATTAAATTAAAAAAACACCTGCAGTGATAACAGATTGTATACATAATATATTACTCTATTCCGAGAAGAGAACCACGCATTGGTGCATATACGTGTATAGTTTATATGTACATAATTAATCTATAGTAAGCTTAGAGTATCAACACCATGTACTCACCCATGAATTTCATCATATACAATTGAATCCAAATGCAAATAGTTCCATTGAAAATATCTGTACACATATTTATAATATTCAATAATTTTTTCACAGATCAGTATGCGACTGAGTTCAATGTAAAACAAAATAAATAGTATGTAACAAATGATGAAACAGTAGGTCTGAAGGTTAATAATGGTGTCTGACTAAATTTCATGCTGCTAACTTTTCTCATCCGTGATTTGTAATACTTTATTATTGTTTGAAAAACTCTAATTTTCAGCTGCTTTCTGACTACAGCAATATACAAGGAAGTTACATTTGTAGGAAATGGATGACATTATTCACTGGTCAACTGATTGCATAAAACAACACCGCCAAGCTATGTGCACATGTTGTCGGCTTACATTTGTTTGATGTTTTAAAATCGTTGACCCACACATTCAACAAGTTTAGTCTGGCAATTGACTTTGATGATGTGCAATATACTTAAAAATTAAATGATTTATAAATTCAGGTGAGAATCCTTTATCAACCACCGCATTGTTTGTTGCTTAATTGAAAATGCAGTTTATAAAACACATGTTGGATATTGTTTTAGCAACGATTGTATAGGGAAGGCATTGAAGACAAACACAAAGTAAACTTGATGACTTCATTGCTCATAGAACAGTAATTATAACATTAACACTTATCAGCAGTCATCTTTCAACAATAAACAAAGAACAAAGTTCTCAAAAGGCCCAGACATGGGTTCAGTTAATTATATTTTTTGTTTATATTGACACAAAACTGTAAGAAATTTGTTAAATTAAAAAATTTTAGAAGCCATGCAAAGATCCATTTATATTAGAATCCATATGTGATTTCCTCCCAAAACTAATAATAAACCTTCTACACATTATTTTTTGTACTTTTAAGAATAAATGTTTTCCATGTAAGAGAATAATACATGTATATAATATTTTGGGAGCCACGTCACAAACATCTTATATTCAAATTTATAAGCCATTTCTTTTCCAAAATGATAACAAAACATTTCCTAATTTATGTTTCGTTCTTAATTTTTTTGTGGATATGAGAAAAATACCAGTAATAATGTAAATGAAATTTAGGGAACCATGCACATCACGATCATTTTATATTAGAATCCATGTATGATTTCCTTCCCAAAATGATAATAAACATTTTATATATTATATTTTGCACTTTTATGAAGAAATGTTTTCCATATACGAGAATATTACATGTATATGATATTTTGGAAGCCATGTCACAAATGTCTTACATTCAAATTTATAAGCAATCTCTTTTCCATAATGATAACAAAACTTTGTGTAATTTACTTATTGTACTTAAATTTTACCGGTAATAAAGTAAATAAAATTTCGGGAGCCATGACATGACCGTGCTAAATCCAAATTACTGTTATAATGGAGCATGTTATAGCAGGGTCACACTATTAGCAGGATTGAGTTGAAAAGTGAAGATGAGAACATAAAAGCAGTCACAGGATCCACCTGGTGAAATTCATGGAACTCTGTGGAAACTCCAGCTTTTCTTACTCTGTTATGCAAACTTAGAAATCATGTTTGTTATAAACCCATCCTCTGCTGAGGATTTAGTTCAAGGTGCTTAATCAAGACTTCATTGAGGAACTCACAAAAACCAAGAGACTTTATGAATTCTAAAGAACATTTTAGCAAATGGACCATAGTTTGAGGATTTTAATCCAGACACAGCTATCAACTCTTGGTTTGAGCTGGTTCTGGTGGCAGACATGTACATGGACAAATCCAGAAGCTAATATATATATATATATATATATATATATATATATATATATATATATATATATATATATATATATATATATATATATATATATATATATATATATATATATATATATATATAAACTAGAAGTAGCCAAATATACAGTATCAAGCAACATTTTGCAAAATGCAAATTCTTTTAATGAATATATGTACTGCATATTTTCTCATTTCTTACTAAAGCACATACACCTCATCAAATCTTGACAAGTCATTACAATTTTGGGACAAGTGGAAGGAAAGGTGGTATGAGTGAATTTTTGGAAACCACTTGTCCTGGACAAGTCAGTAAAAACAAAATTTGATTGGTTATTATGACTTTATTTAAAGAGGGTAACTCAATTAGTTAAGAACTAATCTACCTTGAGGCCCTCTGGTCATGGTTTTATTTTTAAAAAAAAGTTTTAGTTTACTTTGTCCTGTATTTCAGTGGTATTTTATATTTTTAATTAGATTATGCCATCAGACAAGTAATACTCATAAAAAGTTTGCCATCAGGCAAATGTTTCCTATAATAACACTAATTAAATGCAGACAAAGATAAATAACTTACCTGATGACATGACCAAACAGCAGCAAATGGAAAACCACATAAGAAATAAATCCATTGGAAGTTAAAGCATCAGTTGTTTCTCTTTCCCAATGTCTAAAAGAGCAGGAAGAAAAAAGCTTGTAGTAGTTTGATGTGCAAAATATTAATGAGTGAAAACATCCTTGTTAAATTCAAGTAGGTGTAATGGTGCATACTTTAAATTGCAGGGACTTGAGGTTAATGAAGAGTTAATGTAAAGAGAAAACATATATTTTGAAGTCAAGTACATGTATGGTGTTAACTTTAAGGGACAGAGATTTGAAGTTATGGGACAGAGATTTGAAGTTATGACTAGAGAAAACAGCTGTGTTAAAATCAAGTACATGTATGGTGCTTAATTTAATTCACAGGGACTAAAAGTTAGTGCTGAAGTTGAGTACATATATTTTATTTTAATTTAGAGCACAATGACTTTAAGTTAATGTAGAACGAAAACAGCTCTTTTGTGCTGAATACATGTATGGTGTTTAATTTAAAGCACAGAGACTTGAAGTTAATAATAATTTAATCATACAACATCATTAACTTCAAAATCTCTGTATTAGTTTGCAGGTGTCCAAGAGCAATAGCACTACATGAGGAAAAAAAGGAAAATATTGATCTACTTCTTTTTCTTCAAAATGGGGTACTAACCTAATATATTTTGCAAAGCTTTATTTCTATCTTATTTAAACAGATACAGATTTAGTAATTAAACTTGAATCACTTGTAAAAACAGATTTCCTTTTCCACAAATAAATGGAGATGGATATTAAAATTTCTTGTTTTGCCAAAGATATTTTTACTACCAAACTAGAACAGTGCTTGGCAACCTGAAGCGACTCATTCTTTTTAAGGACTGTAACCATTCCTGTGTCGGATTTTAAATAAAACTCTCCACCCTAGATAATATTATGAAAGTTTGTTGGTTTCACTATCTAATATAAAAAAACAGGGACTAAAAAAATTACAAAGCAAATGATATTAAATTCCCAAACAATGCTAATTTCTCTGAAATATTTCTGAAATTTGCATCTTTGATGAGCTACAATATATGTCATGACTCTATGGTCATAAACTAAGTAGCAGAAAGCACAAAACCAACATGTTCTGTAAAATGTAGTAAATAATTTAACTTTCCAAATTATAAATTAACATTTAAGTGGCACTATTTTATTACAAATTAAATCCTAAACAACCCTAATAAACTCTACTCAAGTCTAAAAGAAATGAGTATTCTGAATGAATTCTATGCCAATGATTGTGTTAGTATACCAACAGTCTTAATGTATTAATACAGCTTTGTCCAAAACATTCTTAAATGACTTCAATACAATTCCAGAATAATATTTTAAGTCCAGAGTAAATAAGCACTTTGTAATTCCAATAAATTATCCAATTAAATATTTTGTCTCAAATTATATTTAAACACACATTAAACACATCTGCAGACTGATGTTAAAGTTATAACATATGAATTACTTGTCCACAACTATCTACTTTATCTACACTCATATGACCTTAAAATGCAATTTTCTCCTACTCACTACATGCTATTTCACAATGACTAGCATCACAAAAGAACCCACCTGACCAACCCATCCAATGGGAAATAATGTAATTCTTCTAAAAATCCACCTTACCAACACATCCAATTGGACAATGACCCTAAGCTTGTAAAAATGTTTATTATTATTAGTAACAATCATAACACCTATTTATAGATCCTATGCAATCTATAGGCATGCACCAGAAATAAAAGGCACAATACAGATATACATAACAACAACATAAATGATGGAGCAAACCTAAAGTGTGGTCAACTCAACAGTTTTCAGGCAAATATTCAACACATCCCACATAAATGCCACCATCTCCAGTGCATTACTTAACTTCAAATAGCCTAAAATCTGCTACTGGCTCGTTTTGCTACACACTGTACCCTATTGTGGAAGCACCCAAAATCTACTTGTACTTTAAAATCTTTAATGGCTACTTCCAATTTTGTAGAATGTGCTGATCTCAGTACAATTCTACATTGATTCAATGAAGCTTGGGGTGGGGTGGGGGTGAACTAAATTTTAGTTATGCAATACTTACCTGTCACTACTGCTTAGCTAATCTATTTTTATGTTAATGATGTGAATACAACCTCTCAGAGTGGGGAAAAAAACAGTATGACCCTTTGACCTTTTGCACACCACTTTTTTCACAGAAAACAATTGCACAAGATACCAAAGCAGGGTTGGAGAAGGGTATTTGGCAATATTTTACTGGTAAGTATTGCAAAATTAACATTAGTTTTACCCCTCCAAAAACTACATTTTAATAGCAACAATTACTTATCCTGTCTCTATTGCATAGCTGAATTTGTCAGTAATGTAGGTAGGATGATGTCAAACTGATCAAAAACTGAGAAATTAAGTGTACACAACATAAAGTGAGAGGTACCCTTCTATAGAATATTCAAGTCTGAGTTACATCCTGTGCCATAACAATAGGACCCAGTTCTGCTAATGAGCGGAGGTAAAGGTATAATGGAAGTGCCAAAAAGCTGCTTTCATGAGAGAAATGATTAAGTAGGCCCATGATGTATCAACAGCTTAAACCTTATGGGTTTTAAGTTTCATAAAGGTGAGGTCTCAATTGGTGAGAGACTCATAGGCATGTTTGATTGTCATGACAATCCACTAGGAGATAGTGCCTGCTAAAATGTCTCTGGAGACTTTAATAGGGAGAAAGAGATGTTTCCTACCCTTTCCTTTTGTTATATAGACATTAAGATAGAAGCAAAAGAGCATGCATGATGCATACAGTCTGTCTTGATCATCCCCTGCACATATTTTACTGAAACTGGGAATCTCTGTGGGCAAGGTGGCTTCTAAAGGGAAATGATTTTTGCAGGTTGGCAGAAAAAGGAAACAGTCAAAGTTCTTATTGAACCTAAGATGCCTAGAGTCAATGGACTAGGAAAGAATTTCACTTCTTCTCGCCAAAGCAAGGGGGAATATGAACAGTTCTGAGTGTGATTTCAAAAAAAAAAAGCTTTATTCAATGGTTTATAAGATGATTTGGTTAATGACCAAAGAACACAGAAAAGCTCTTATCTGGGCACAAGGGAGTGGGAGACAAGTCTCTAAAGCTTCAAACACTTTAAAGATCAGCAAGATGCAGATCTGAACAGATGTCTGTGACATGTGAGAATATAAGGGTGTTGGAGATGGCAGCTTGATAACCTTTGATAGTGGATACTGAACATCTTTTGGTCTCGAGGAACAACAGGAAAATCAGCAATGGAAGTTACAAAAGGACAGATAGGATCAACATGTTTCCTACTGCACCAATCACATAAGATTTTCCACCTGGCGTCATAAATTAAATTGGATACAGAAGCTCTCCTGACTTGAACGATGCAACTTGTGACTGTCTGAAACTTTCTGATGGAGAGATAATTTGAGATGAGCCAGGTGTGAAAGTGGAGAATGTCTGGGTTGCTGTGGAGAAGGGATTCCCACAATGTTGTGACATTACTCCTGTGTGGTAGAGAACTGGGTCAATCTATCAAGAGGTCTAGAAAATCAATGCATTATGGGCCACAATGGGGCAATGAGTGGAAGTTCAGACTAGTTGAAGAACTTGTGGCAGTAGTTGGAAAGGTGGAAAGGGATATGTGAATGGGCAATCCCGCTGGAAACTGAATGTAATTTTGTTGTTGAGATTGGTTGCAAACAGTTCAATATAGGTACTCCCCAAAAGAAAACAGGTTTCTGTTACTGAGTGGTGAAGAGACCTTTTTGTGAGGATGGCTCAGTCTGTTCTGGACAGGCTGTCCGCTAATATGTTCATCTTGCCTAGAATGTGGCAAACTTGGATTGTGACATTTTTTGATGTTGCTCAGATGAAAAGGATCCAGACATGCATGCAAAGAGAATGGGTATGTTTGCCTCCTTGACATCATAGTTATGCTATGACAGATGTGTTGCCTGAGTAGACCATGACAGATTGGCACCTTACTTGGTCAATGTACCACTGCAATGCTAGAAATACTGCTTTCATTTCAAGGTTGTTGATGTGGAAGGACAATTTGGCCTGAGTCCAGGAAACATAGATTAGTATGCCCTCTCACTCAAAATGGGCTCCCCAGCCTGAATCTGATGCATCTATGAACAAATAGGAATGGTGATCGGGTGCATGCAAGGAAACCCCCATCTGGAATCTGTCTTGATTTATTCATCAAAGCAAATGGTGGTGAAAAACTGGTCCTAGTGGTATTGGGGTTGACAGAAAATCCTTGTGATGTTTCCTACATGGAGATTGCCTAATTAGACAGATGAATAGTGTTCCAGATTGAGGAGGGTGTCTTCATTTTGAAGGTTTCCTCCATCAGAACTGGGTGAGCCAGAAGAGTTTAATAATGATTCAAAATTTCCTATTTTTCTTGGTAACCAGGAAAATCTGGGAGTAGAAGGCAGGAGACTTATCATTTAAAACCATCTTGACTGCCCATCTCTGCAAAATGATGTGGATTTCTTCCCTTAATTACACATGATTGGACTGGGGAAAGAAAATGGGGGTCCTTGATAGTGGGGGATGTTCCTGAAAATGGAGTCAATAACCCTCATTTACAATGGAGAGGACCCACCCATCATATGTGATGCTTGATCAAGCCTCTGAGAAAAGGCAAAGGAAAGCACCTACAGGAACATTTAGGGCAGGGATACGCAGCTGGAGATGGGGTAATTTGTTAGGGCTACACACACCCTTCTGCCCTAATAGAAAAGAAAGGTGGGTTAGAAAACTTCCTCTTGGATTTGTGCCAACCTGGGCACCATGGTCTTGATGAGGGAGGAGGTCTATCAAGAATTTGTGAATTGGAGAAGGTTGTGCCTGCTTGAAAAATCTGGCAGATGATTTGCCAGATGTTGTTTCTTTGTCAACTGCATTGGACCAAGAATGGAGGTAAAAGATTGATCTTGGAAACCCTCTATGTTGTCAAGCAATATTTTGGCCTTGTGATAAAACCTCCCAGATATCTCCTTTTGAATCAGAGATGAATGTGGGAGAAGTAAGAGTCTGGTTGAGGTGATACCCTGGAGATCTTTTCAAAAATGGCTTTTAAAACTGACCAATCCTAATCTAGACAGGAAATATGTGTAATACTCCATACAATTTCACTCATAATGGACAGAAATAATAGTAAGATTTTACCAAATAATAGCAAATAGCTAGAAAAAGCTATAGGAAAATATTAATGGTGCAAAATTAAATTCAAGAAGGGACACATTTCAACTGCTTGGCATCTAATGAATACTTACTACACAACACAAATCTTCCTGAAGCTAAGTCTGTCCATCAATCTCAAGCATGCAAACTGAGACCTGCAACAAAAAATGATACTCATCCACTTTCAATGCACAGTGATAAACTAAGAAAGGGAAACTCAACAAACTTTCTGAATTAATTTGAGACTTTGAACTCAATGAATGTGAAAATGTTTTCCCTGGTTTAAAATCCATAAAAGATCTGTGGCTTACTTTACATTGCTAAAAGCAGGTCAACCTTAAATTTTGTCTAAGGCAATCAGTCTATCATTAGATTTACTGACAACTAAAACTCTATGAAAAAATTGGTAATAAATTGCATTAAGTAAATCAAATGAGTTTCAACCCAATGAATGCAAAAATGTTTTCCTGTTGATAAAATCCAAAAAAGACAAGACCTGTGCCTTTATCTTCCATTGAAAATAGCAAAGCAATTCTAAATTTGGATTGGGCAATCAGTATCTATTTAGATCTTTTGACTGCTCTAGTAAAAAATTAATATCAATCATTGCTAGAAAACAAAAAGAGCAACAAAAACTGCATTTGGAAAGTTTTCAATGAACTCACTGGAGGAACACACAAAGATCAGATAAAAAAAATCCACTCACTTCTGGTAAATGACACCATAGTCACTGATGACAATGACATTGCAAATGTTTTCAATGATTTTTTCACCAACATTACCACAAAGTTAAAAGAACCAGTGATTGAAAACAACAAGCAGCAAAATCTCTAAGGAGGCATGTTTCTCCATCCCACCAGTCTCAAAAAACTTTGTTAAGAACTATCTCAGTGAAGGCTACAGGACTTGATCAGATTGGTCCATGACTCATTAAATCTTCTGCCTCTGCTATTGTAGATAGCATAACATTCATAATCAATTTAAGTATTGCATCCTCATCTGTTCCCAAAATATAGAAAACTGCAAAAGTAAGTCCTATTCACAAATCTGGTCCTTAGGATGATGCTGAGAACTACAGGCAAATCTCAATACTACCAAACTTGTCAAAATTGATTGAAAAGCATGTCCATGATTCATTCATATCATATTTAACCAAACACTTTCTGTTATACCCTAATCAATCAGGCTTTAGACAGAAACACTCATGTGAGACTGCCTTGATCTCCCTAACTGATAAATGGCTTCAAGCACTTGATCAAGGTAGAAAAATAGGTTCTGTATTTGTAGATTTCAGGAAAGCTTTTGACATGGTGGATCATGAAATCCTTTTCAAGAAACTGAAAGTCTACCAATGTGATGAAAGCACAGTTAGATGGTTCACTTCATACTGAAGTGAGAGAACACAACATGTTTATATTAATAATGTTCTGTCTGAACATTAAACAATTAGATGTGGAGTACCACAAGGCTCAATTCTGGGTCCATTACTGTTTATTTTATTTATTAATGACCTACCACTTGTACAAAAGGACTCAGTATCATCTACAGATCTCTATGCAGATGACACAACATTGTCAGACATCCAAAACACAAAACAAGAACTCGAAATTATTTTACAGAATGCCTTTAACAAACTAGAAAACTGGTGCACATGCAATGGCATGGTGGTTAATACTGGTAAAACTAAAATATTACTTATCTCAACACGGAAAAAAAGAACAAAACTTGATAGCGCTGAACTATGTCTGACATGGAAGGATAAAAGGTTGCAAATGGTCTGTCACAATAGTCTACTTGGTGTTTTGGTAGATAATAACCTATCATGGACTGAACATATCAAACATATCAGTAAAAAAGTCAATTCAAGTTTATGGCTTCTCAGTAGGATAAGACACTTTCTCCCAGAAAAGCACAGAAAACTATTTTATAACAGTTACATACAATACTATTTAGACTACTGTAATACAGTATGGGGTAATTCAAATGATAAAAACTTAGCAAAGCTGGCACATCTCCAAAAAAGAGCTTTTGAGCTAATATCAATCCAGAAAGAAAGCAAGGAAAATTTAGCTGGTAAGTTAAAAATACTACCTATTAAAGACCAAATCTGTTTAAGAAAAGCCAAATTAATGTACAGGATAGCCAATAATAGTGCTCCTGAATATTTACAATCACTATTCAAGTATAATCTACCTGGAAATACTCCCCACCTGTGATCAATGTCTAACAAACATTACAAAATTCCCAAACCAAATAAGGAATTATTTAAAAAAAGTTTCCAATACTCTGGAACTTTGCTCTTGAATAGTATTCCAGTTGAGATTAGAAATGCCCACTCTATTTCCTCTTTCCAAACCCAGTATATACAATGGTTTCAGAGATGCAGCAAAAATAAATAAATTCCTTTGAATGAGGGCCTCAAGGTAGATTAGTTCATAGTTAATTGAGTTACCCTTTTTAAATAAAGTCATAATAATAATAATAATAAAAAGAATCAGTGATACATTGCATTGAGGAGATCAAATTATTGGTACCAAAAAGGGTATATAAGTTCAAAAAGAAATGTCACAGAGAACCATATTCTATTGACATAACTGCTAAACTATAAACAAGCAATGAACATATACATGGCTCAAAGGATACATTTGGTTGGGGGCCCTGAGTGGCCCAGTGGTCTTAAGCGATGTCCGTTACGGATCACTGCCATCTCACCTCTGTCTGGGTGTGTTGAGTCTAGGATTCGGTGAATGTGGATATGTGAGAAACCTTGCCAGTAGCTTCTCGTGGGTCGGTGGTTCTTTCCGGTGATTTCCCGGTTTCTTCCTCCACCATTAATACTGGCAGCCATGAATAGCCTATCTTGTGCTGAAAAATGGCGTTAAGCCCAACAACAACAACAACTACATTTAGTTCAACTATTATGTCCACCATATTCTCCATTTATATTAGAGCTGTTCTATTGAACCAAAACCCCAAAATACAGAACTCTTTTAAGAAAAGTTTTCAGTATTCACAATCACTAATTTGGAAAATAATCCCAAAGAAATTAGAGAAAATACAAATATAAATGCATGTAATTATAACTAAATTCAATGGATGAAAAGAAGAACCTGTATGATTTGACAAATACATTACAAGTTAAAATATAAATTCACTAATCTTCCACTGTCTTATCTATTTTTGTACTGAATAAACAAAATGTAACTAATTTTACTATATATACATAATGTACCTAGTTATAGTGTATATAAACAATGTACTTAGTTGTATTGTACAGAATGTACATAGTGGTACCATATACACACAATATACTTAGTTGTACTGTATATACATAATGTACCTAGTTGTGCTGTATATACACAATGTAACTAGTACCATATATACACAATGTACCTAGTTGTGCTGTATATACACAATGTAACTAGTATCATATATACACAATGTACCTAGTTTTAACATATATACATAATGTACCTAGTTGTACTGTATTTACATAATGTACATAGTTGTACTGTACATACACAATGTATCTAGTTGTACTCTGTGTGTGTGTGTGTATATATATATATATATATATATATATATATATATATATATATATATATATATATATAAAGAATACAAATCATATGGCGAATAACAACCCTCTCAAGCATACTGGATCCACCAAGGGATCACGTTTGTCAGGGATTAATTAAAATAGATGCAATAAACTGACGACGAACAGTACAAAACTAGTAACTAACTAGCCTAAGCGCTTTCGACTCTTAATGAGTCTTTTTCAAAGGCAAATACAAAACATAGTTACGACAAACAAATAAACACAAAAACGTTGTGTTTGTAAACCTCTACATTTCTATCTTCACATGTGCTAAAACTATAAATACAACCAGCTTGTATAGACTAGTTGCGGAAACTGAAAACGTTGTATAATTCCCTAAAAGTCTACAAGCCAAAGCGACATCTATTTTTACTTTGTGTACATATGTAATGCAGATTATATCCCGGATATTTGATTCTATACCGGTTATTCTTATAGTAAAAATTGAAGGATAATAAGAAGATTTAGAAAATGTTAAATTCTACTAGTGCATAGTTTTCATTTTCTAGTCTTCTTGGTTTAGACAGAGAATGTGATTTATCTCATCACATGTAAGATCTGTGGCCTTCAGTATGTGGGAGAAACTGAAAAGCTACACATAAGGATAAACCTTCATAGATCTGATTGGATGACAAAAAAGCTGTACAGAAGCCCGGTCGCAGAACACTTCTCCTCCCCTGGCCACACTTTCAGTGATATAATACTTATCGCTATTGCTAACAACCACAGCTGGAGTTCCGAAACCAGGAAGGAAAAGGAATCATACTGGATACGCTGCCTTAGAACATTGAAACCAAGCGGTCTAAACCAAGAAGACTAGATAATGAAAACTATGCACTAGTAGAATTTAACATTTTCTAAATCTTCTTATTATCCTTCAATTTTTACTATAAGAATAACCGGTATAGAATCAAATATCCGGGATATAATCTGCGTTACATATGTACAAAAAGTAAAAATAGATGTCGCTTTGGCTTGTAGACTTTTAGGGAATTATACAACGTTTTCAGTTTCCGCAACTAGTCTATACAAGCTGGTTGTATTTATAGTTTTAGCACATGTGAAGATAGAAATGAAGAGGTTTACAAACACAACGTTTTTGTGTTTATTTGTTTGTCATAACTATGTTTTGTATTTGCCTTTGAAAAAGACTCATTAAGAGTCGAACGCGCTTAGGCTAGTTAGTTACTAGTTTCGTACTGTTCGTCGTCAGTTTATTGCATCTATATATATATATATATATATATATATATATATATATATATATATATATATATATATATATATATATATATATAAAATGTATGCATTTGGAGCATGATCATTTAAATTTTCTGTTTACTATGTCAGTATGTAAATACAGCTTAATATCAATGTTCTGTGTGTGTGTGTGTGTGTGACTATACACATGTACTTTAAATGTAACTGCTTTGGAACCATAAAACTGTCTTGCATTTTCCATGTTTTTGAAGTGCAGATAATAACATATAAAAGTTACAAGAGACTTGTTTTACTTTTAATTTTTTCAATCTTACAACTATCTACAAATTAAGAAAATTAAATCTGTTAAAATAACAAAATATCAAGATTCAGTTGGTTAAAAAGGAAATTATAAAAAGAATGAGGGTCATTTAAAAAATGGTTGTATTTGATGTCAGATAGGCCATATTCATAATTTGATACAAAGATGATAACTTAAAAACTTTAACTATGAAATATGACAAACATGTTTTTGATTTAAACATTAATAAAATATACACCTATCTAGTCACATGTCTGTCAAATACTGATTAGATATCTGATTAATGTAAGAAATTGATTTGAACATCTTACTTTTTAGTAAGTTTGTGGAGAGTTAATGATTGGAAATAAAAGAAAAGCAAATTTGTGAAGTATAATTTTTCATGGTTTGCAATCATAACTGATGACATTAGGTCAGTGTTCATTATAGAAATCCCTATCAGATCGAAAAGGAGGGTCATTCAAAAAAATTGGTTGCAAATACCCTTGACTGTACATTTTTATTCAAGAAATTAAAACATATAATTATCTCAAGCACTTGCACCATGGATTTGTTAACTTCCACAATTATGTCAGCTTCTTAAACATCTTATATCTTTGAGACAGTCATTGTAGTGTGACAGATGTCTAAAAATTTCCTAGACAACTAATATAATGCTCACTGTTCATGTCACTGTTATTTTATGGACCATTTACTTGTTAAAAAAAAAGGGTATTTAGTATTTTGGATTTTCTTTGATGGCAGGACATTTTAGTTTTTTTTACCACAGAATAATTGTTTTCAAGCTATTTGGGTGCTAGTTAGACATGTTTTTTAAGAGTACCCCCCTAACCTCTGAAACTTAAATGGTCCATCTCACAGATGACAATAAAAACTGCAGCAAATCATTTGTTGATAAAAAATATTTTGAATATGATTTTATATTTTTTAATTCCTGCACACTATAGTGAAAACAAATGCAGCAGTATTTTCACTAAAGCTTTCATATTTTCCTTTATTTTCTATAAGTGATAATGGACAGTGTGCCCAAGCCAATCAAAATTAGCAAACAATTTCCATCAAACAAACAATTAAACTGATTACCTTTTCCTTAGTTGGCACCGAGTAAATGGAGAATATGGTGCACATAAAAGTTGAACCAAATGTATCTTTGAAAGCACTCCATTGAGTCTAAAATCAACCATGGTTATATTTTATCATGTGGTGTTTAAATATACCCTGGATGAGCCCTGAGAGGCTTTACCAAAACCGTGTTTGACCAATCTGGTGACCCTGTGGTTAGAGTATCAGCCTCAAATAAGGGAGGTTGTGGATTCAAACACCAGCTGAGTTATACAAAAGACTTATAAAAATGGTACACACAGCAGCCTTGCTAAATACTCAGCACTTAAGAGGTTAGTGTTAGGACTGGTCATCCTGACATCAGCATAATATGATTGGGTGGGATATCATACAACATGTCTGCAACATGACATCACCATAAACTGCCACAATGTAGATATTGTTGCGATAAGACTGAAATTTTTTAAAGCTTCATTATAAATCCAAATCACACAAAAAAAACTTGTGCTCATATAAATCAATATTGACTGTTGTAAACAAGTCTGTGACCATGACATTATTGAAATATGCATTCTGTAAAGAATTGTGACCTTATGACATTGTGTCAAAGCAAAATGTCAAAATGAGGGACAGGATCAGATGCAAAATGTGTTTCCAAAATATCACATTGGGAAAGCACTTGCATTTGCATAATGTGAACTGGACATGAATAATACATGTGTATTTTGTGTGTGGGGTGCAAACATATTTTGACATGTTTTTCAATTGACTTGTCATATCACATAAATTACATTCTTATGTTCTGGTTTGCTATAGCTATCCAAAAGGATGGAACTTTTTGGTATCATTTGTGGACTCTACTTTTAATTTGTTTCATATTAGGCAGGTTGATATAGCACACAAAAACTGTCATATGTACTGTTTTGAAAAAGGCCTCAATAAATCCTGAAGATATTTTGGTACAGCTCCATGAAGACATTTATATGCAAGAGCTGCCTTGTGAAAGTCAATCCTTTCATATATTGTGAAACAACTGAGTTCTGTAAATAATGTTTTTGAGGGATGATCAATAGAAGCATCTAAAATAATGCATGCTGCCCATTTCTAAGTCCTGTCAAGCTGAGATGTGGAACAATTTCACCACGGTCAAACTGTAATCAATTGCTGGAAAAATAAATGAATTATAGTAAAAATTGTGATTTTCCATAGGTAAATATTTCTTGATTATACTGAGTAGGGCAATTTTAAATGACAGTGATTTACAAAGCTCATCAATATGGTCATTCCATTATAAATGCTTATCTAGACACCTGCTAGCTTTTCATGTTTGACATTTTCTAATGGACAATTACTTACTGTAAGAATTATTTCCCTGGCCCCCTAACTTGTGCAGCTTACATCATACATTTTGTTTTACCTTTGTTAATTAAAATCTTTTTTTATTGTGCATATATTTGAATAAGGTCAATGTTTAATCTTTTTTTGGACAATTTCAGTAACAGAACTAGATGCATACAGAGTTACATAATCTGCAAACAAATCTGCATTTGTGAATTCATTATCTAATTATATATCATTTATATAGACAAGAGGGTCTAAAACAGGAGGGATCTCTGAATTAATAGTGTGAGTTTTTGAGCTACAGTAATACTGCCAATGCTTAATTGTTCAGACCTTTGGTGTTTAACCATTTTTATTTTATACATGGCAACCAGTAAAACATACCCTTCACATGAACCTACTTGATCATACTTCAGCATACCTAGACTACTGTCGCATTGCAACAAATTCAAATGTATGTTAATGGAATATGCGTCCATTTGCTAGTGTCATATTTTGATTCCACCAGGATAAAGACAGCACAGTAAGTATATTAACTGCACATACAAAATGGAAGAGTGTCGATATGGGCTGCCATGTGTGTGTGAGATATTCCTGAAACTTTGACTACTCATTCCGATGTCAACAACATTAGAACTGACTATATGCAAGGCCATTATTTGGGTTGTAGCACATAGCACTTAAACAAAAACATTATGTGCTATCTTACATTGTAGGACTAGGTATAAACAGGGCCACATAAACAGTGCTAGAGACTGAAACCAAGGCAGTCAAAAATGAAATATGGTCTGACTAAAGGAATTATACTTAATTTGTGGAAAATTATTAATATAGGTTGCTGAGTGTGAGGTATTTCTGAATAAATGGCCACTAGTTGAACTATCAATTACATGTCAACAAACTATACTATAGACATTTTTATAAAATGTTGGACATGGACCCAGTCAACATGTAAATCAAGACTAACTTCCAGCAACGTATAACTAAGCACCAATTTTTAAAATAATCCTAGATGTTTAATTTGGGGTTTTTTTTGTTTAAATTTACCCTAGATACTAAATTCATATTTACTCACTGACTTTTAAAACTCTTTGCTTCCTCCTGTTTTAAGTCATGCATTGTGTTTTGTATTTATATGTTATGATGCATTGTGTATTTTGTATTTATATGTTATGATGCATTGTGTGTTTTGTATTTATATGCTATGATGCATTGTGTGTTTTGTATTTATATGTTATGATGCATTGTGTGTTTTGTATTTATATGTTATGATGCATTGTGTTTTTTATTTATGTTATGATGCATTGTGTGTTTTGTATTTATATGCTATGATGCATTGTGTGTTTTGTATTTATATGTTATGATGCATTGTGTGTTTTGTATTTATATGCTATGATGCTTTGTGTGTCTTGTATTTATATGTTATGATGCATTGTGTTTTGTATTTATATGTTATGATGCATTGTGTGTTTTGTATTTATGTTATGATGCATTGTGTGTTTTGTATTTATATGCTATGATGCATTGTGTAGTTTTGTATTTATATGTTATGATGCATTGTGTTTTGTATTTATATGCTATGATGCTTTGTGTGTTTTGTATTTATGTTATGATGCATTGTGCGTTTTGTATTTATATGCCATGATGCATTGTGTGTTTTGTATTTATATGCTATGATGCATTGTGTGTTTTGTATTTATATGTTATGATGCATTGTGTGTTTTGTATTTATATGCTATGATGCATTGTGTATTTTGTATTTATATGTTATGATGTGTTTGGATGTCTTGCTAATCATGTTTGCTGTATTGCCTTATTTGTTTTATTCATATCGGTAAACAGTTCATTAGACAAGAGCTTGTGTAGAAATGTTGTTTTAAACCATGCTGACGTTAAATATATCTTAGAAAAGATGTGCTCATTTTATACATAGTACAATCTTTCATAAAACTGACAGCAGAAAACAACCCGATATCATAATTTCCTGCAAAAGTCCCATTCCTGTTAGTCCGAGTTTCCTCTGACCCTTGACACCTCATTTTTGATATCTGGATTTTTATGTTGGGGTGTAGGTACATAAAAAACCAAATATCAAAAATGGGGTGTCAAGGGTCTGAGGAAACTCGGACTACATTCCTCTGTGTGAAGTATAGCAAAGAATCGGGTTGTATCCCCCCTTTAGACAAAACTGCCTTAGGTAGATAAAGATTGTCTACAAAAAAGACTGGTTTCATGAAATGATAGCTGAACACGAGATAATAGTTTCGTTGCTATATGAATTTAAATTGCAGATTACCTGTCTTCAGCTGAAAAGTACTTCAATAAAACACTGAAAATAACGCAAAATCAGATTGAATACGAAACAAAACTTTTGAAGTAAATATAGAATGGTTTGCAGTTGTGTTACATATTTCTAACGGGCCTGAACCAATATAATTTGTACCCGGGTATTGCATTCTGCTTTTTACACCCTTTGTATAAATCATAAGATGTAAAATATACCCTAATTAATAATTCTAGAGGAACTGCATGAAAACATGTGCAGCGAAGACGGCCTGTCAATGAGAGGACCAATAAACGCTAAACACATACGAACAAGTGAATAATTAAATTTATTTATTTTTTGGCCTAGACCAACAAGTAGGTCTCTGCTTTTTTTTTTCCGACTGCTGCTGTCAGAGAAAAAAAGCAGAAACCTACTTGTTGGTCTTTTTTGTTGCTTTGCTAATAATTGACAAAAGAAAGGAAAAGATGAATAGTTAAATTGTTTATGAGATAAAATTATAGTATAACATACAATAAATTTGCCATTTTGTTTAACATAGTTAACGACATATTTTTATGGTATTTCTACTTATTAATAAATGTTGATAAATATTCACTTTACAGTAACCAAACACGCTTCGTCAGAACGGAAGTTATTTCCCCCCCCCTCTCTCTCTCTCTCTCTCTCTCTCTCTCTCTCTCTCTCTCTCTCTCTCTCTCTCTCTCTCTCTCTCTCTCTCTCTCTCTGATGCGATTTTGAGAGCTTTGATGTGATTATATGTAATATTGGGGTGTACTTGAGGTGTCCTCGGGTGTCTTGGGGGTGTTTAGTAAGACCGCTCTTTGTACCGAGCCTCAATGAGAGGCCAGGGTACCTGGTAAGTCTATCGAATAATAATAATAATAATAATAATAATAATAATAATAATAATAATAATAATAATAATAATAATAATAATAATAATAATAATAATAATAATAATACCAGAAAGAAACGAAGTGAACTATAGAGGTGACAAGACTTTTGATGCGATATATGGCACTGCTATGAGTGAATAAGGCAGATTACACTAAACAAGATTGTAATTCACACCTCAAAAACGAGTGGGTGTATGATTTAGATTTTTAATGTAGCTTTAACAATTTTCATTCATATCGCTACAATGCAGTAAGCAGTTTATAGTGATGTCTAGCACTGTGGCATCATGTCACATACATGTAACACGATGCCCCATCCATTCGCATTGT
This sequence comes from Potamilus streckersoni, assembly GCA_016746295.1. Classification (NCBI taxonomy): domain Eukaryota; kingdom Metazoa; phylum Mollusca; class Bivalvia; order Unionida; family Unionidae; genus Potamilus; species Potamilus streckersoni. The sequence goes on from JAEAOA010001983.1 coordinate 388,299, forward strand.
AAAAGTTCAAATTTCTGTCGATCTATAAAGAGCACATTACTTTGGGTAGGTGAACGATTAATTAGATTTATTGAGACAGGAGCGTGTTAAATCGCTATGCTACAAAGATTTCTAATGTCTGTGTCGAAAGAGGAAGCCATTCTTAATTAAGCCTTCGTTTATTTAACCGTCAGACAGACTGGAAGGGAAAGGTTAACTTCAATTTTGTCTCGAAAATATCGGAATTGAAACTTTCCAGAGATCAATTTTTTTGACATCTCGAGGTCAGGGAAACCGCAAGTTTGGCGCCTAATTATAAAAGGAAGCAAAAATATTTAATCCGCATGGTTCCGACACGAAATTTCTTAGTTTTAATATGTTCCATTGCAAAATTTAATCAGTCTACTTTGTTCTGCAAGAAAAAAAATGTAGGAGACTCCGAGTTTAAATTTAGAGTAAATTCTCTCATAACATAATTATCAAAGAGACAGTAAGTCTGGAAAGTCGACTGACACAATTCTGGCGGTAGAAGAGAGCAAAGATTAAAAGCGCAATTTCGTGTAAACCGTTGATACCAATATTACAATTTGCTTTGTTTGTTTATACTTGCGTGAATTTATTTGTTTAAATTCGTAGGTAAATCTTCTTGTTATGAGTACAACTGCGTTGAGTTCATTCATCTGAATCCGTACAATGATCTTCTTTATATAAGTTTGGCGAATTGTGTGAATTTCTTCGTTTTGATGGTTATACCTATTCTAAGAATTCCATGTCTTACCCTAGTTGAAACGAGTTAAAAGAATCCGTGTGAATTCACCGACCTTAGATGATTTCACGTTTGAAAGAGTCTTGAAAGCGTATTGACTGAAATTAACGTTGATAAGCCATAAAGTGAGATTGAATTTGTGTATTCGCTGAAAATTACCTAGTTAAGACATGCAATGAATTTCATTCATTTGTTTGTATAATTGAAACGATAACGTAACTGCTGTCTCGTGTGATGTTAATGTAACTCAGCGTTAAAAAGTAAATTAGTCTTATGAAACTAGGTTTGTTTGTGGTCTGCCATGTTTGGCTTGACCAGACAGCCTTTGTATCTGTTTGAATTCCGACAGAACGATAGTTGACATAACGAGAGGGGGTAATGATCTATTTCCAGTAGGATATCTGACTGGAGATTTAAGTTGCTTCTCTGCTTATTTTGGAAAGGGGAAATAGCTCCAATGATCTTATCCAAGTATCTACATATCCACCTACCCACACAAATTTAGAAGGCTCAAAGAGGCGAGACAATAGAGAGTTTGTAGAAGAGAGAAGAAAGGTGAAAGTGACCAAGAAGGACAGCCACAGTGAATTCGGAAAGAACCGGAAATAAGCAGGTTATGAAGTTGTACTTCGATTGTTCACCAATTCTATAATTTAAAACAGATTGGATATATATATATATATATATATATATATATATATATATATATATATATATATATATATATATATATATATATATATATATATATATATATATATATATATATTTGTGTTTGAAATTCGTTCAATTATTTATTTCAAAAGGAAGCGTATGTTCCTAATGTAATGTATTTTCTCTGTTGTTATGCAATTGATTTAAATATTTTTTTCATTTACGGTGGCTCGTGTCATTCTGTTTATATATTTACTCAGATCTCTATCTATTCCACCTAAACGTTTTTGCACTTTATATTGATATATACTTGATCCTGGCAACAATAACCCAATAAAGCGGACACCTTGTAAGAAGGTATAATCACAAATCCTACAAAGTGCAATCACCACCACCCCGCCACACGTATTATCATGACACCAGGCAGACAGGTCCTAACACTAATCTCTTAACACTGAGTGCCTAGCAATGCAGTCGTATGTAACATTTTCATAAATCTTTGGTATGACTCGGCCAGGGATCGAACACTCGACCTCCTGCATCAGAGGTGAACGCTCTAACCATTAGGTAATCGGAGCGATCTAATATATACTTCATAAACGTGTTAAAACATTGGATAACACGTGCTATCAGTCTGAACTGAAGATTATTTGCTTATGCCGCTCTTGTATTTGGAAAGAAAACAAACGTCTATTCCAAGAATGAAACCAACATTCCGTTGAATGATATTTCTCCTACTTTACATGTATATCACATAGTCGCAAACATTTAGCATGGCCAGTTTGATAATAAAACTTGTTCATTACATTACAACCAGACATAAAAGAATTTGTAGCGGGTGACACGCTGAATGGGGATTACCGACATAATATAATGCATGTATTTCCTGTTATTATATGCTTTATATTTTGTTTGTTTTATTATATTTGCATTTTGTTCTGTATAACCATATCATGTGCTTAATTTTATCTATATTAACATTAAAGTTTTTAACAATAATGACAATTTTATGTGCACCACCTGACCACGTTGTAATACACTTGAGAAATTTTGGGAACATACTGGACACACGTGTGTGTGTGTGTGTGTGTGTGTGTGTGTGTGTGTGTGTGTGTGTGTGTGTGTTCTTTCCGCTCTCCTACGTGAAGATCTGACGGAGACCAATAAGATTCATGCTCTGGTGACCATGTAATTCGCCAATGGAAATGCGGCTTTCATAAATCTGAAAATGAATCAAAACAATTGGCATACATTCATGCTCTTCATTCACACTGTACAATTTCCAGACGCGATGATATTAGACTCGATAAATTAGCAATTATGGTAATGACACACGTTACCATAACATGACCTCTATGCAAAAGATCTTCATATACAATAGTTGAAATCTGATTTTAAGCAGATTGCTTTCACCTAGCAATAAGAATGATCCGCCACGTATGGATATGATAAGATAGAGAACCAATGGATATGTAATAAATTCAAAATTGTTGTCTGGTCAAATTATTCCGTTATTAATGGCATGCTTACCCAACCTGCCATTGACTTTCTGACGCAGAGTTTTTATACGTGATAGCATTAGATTTCTGGCGAAGTAATTGTGTTTCTTTGCAAATTGTATGACTTGTACAGGGCTTGTATCTAGGAACAGTTAAACTCCATCATAAAGGATGGATAACTTAAGCTTGCCAGAAAATATGATCTTTTGGAGACTTCTTTAACGTAGCAATAAATTTTAAAAAAGTATATATTTTGGTCCAATATTTAGTGGAAAAGAATATTTTGGATAAATAAAAGTTCTTTGGATTTGATTGGTCAGTCTGTATCAGACTCTTATGCAAAAGTAAAGCAATTGAAATTAGAACAAGCAAGATGGAATTAGAGTTAAGAAAGCTTGAGCTTCAGAAAGAGGAAGAGGAGAAATAAATGCAATAGGAGAAAAAGGAGAGAGGGAGACGCAAATGCAGTTACAGATGAAGAAAAACATGCAGCTAGAGAAAGAAGAGAGAAAAAGACAAATACAGTTAGAGAATAGGGTAAGAAAAGAAACTGCAAGTGAATTGCAGAAGCAGAGAAAAAGAGAAAAGAAAGAAGGGAAGTTCAATTTAGTTTAAAAGAATTGGCAATTTAACTGCAAGATCCTATTCTACACACAGAATATGAAAATCTCAGGCACCTCATATTAATTGAGGAGTTCTAGAACTGCGTCCATAGTGGCGTAAAAACTTACCTTGATGAGCCTAAGGTCAAAACTTTAGAATATGTTGTTCGTACAGCTGAGTAGCATTTCTTAGCTCACGAAGGTTCAATTGTCAATAAGTCTTCCATTTAGCAGTCTTGTGGTTAAAAAAAGCTATTTCAGCCTAATACGAGCACTTCCAAATTCCAAACTACACGACTATTATAAGTCAAGTTTCTGATAAGATTGATCAGAAATCCATAACTTTTTCTAGGTGTACCTATTACAAGAAGAAAGGACACGTTATTTCTGATTGCTACAAATTAAAAAATAAGCAAAAGTATCAATACACCTATTTCAAAAGCCCTTATTTCTAAAGGTCAAGGTATTGCATTGAAAATAATGTCTTTGTTGGGTCAAACAAACTCCAGTTTGATATTACTATTGAGAATTATGAACCATTCATTTCTACCTGTTCCATATCATTCATGGGTGATTCTGACAATCATATCCCTATTATTTTGTTAAGGAACACATAAGCTTCTTATAATCTTTTATGATCCCGTATTTTACCTTTTTCTGAGAAGTCGTCTTCCAGCGTGAGTGTTCTTATTCAGGAAGTAGCGTGCAACGTTTTTAATGTTCCTCTCCATTCTGTAAATTTGTCATCCGACTTAGTCTCAGGTCCTGTGATAGTCGGGAGAGTCTGGTCTTTACCCATCGAGAGCATTCATTTATTACTAGGCAATGTCTTTGCTGGATATATGGTTGTGGTTAATCCACTAATCCACTTGTAACTGACAAACTTTATTTGGATCAGGAAGTCGATCGTAATGAAAAAGAAAAATAAGATAAGATAAGAAGATAAGAATTCTTTATTTCAGACTGCATAGTCCATATATCTAACTTAAAATACGGATATAGAGTAAAATATGGTAAACATAAAAGAACATATATATCATATGTACAAGCACGCAGATAAATTTAAAACAATTAATTGCGCTCTGCATTGTTAAAAAATGAAGTCAAGTGATACATTTGAATAGTAATGTTCCATCTACTAATAATATGGGAATTTAAATTATTTTCATAGTTCCAAAGTGATTTTAATATACAGTTCTCACTATTAGATAGTCTTGTTATCATTGATAATGCATACTTTTTCATTACATCCTCAAAACTGAATACATTATAATTTACATACATGTTGGAGGCACTGTTCCATCTTGGAAGACCTAATTGAAAGCAATTGAAAGCAAAAACTATTATTGTAACCAATTACTAGTTTTCTTTTCACATTTTCACTAAAGTTTGTCTACAGTGGAGCACAATACATAGTGCAGCAATAAGATTTGAATAATCTAATTTTGATACTCAATGAACAAGGCTTAAATTTGCGTAGAAGCATGTTTGTTCGAGTACACAAATATCGATGTCTCATCATATCTTCATTATCTGACTGATTGGATTTCAAAATATGGCCCAAATACATATAAATGTCAACATACGTAAGATCATCGCCGCTAAGATGTATAGAGAGAGGTGATGGTAATTTAAAAAAAGTTGACTGAAAGACCATGCATACTGATTTTTGTGTATTATAGATGATATCATTCTCTAATGCATATTGTTAACATATCTTTAATAATTTTCTTAAACATGCGACAGGCGGACTTATCAGTGACATATCATCAGCAAAGCTAACATTGTTAAGAAAAAGCCAATTTGGTGGCAGACGTAACTCTACGTAATACTGGCCCAATATTCGATTTAATTAGTCTATGTAAGTATTAAATAACATAGGGGAAAGAATACCTCCCAGCCTCACCCCATTGGTTACATGAAAGCGCTGGATATTACACTTCCCCATCTCACGTAACACAACTGTTTGCCATTCCAGCTGACTAAAGTATGAACAACGTATATAGGTATTTTAATTTCCAGCAACTTTTTAAAGAGTGTCTAATGATTGACCCTATCAAATGCATTACTATCGTCTAAAAAACATGCAAATACTGGGCTGCCATGTTCCACATAATAGCTGACAGTTTCCTTAAAGACATATAGACATAACTCTGTAGAATGCTGCTTCTTAAATCCAAACAAAATATGCTTTATACCCAGCTTGTACGGTTACCAGAGCTATGGCAAAAAAGCACTCAAAAACGATTTTGATACGGAAATTTTTTCTTTAGCTGACATATTTATTGATCATGATTTTGATGAGTCACTTTCACAATTTGTTTGGATCAATCAAAGGGTAGTGATCACAGCGATCATCTTTTAACTATTCATTCTCTTTATTCCAGTCAGGATGACAAACAACAATCACTTGTCTTTCAGCAGGAAAATAGATCCTGAGATCTCCTGTTTGTTTCAAAGGGCAGTTAGCAAAACTGAATCCACAGAACTACCTGTTTGTTATTTTGTTACAAATGTGATCCATATGAGGAAATTAAGACCATCTGAGGTTCCTGATGGTGACATGTGCTCAGTGAACTAAATTGCAGTCTAGAAATACAGTAGCCATTTTAAAGATCTTGCTATTGCTGTTCCTGAATGGATAGTCATAACATGTTTCCACTAAAAGATTTCTTAAGATATCTGGTTGTAAATGAAGATAGTGACATCAAAATGTTGCATCCATTTGAAACATTTTGTTATTGGTGTTCATCATGAATGAAAAGTCATTTTGACATGGGTTTTTACCAAAAGACTTATTATCCGTTCAAGTTATGCTGGTCCACTCAGACGTCCAGAATGGTTGCCATCTCAAACATCTAGTTGCTGTTACTCCTGAATGGAAGGTTATTTTATTAGCATGGGGTTTTTACTTGAAGACTTTTTATGGTGTCCAGTTAGTATTAAATAAAATTTGTGACAATCTGATATCCAGTATCATTAAAACTCTGCTGTTAGTCTTCCTAGATGAAAAGTGATTTCACTAGATGGTTTTCACTAGAAGGCTTCTTATGATATCATAATTGACATTAAATGAAAATGGAACCATTCTGACGTCCATTATGGCCACCATTGGAGCCATATAAAAATATCTTGTCATTACTGTTCTTTGTAAATGGAATGTCATAATGATATAGGATTTTCACCACAGGCTAATTATGAATGAAAATGTTGCTGATTTAATCTCAAATATCTAAACAATGGCAGCCATATTAAAAATCTCTTTGTTGCTAATCTTCCTAAATAGAAAGGCTGATTGACATAGAGTTTCACCAGAATTCATATGGTGTCTTGTTAGTCATGACTGAAAATGATATTAGATCTGAGATCTAATATAGTGGTTGTGGCCATCTTTTGCTACACCTTTCATTTTGATAGTCATATGAATAGAGGGCTTTGACTAAAAGACTTATGATATTTTGTTGGTCATTAATGGAAAATGTGAACATCCATACTGCACCTATAATGATTATAAATGACTATATCATCAGTCACATTTAAACAGCAAAGTAAAAGAGACAAACAGCTCATAAAACCTTATCATTAAAATGCAATACTTTTTCCTTGCAGCATGTTATGATAAAAGGTTATCATGTTATATTATTCCTTATATTTAATCTATGAATGCAAACACATTGTAATAATTATCAGTTTTATTTCAGTCAAGACTTGCATGTGTGGTCAAATGAAAACTGGTTTCATGTGTGCAAATCTGGATTCCGTGACTTTGAAAGTATATGTCCAAACGTTCAAAGGAAAGTGGCCCAGATATCTTGGAGGACCAAACCCCAAAGAATTAGTCAGAGCTGGATTTATCCCTTTAGGTGAAGGTGATAAAGTCAAGTGCTTTAGTTTCGGTGTGTCACTTCACTAGTCGGAGCAGAAACATTCAGCTTAACTGGAACATGTTCGATGTTTTCCGCACAATTTCAGTACCTTTCCGTTCGTGGGACCATGTAACTGAAGCGTGTACACCAAGATACATACCTTGCTGTTTAAGAAACCAGCTTGTCAGAGTCATACTTTGAGCAACTCCGAGGCAAGTATTTAAACTCCACTTGAAAAGTAATGTCCAAGGATGGCCAAACGAATTGCAAGAGAAGATCTACAAGGATATTGGGATGGAAATCTTGTACAATGCAAGAGGCTGTACTGTAGCACAATTTTCATTATAACGCAAAAATTTTAAAATTAAAAGGCATTTGAAAACATGAGCTCTGCCGCAGATCATGCCATTATAAAAAATGTAAATCCAATTTTTTTTTAGTCTTACATGTTGGTATAGGTAATCTTTGTCGACAGTGTGGATCTATTTGCTACTACTATTATTATTATTATTATTATTATTATTATTATTATTATTATTATTATTATTATTATTATTTACACAGTATATATATATATATATATATATATATATATATATATATATATATATATATATATATATATATATATATATATATATATATATAAGTAGTATTAGGAAATGTTTTGGCTCACCACCCCCCTCCCACACCTACTCCCCCCCCCCCCTCCCCC
>JAEAOA010001984.1:0-15000 GCA_016746295.1 Potamilus streckersoni
TTTGTATACATCATCACATTTAAGTTTTTTTTTTTTTTGCTTTCCTCTTCCTTATTTGTTTGGTACATACACATGTTGACTGCCCTGTCATGCGGTCTACCTCGGTAATATTGTAGCAGTGCATAACAGTTTCCGAACCATTGCTATCGGCAACAGCTAAACACGGTAGGTGCCGCGAATTACGAAACTGATATATTTTGTTTTATTCTTTTCTTGGGGTAATACAATCGCATGTAATAACGTGTAAAATACCAAATTGGTAATTTCTATGAATTATTATTGTGAAGATTAACTAAATATACACATGCAATATTAGTTCATGCTTGTTTGAATAAACCTACAAAAATTGTGGGTTTTAGAACTGTGGGCTTTGTGGGTTTTAAAACTGTGGGTTTGTGGGCTTTGTGGGTTTTAAAACTGTGGGTTTGTGGGCGCTATGGGTTTTGTCAGGAGTATATAAGGCTTTGTGGGCTGCTTGTGGGTTCAGTCAGTCAGTTAGCAGCAATCAACTAGGTACATCACAGTTATTGTGAGTTTTATTTATTTTTTTTATTTTGTTTTGTTTTGTTTAGTTTATTATAGTTATGTAACTTTAGGCAATATTTTGGACAGTAATTTTTGTTAAAGTTTATTTAAGCACAAAGCAATATTTATTTAAGAAATTTATTTATTTTATTTTTAATTCCTTCCCTTCAAATTTAATGCATTCTAGTCATATGATTTATTTTTATAAGCAAACTAGATGTTGTTTAATCATTTTTATTTATACCTCAGTTATATGGTCAAGTGAGTGTTGTCCTCACAGACCAATACTTTTATTTATTTATTTCTTTTTATTTACTTGATTAGTTTTATAAAGCTAAAGACTTACAGAGAAGTTTCTCTACAAATATATAATTCCTTTTCTTAAATTAAAGGTCCAACAATGTTCTTAGGGAAATAGAATGTCTTTGTCATTGTGAGTGTTTTCCTCACTGACTTTACATTCTAAATTCAATTCAACAATACTTGATTAATCTAGCAATTGATAAAAAAACATAATTTATTTAAATTTCTTTATCTTTAATTTACTAGTGGTCTAAGTCTGTGAGTGTTTTCCTCACCAACTGGACATTCTAAATTCAGTTACACAATATGTGAACAATTTAACAGTCTATCAAACATAATTTAGTTAGATTTCTATTTTAATTTTATAATTTATTAGTTGTGTAAGTCATTGTGAGTGTTTTCCTTACCGACTTGACAGCCAATTTACTTTCATCTATATTAATTCACCTCAAATAAGTAATATGCTGTATTTGAAGTGTGAAGTCATGCAAGTGTTTTCCTTGCAGATTTTGCATTTCATATATTACAGTCAAGTCATATTTTCTCTTCTGTAGTAAACTTCATTGCAATTAAATCCAAATATTGCAACTCTTATATAATTTTCATTCATCAAAAGAAGTAATAATGTAATGAACTAATAGTATAGTGCTAATGTGTACCCTGTAAAATTATCATATACTGTACCTCAAGACAATGATAATATTTTGGCTTAGTACACAAAACAACAAGACTGTCATGCTTGTGAACTGACTTTATTGAATGTTTCTTAATAAATGGATCAGCATATTATGTTATGGTTGAAAAGAAATCAAGAGTTCGAGTTTACTCCATTTTCCCCTCCTTAGTCAGCTGTTTAGAAGCATACTCATCCCTGGTGCCGTACTCCAGTGTAGTATTCTCAGGACCTAGCTTGGCCGTTACTGTATATATACACACACACACACAGATGCATTATCATATTTTAATTATGTGCTCTATTTCTTGGTATGCTTTTAAGTTTTAAGCAATGCCTTATTTCAAGTTGAAAAATATTTGTTATTTGTGAATATCAATATATTATGTACGCGTATAAAAAATTATATTCATACCCATTCTATTCATACTTAGTATATGTGTTTTCGAATGACAGTAAATGCAGTTTAGTTTGGCTGTATGGCTTAAAAATCACATATGAAGCTATACATTGCAATTAATTTTCACTGATAAAAGTAACAAGATTAGAGCCTTTTAAATGCAAGTTGTTCAAAATGCTTAATAAACTACCTCATAATTATTTTATTTTTCTTAAGTTTTGTGTGCTTTTGTAGTCAAAAAGATTTCTAGCATTCTTTGAAACAGCCCCTAATACATGTACATATGAATAAATGCACAGGTGACTTCAAACCACACTCTTTGTCCTGATTTCATTATTCTCGATAGAACGTTAATGTAACTATTTATAAACAACACATTGTAGCACTAAAGTCGATATATAACTAAACTGGACCCTATTTTTTTTTTTACCCCCAACCAAAAATCCAAGAAATATGTCTTGCACAGAGCAAGTGCATCTATTTTTAGACCAGGGTGTGTGTCTCAAACTACACACTTTCTTGCTTCGTTACAAAAACCCATTAAAGTGTGTCTCAAACTACACACTTTCTTGCTTCGTTACAAAAACCCATTAAAAGTTCTGCATATTTGCATATTTATGGTTTGTCTACCTACTGGTAATAATGACATGGATTGGTCAAATTATTATTTGCTTCATTACTATATATATTTTTCATATTTTCACAGTTTAATGAAGTGGTATATCAAATATGCAGAATGTCCGCCATTAAAAAAATCATTTATGGTTTTAAACTTATTTTATACAGAAAATACGCAAATACGGCGGTTAAAATCTCCATTTATTAAAAATAGGATATAAATTAGAAACGCTCTTCACCTATCATATTTTTTAAAGCAAATTACTATTTGCATATTCAAGTTTAAATTACAAAACTGAATTCAGCAATGTCCGCCATTAAAATTTCATTTATGGTTTCAAACTTATTTTATACAGAAAATACGCAAATACGGCGGTTAAAATCTCCATTTATTAAAAATAGGATATAAATTAGAAACGCTCTTCACCTATCATATTTTTTTAAGCAAATTACTATTTGCATATTCAAGTTTAAATTACAAAACTGAATTCAGTATATTTTCATCATAGCACAGTAGGGCTATCTTTATGAAATCAAGCAGGGATATCTTGCTCCAGAAAAGGGTTAATGGTCAGTCAGCTATTAAAACTTGCATGTGAATGTGCAAGCATTTCTTTGTCGACATAAGCTGATTGGTATCAACACCAGGTATACATTTGGCATTGAGTTACAGCAGTGCCAGAACTTACTGCCTACAGTGAGGGGGCATCTCGAAGTCATAAAATCTGCAGTCAGATTACGTCTGAAAAATCAGAGGGCGAAGTCGTTTTCAATTTCATAACAGAATGCGAAGTTTACGCTTCTTAGGCGACTCTTTTGCCCACTTCGCCTGGTAGCATGACCCCTGGTGTCTACACGAATCCTAAATGAAAATTGTTGCACTTGGACATCAAAAATGGAAAAGATTTTTTTTATCTGCTTGGTTCTTAATGAAAATTATGCGAATCTGTCATCCAACATGACCATCATAGTAGCTGTCTTGAAAATATTGCTACTCCAGCAAAAAGTAATATCAACATGGGATTTTCACTGGAAGACATTTTATGCTGTTTGTTCTTAAAATGAAAATTGCACTGATCTGACTTCCATTATGACCACAAAGGCAGTCATTATGAAAATATTTTTATTGCTGCATTTTGTAAACTGAAAGGCTTATTTCATCAGAAAACTAGGTATGATATCTGTTTGGCCAGAGTTCTCTGTGACAATGAAATCTCTTAAAATATGTGTATGAATTTTATATTGACATCATGAAATTCCAACAAATGAGTCCTCATTTCGCAAAGTTTTTTTATGTTGACTTCTCTTTTATTTAATCTGTTCTAAACAAGTAAGTATCAGTTATATAGTATGCAGACTGTCAAAGTTCATTTAATTGTAAAAAGCCCAAGTGAAGCTACATATAATAATAGTGAGATATAGCACAAAGGGAGATTTAACCACTAGTGAATTAATTGCCAGTGCTTAATAATTATTTTGATCAAAAAGACCAGTTATGTGTGTGTGCTTTGCAAACTTACTTTGATAAGCATCATTTAGTTTGACTTTTAATCCATCATATTTTAAATCCTTTTGCATTGTTTGGAACACTTGCATTTTTTTCATATGCCATAGTTTGAAAAATATTGACAAGATTTTGTGACACTTTCATTCATCAAAGGAATATGGACATCAGTATTAATCATCATACATCTTCATAAAAATCAGCTGTTTTTTAGTGTTATGTACTTATGGGTTCACAGGTGAAATTTCACTAGGTCATTTCATGTTCATGAAAAATTACCTTTTGTTGAAAGTTTTGTCAAAGTTTGTGAATTTGGTGGAAATGGGAGTTAAGTTTTTTCTTTTTTATGTTTTCATAAAAAAAAAATGTTATTTAAAATGTGTCAGAGTTTGTCAGTCTGTATAACGGCACCAACCATTTTGTTTAGTGAACAAAGGGAAGTAACTCATGAACCAGAAGTTTTTTTGGCTTGTGTATACATGTTCAATTCATATTCATGTTAACCATCTTTTTCTGCAAAGATCTTTTCGCTGTTTTCAGAGTTGTTGCAATGTTATTGGTGCAGAATTGATATGCATATATATAATTTGACACTTTATTAAGTTTTTTGAACTTGTATCACTCAAGCAGTGCTGAAAAGTGTTCTTTTCAAACCTAATGGCTTGAAAAGCCAGACTTCACATTGTGGTTGAAAAAAGATCCCAGTAAAAATGAACACAAAGCATTTTGCTCTGTTGGTAAGAAATTGCCATTTCTTGTCATGGAAAAGGCAATAAAGCACAAGAATTTACTAAAACATTCACAACCAGCAGCGCCACTTACATTGTAAATTGCACTTTATCTTTGGCAAAATCTTCATCAGAAAGACAGTTAAGCTGCCAGTGTCAACCAACATTGAAGTAGATATGCAAAATTGATGTTATCAAGGCTGAATAATGTTAAGAAATCTGTCATGGAACATCAAGCAAAACATAATGTTTTCATCACATGATTTGAAACAGTAATGATTGTTGAAAATAATCATTACTGTTTCAAATAATGTGATGAAAACAATATGTTTTGCTTGATGTTCCCTGACAGATCTCTTAACAGTATTTCTGTAGGGAAAGAAAATAGAGACAACCAATTTCTTGTAAAAACATAAAAAACATTTTAACTAATGAAAACATTTTGTACCATGCAAACATTAACAAGGTAGAATGCCAGAATTGAAGTATTTAGGTAGTTTGACTTTCTGTTTGATTTTGGCAAATTTTTCAAAAGCACTTAAAAATTCTTGTTCCAAAATTCTGATCAGTGGTAAATTTCTACTCCAGAAAGCTGTTACATGTGTTTTTTGGTTTTGTTTTTTTTAAAGTTATTGTCATTTTTTTGAGTTATTTAAGCAAAGACATATTTTGAAAGCACACTCTAGTTATAAAATTTACATTACCCCTCTCAGTTCATGATACTGGTGCACACACACAAACTGGTACACACACACACTCACACTGGTACACACACACACATAAAAAAAAACACACACTCACCATTATGTCCAGTTTGACTTTATTCCTCACACTCAGCAGACATCTATGTCTGACTCCTTTTGTCCTTCAAAAAGAGTTCAATCTTTTTAGAAAATTTGGAGTAAACATTAATAACATACAACTTGCCTGCAGCTACCATATTCTTCATAGGGAAAGTAGATACAGTAGATATCAGTTAAATAATGTTTCAAGCTTTCTTTTATCTCTCAGCACAAAAAATAGCTAATATTAATATTTCTTGTGGTTTTTTTGTACTGATATTTTATTTCATATTTTCAAATAATTGTTGTATTTGGAGAAGTACAGCTTCTAGTCAGTGTGTGGTAATTGCTATGCTTACTGTACATAAGTCATAAGTTTTGCTTGTCGGTTGGTCATGAAGTTTGTTAAAATGGTTGGTGAAAGTTCATAAAGTTTTATAAATTTTGCTGCTCACAGTCATTATAAATCCTCTTTCATTTTTGAGTGATTATCAAATTTGTAGTCTTCTTAAGGCAATGTTAATTAATTTTTTTTTATTTCTTTGGTGCCAAATACAAAGCTGCAGATATGAAAATTCTCATGAGACTGGCTGTTAGAAATATTTTAGTGCATCTAGTTTTGATATGCCAAACATAAAATCAAAGGTAATTAGTGGAATGAATCATGGAATAAAACAGTTTCATCTGCTGCCGTACCAGAAAACAATGGCAAATTGTTAGTTTTTTGCATTCAGAGTTGTTTCCAGACTTTGCCACTTCAGCTGTAGTGTTGCTGGTTTCACCTGTAACAACAGTGGGTTGTGAGAGAGGCTTCTCTTCACATGATCATGTTAAGATCATGGTCTTTTGAAGAAATTGTACAAAATTGATGAGGTTGATGAAAGAAGGTCCAGAACATGGAGATTTTTATCCTATACCTCATCTGGATAAGTTAAAGTTTGTTGATGAAATAAGTGAATGTACACTGTATTTTAGAATTAGCCTTAAAATCGTGTACCACTCTTTTAGCAGTGTTATTTTAAGAACTTTCATTGTGAACTTTACATTTTACATGTAAAGTGATCTTCATTTATTGGGCACTTTTACATATGTGGTTATGTAATTTTTGTAGTACCTTAGGTATAATCATCATGAAACATGGAAATCAACACCACCAAAGATGGTCACATCAATCTTCTCACATGACTATGCTTTCGCATTGATCTTCATTTTTCCAGATGATGTTATAATTATGTATAGTGATGAAGCTTATGTTTATAAAAGCAGTATTCTTTGCATTCAGAAGTGTGCCAGTAACTTCATTTCAAATTCTTATGATTGTGGTTTTGGAAAATGGATTGAATGAGCAAGTGAGGCATCATTCCTTGTAATTTCCTATGGATATTCATTGACTTGAATTGATTTAAATTTTCGTATATATAGTCAGTTTTATATCAGCATTTAACACTTCAGTCACCAATTAAATCTTCACAAACATTTGTGGTGTATTTCATAGTGAATGGTGTATTTCATAATGAATGGGGTATTTCATAGTGAATGGTGTATTTCATAATGAATAAGGTATTTCATAGGAAATGGGCGATTTTCATAGGGAATAGAATATTTCATATGGAATGGGGTATCAGAGATGGACATTGTATATCATTTGCTGCATTTTTGAAGAAGCAGATATTTGAATATAGGCAAGGTAGACAAGTCTTTATCTCCCTCTTTTGCTGTGTTTATGCATTGCTTCTCTTTTTCAGCCCATTGTTGCATCATTGAACTCTGTTCAGTACTGAAAAATGTTGCATATTATATGCAATTGTATTATTAATTAATAAACTCAGTTTTTCTGGTATCTTGATGCAAAATATCTAAAATAATCAGGAATTTGAAAATAGATCACATGGAAGGGTTCAAGATGGAAGTTCCATTTTGATTTATTATTTATAAATATGAACAGTTGTTTGTATTAACTTATTTATCTTGATACTGTCTGAGGAACTGACATTTTATATATGTCATGTAATCTGTGATTTTAGCAATAGCAAGATTTCTTTTATACCTGCAGGCATGTGCTTTCTTTTTTTCCAATGAACAATTTTGTATTCAAAGGCAAAGCTAAATATCCTAAAAATTTGAACTAAGATTTACTTTAAAAGATAAATGATTCTACCTTATATTTTGCAGAATACCAAGGCATATTTGGAAAGAAGTATAAAGGAAAGTGAAACCAGTTTGAGAGATCTTGTGTTGACAAAACAGCAAAGCCGACAGTGATAAAATATTGTGTTCATCTTTGTACTATATCAATTTACAGTTTCTTTTTTGTAAACTTCTACAATCATGCCATTAAAAATGATGTAGACACCTTTAAATTTTGTGGGTCTTTTTACCACATTTCTTTTTCATCTGAAAAGTGTATATGAAAGTAACAGCTTTTTTTCCCATGCAGTATTGGCAATCAGGTCTTCCTCATGCAAAATGGAAAGGTCTGTGTTGAATGTTTACATTATTGTTTCACTGTATAATTATACACTGAATCACACCATTTCAAAGACTGATAGCATTGCAGATCTCTCTGAATGTTGATTTTCTTGAAATATATCATTGTTCTAGAAATTTGTGATCTCATTATCTCACCAAGTCTGAAGTACATTAGAGCTTATGTCTTTACTAATGATATTATTGGTAATATCCAAACTGAGGTTGATAAAAATTAAAGCTTACTGCTAATGCTGCCAGCTTTATGCATTAGTTCCTCGTGGAACATACTTTTCAGGTTAATGGTATATAACTTTAGTTTACTGCTACCATACATTAATTGCAATTATCAATCATATTAATAGTACACAAGTTGTGTTTTACTGATAATGCTGTAAGCTTTATGAATTAGTCCTTCACTGAACTTAGGAGCATCCCTCATGTTATTATGAACCTGTCAAGTGAAATTAGGTCACAGTGACCCACTTTTTTCTCACATAAATCATTTGTTAATTAAAGTTAACCCAGTGTAGGTGTTTCCTCTTCCCCGCATATACACTGCTATAAGCATAGTGTGTTCATGTAAATTGGTTATATTGTTTCTTGCATCATTCTGAACCAAACCACAATGATCCACTTTAATTTAAATTAGTGAATATTGTATTAGGCTAAACTTCACTGTGAAAGTTTAATCTTACTGGCAGATACATGGTTGCAGGCATGAAATGTTTGTATGGACCCTGGTAATGGTGTTATCTTGTATCATTCTGAATCACCACAGTTTCTTTTATTTCATTTAATTATGATGCTTTTACCCCTTTCAGTGTTTTCCACAGGCCCAATTACCATTACGGTTCTTATATACTATCATTTTACCCCATGATGCTTTTGAACAAACCAATGTGAAGTGCACCAGTGCCAATATGCTTTGCTTCCCACTATCCTTTTAGTGTTATTCTTTTAAACAATAATTATGTCATCAAATTTCATTCCTTATCACTTGAATGATATTTTTTGTCACTTCTTGGGTGTATAATTAGGATTATTATTAAGACGATCCAGGATAATTACCATATTACATAGTCATTATCTTTTGTTCCTGCCTTTAGTTGCAGAAATTACTTAGCAGTTTACACAGTTCCTGATAAAAATTAATCAATGACACTTGAGAATTCTGTGAATTATTTTACCTTTCTACACTCACTTCTCCTTATTTTCACTGCCTTTGTCCTGTTCTGAATGGACAGAGAACTAATTTCACCCAAATATTCCAGCATAGATCCTGAATTATTGGTCTAGGTTACTTTAGAGGTTACTTTAGATTATACATGTCCCTTGCTACACTTTTATGATTAACTTTACTCCCAAAGACAGTATAGCAATGGGTACAGTCTTTTAAAAAAGTTTTGATTGGGAGCAGGTATGAATTTCATCTCCAAAGAAACCCCAGCAAAATTCATGGGATTTTTTCCATAAGGACTTTGTTTTTAATTTGGAGTAGTGAGAGATAAAAAAAATATTATCCATGTATATATTGAGATTTGGCATGAAAATATATAAATTTGGGAAATAAAGAATAATATAAAAAATATATGTTCTTCCATATTTCATTAATTTGTTCACTATTATGATAACACTTGGTTTGTAAACATTAACCTGATGCTATAGAAGATTCCTGTGAGATCCCTGCAAGTGGACAAATATTGTTTTGAATTTGTCTAGCTCTAGGGATGCCATGAATGACAAACCCACTTGACTGACAATCAGGACAAGCTCAAAATCACCCCTGGCTAGATCAAGTTTATTAGGTTCTTGTCTGTGGCCAAGAGCTTGGAGAGAAAAAGGAGGTCATGTGAAGCAATGGCATCAGTTTCATGGAAATTAAATGTAAAATTTAAAGTCAAAAAGTGAAACTGTCATTAGAAGCTTGATGTAAATTAATATTAAATCTCTCTCTTTTTCCTTATTGGTTGTTTTATGATACATTACACTAGCATGATTTGTAAACAAATTTTTCATGACACCTTAGTTTGAACTCCAAGTGATTTTATTCAAATGTGTTTTCGAGAATTACTTACTTTTTGACATGCTGCAAATAATCTCAGATAAATGTTAGTACAGCAGTATATCATTTAAAATGGATTGTTGTAACATTAACATAATACATGCAACAAACAGTGCAGATATACATTACACCAATTGAAGAAACAAAATTTAAGACTTTTGAGACTCAGGATATATTTTGATGATATATAAAGACAAATTTGATAATAAAACCATAAAGAACAATAACATGAGGTATAGTTCTTAATGTCCTACAACTTTTATACTTTAATCTCACCAGAATATATATCTTTATATCTATATATATATATATATATATATATATATATATATATATATATATATATATATAGATATATATATATATATATATATATATATATATATATATATATATATATATATATATATATATATATATATAGATGCAATAAACTGACAACAAACAGTACGAAACTAGTAACTAACTAGCCTAGGCCCTTTCGACTCTTAATGAGTTTTTCAAAGGCAAATACAAAACATATATACGACAAACAAATAAACAAAAAAAAAACGTGTTTGTAAACCTCTACATGGCTGTCTTCACATGTGCTAAAACTATAAATACAACCAGCTTGTATAGACTAGTTGCGGAAATTGAAAACGTATAATTCCCTAAAAGTCTACAAGCCAAGGCGACATCTATTTTTACTTTTTGTACATATGTAACGCAGATTATATCCCGGATATTTGATTCTATACCAGTTATTCTTATAGTAAAAATTGAAGGATAATAAGAAGATTTAGAAAATGTTAAATTCTATTAGTGCATAGTTTCATTTTCTAGTCTTCTTGGTTTAGACCGCTGGGTTTCAATGTTCTAAGGCGGCGTATCCAGTATGATAGGCAACTACACCCACAACTGGTAAAAAGTTTTTAATAAGGAGGCTGGGTCGAACGTTGGAGGGCAAAACTGAAAGGCTTCCCATCCAAGCAAAACAGGTACTTCTGTAAGGTTGAATAAAAGCTGTGAAAGTACACATCTTGAATGTCGGAGACCACTCAGTGCCAGGTCATGTCATTTCTCTCCAGGATGTGGTCTCAATTTTAAAAGGTTCATCCTGCAAAAACTTGTGAAAGGAAGGAAGGTCCATAATTAGCATATATGCACTCATTTTGATGAGCTGTTTATTTAGACTGAGCATTGAATCCCTAATATTCCATATAAAGTCATTTTAGGTACAAGACAACAAAATAACTTGGGATGATGCCAACATTCTCTACATTCTGCCTGCATACACCTTTATCTTATACCTGTTACGCTTCCAGAAGTATGTAATAATTGTAGAGCCAAATTATTGGATTGTGGATTATGTGTAAGATACAATTACCTCGGCCCCCCTAGCTATGGTAATAGTAGCTAGTAACCGTTGAGGAGTCCCCCCCCCCATTGGGGCTAAATTATATAGAGGATTTTATGTGCTTGTCCATCCCCTTAAGATATTTGGTGCATGTCTTTTTGTTAAAACAATCTGTGAACTTAGTATAACTGCAGGTGAACAAAATTTATGTAGTACTTAAAACTGTACAGACTTATTGAAACAGAAAATGGTAATCAAAAGGTAGCATAATTTTTAAAATATTTTTCTCAAAATAGTCAAGACTTGCTTAGTCCCTTCTCTATGGAGATAAAGAGAAGAAATGAAACCATGTTATAATTAAGACTACATGTAGTATTAGGGATATTGGTATTTGCTTATTATCATAAAATGAAACCAACATTAATATAAAAATATACATAATGTGTAATCACCAGAACCGTGTCCTTAAAAACAAAAGAACCATTCCCCCTACCAAAAATTGATCATTATAAACCTATTTTCAAATCCTTTGTCCAATTTGTTAATATGCTTAATGAATTTTCTTGGTTACAGTGACAGAATCACAAGTCTTTTTATTTCAACTATTATGTTTCTTTAGATTCTAATTTTTCTGTTTTGTATCCTAAACCTCTCTTTCATTTTTGTGTACCTCCCATGAATTTTCTAAGGTAAATATTAGATTTTCTCGTTTTAATTATTGGATGTAGGTCATAAGATTATGTGAGTGAATTGAACCTAATTTTTTTTAATACCAAATCTTAATTTTGTTTCAACCATGTTTTAAAACGGAGAGCATAAAATGTTACTCTGTCTGACCTTTGGTCTGTAAACAGATTTCCATACCAAAACTTCCTTCATTAAAACTTTAGTGTTAGTTATTCTATAACGGACAAAGAACAGACTTTTTTTGGTATTCATAAAGGTCAAAGAAAATGTGTTGCACTGCATAATCAATTAAAAAAGTCTGGAATGGCGGCAACCACTGTATCTAAACTTAATAGACTTTCTAAAGGCTTTTGATACGGAGGACAGAGCCACGATGAGGAAGATTGTATGCCACTAAAGAGTGCCAGAGAAGGTCATGGAAGTCCTGCAAAGCATCTACAGCCACACTAGTTGCCAGGTTATCCACAACAACACCGGAGTGAGACAAGGCTGCCTTCTCTGTCCTCTGTCTTCTGCTCTGTCCTCTGTTCTTCTTTATAGTCATGGATTGGTTTATGAAAACAGGCATTGACAGACCAATAGAGATCCAGTGGACCATAATGAATAGACTTAAAGATCTGGACTTTGCTGATGACATCTGCTCCTGTCACATACCTGGGAAAGATATGCTGCAAGAAATTGTTACGAAAGTTGGCTTATCCATCAATGGTAAGACCAAATCTATGCGCATAGACTCGGCAAACAGACTCAATCACTCTAGAAGGAAAGCAATGGATGATATTGAAGTATTCACCAATCTTGGAAGTGAGGTGAGCAACAATAGAGGAATAGATGAGGACATCATAGAATCTGCAAAGCACGCCACTCCTGCGCTATGACACGACAATTTGGACCAGCAGGAAACTCAGCCTCAACACAAAGATACGCATATTCAACACCAATGTGAAGACAGTGTTGCTCTACGGCTCTGAGTAATGGAAACAAACATAGGCGCTGGACCAGAAGCTCCAAGTCTTCATCAACAAATGCTTGAGACGGATCCTTCGCATCTGGTGACTTAAAAAAGTATCCAATAAAGAACACTGGAAAAGGACAAAACAAGATCTGATCACTGTAACCATCTCTAGAAGTAAATGGCAATGGATGAGCCACACTTGGAGAAAAGACAGCAGTAGCATCACAAAGCAGACAGAGAGACATAGGGGCTGCCCTGCCAACACATGGAGAAGAACATTATGCCGAGCTAAAAACTGTTAAACTTTTGTGGGGTGAAGCAAAGAAAGTGGCACCGGACAGGGACCGATGGAGGGCTGCGGTGGACGCCCTATGTGCCAACTAGGCATGAAGAGGATTAAAGTATAGTATGCAATAACAGGAGTTCTACTTCACATTTTACATTTCCTATCTCAGCAAGCAGCATTCTCTACACGAGACATAAACTAATTGAAATCCATTCAGAAGGTTAAGGCCACTTACCGTACTAAAATTGTTTCCTTATTTATGTTAATTTTGGCCTTCAAATATGCAACATACTTTGCAGATCACAGCTGTTCTATTATATATATATATATATATATATATATATATATATATATATATATATATATATGTATGTATATATGTATGTATGTATGTATGTATGTATGTATGTATGTGTGTGTGTGTGTGTGTGTGTGTGTGTGTGTGTGTAACGCTACAGACGTTATGTACTTTTTTTCTTTATCACTTATTTTTAGTATACAGATATACAAACCCTAGACATCTTATGCAATAAACTTGATTAAAAGCATGACAGTCAGACTTTTGTATTCATACTAAACATATTTATTCAAGATGCAAGATTAATCAAATACATTACACAGCAATAAACTGAATATTCAGCTGTCTCCTATATCCAGAGAGACTCATCACAATGGTGAAGATGCTAATCCTGGCATCAGGTCTGGCATTCAGGTATCCTTCCCACACGGTTGACTTTTATTTTTACTTATAATCACTGATATACAGGGGAAAATATCACCAACTTTCTGTATCTGTGTGACTTGACTCCTACTCTGCTTGTTATTACTTACTGGCTGTGAAAAGTGCAGGGGTACTATTGAGAAGATTGTCTTTATTCATGTAATGCACAATCTTAGACATAAAAAAGACTTTAATTGCTTAGGATTCTAGTAGATAATGCCGACTTGAATTAACTGGACTGTAATTGATCAAAGGAAGACAACTTGTCCTGTGACTGACTCGACTTAAGAGTTGTTTCCCTTATGGCGGCATCCGCAATGACGACTTTTTGAAGTTGGATGGGGGGGGGGGAGGATGTTTGACCGACAAACGCCTATAATTTCATCAGATCGAGAGTTTAAGCCTAGGAAAGTGATATTTGAAGATAAATATATACATTCAATGATCACACATACATTTAAAGAATTTAATAGGTGTGATATGAGGAGATAATTATTTTCATCTAATGATCACACAATATATACTTGCAAAAGCGTGGTTTGTGAAGAGAATGAAGCTCATTCAATGACCACGCACAAATGCTATTAACAAAAGTGTGATATGTGAAGAAAAATTTAGACCCATTCAATGACCACACATGATTAAAACGGGGTGATATGTGGTGAGAAAACTTCACATATGACCACCCAAACGAAGTTTTCTAACTGAAATGTAACCCGACGTTAAGCTAAACTCTTTACTTTTATACCACTGGGAGATGCATACAAATCTTCTCAAAGAACAGGAACTAACTGTCACAAGACAAATATCTCAAACTCATGAAAATAAATCTCAGATAAAATATTAAAAGTGAAGAAATTGCTATTTTAGAGAAATAAGAAATTTAAGTTCCACGTTATATACTAAAATTATAGCATTAACTATGCCTATCTTAAATGCCTATCTTAA
>JAEAOA010001984.1:25000-85000 GCA_016746295.1 Potamilus streckersoni
ACTGTAGGAAAACAATACCGACTATATAATAAATTAGTGATATGTGATACATAATTGAGCGGCATTGCATGCATGCAAACAGAACACTGGCGAACAGAACAGATGTTACACCTCAAGAGAGCTTTTGGAATTATATATCACCCTCATGTGCGCACTTGAGGATGATAAACCATTAAAATAAACTAGATAAACTAGATAAACTAGTTACATCTCAGATCATTTAGCCAGTCAGATTACAGAAAATAGTTTTAGTCTGTGATTCTAAATAAACTTCCAAAAATGTTTGAATCAGACATTTTTTGCATTGTGTTTGATGATGATTTTAGACAGTGAAAGTTATTTAGCAATAGAAAACAAAGGGTAAAATAATATTTTCCTTCACATGGATAAAGTAAAATTAAATTTGCCGTTTAAGTATGAATTTCATAAAATTATTGTCAATATATACTTTGGGTTTGGAACGAACAATGTACACTAAATAATTTGTAAAAGAAATAGTCTTTAAAGATAAACATGTTAATTAAATAAAACCATTTAATTTTCTAAGTTTAGCTTTTGCTAGTTTGGAAAGAACTAGTCTTTATAAACGGTTTCCCAAATGAAACTTGAATTTGGATATATTCTAAGTATGATCTATTTTTAAGCTAAAAATCCATACTATCTAGGAATTAAAATAAACTAACGGTTATAAGGTGTTTCACTTTTTAGCTACTCAGTTTGAACTATTTCAAAAAAGATAAAGCTAGTAAAGTATATCTAAAGACTTGATCCGATGATGCATAAAATATTTTATTTCTATGGTGGTATATCTAAATGAATTATTCTGATAATTGTAATATTTATATTTACGTTAAAATATTTGCTTCGGGTGTATCCATGGACCAACGTGTACTAGAGTAAACAAGTCTGTATTAATTCGATGTATTAGTGAACGAATGAAGCACTGAATTGCCTAGAGTTAAATATGAAGAGGGGAAGAACAAAAATGAAAAAGAAATAGTTAAACACGTGGTAAGTTTCTTCCACTTTTTTGCGATATCTTGTTTTGATGGAGATAACCTCAAAAACACATTGCCTTGATATTTGAGGACGATCTTTGGATGTGTTGTTGCAATTAAATCACCACCTTCAATCATATAACACGCGCTTGTAGTTGTGGTTATGATACAATTAATAGATTTTCAAAAGTTATTATCGCTACTTTGATTCTTTCTTTATGACACGTTATTAGACATTTTAAATTTACATCAGACATCCCATGCATGTCTTGATTTGATCGAAATAAGAAAATCTCGTCACATTGTGTTAGTGAATTCCTTTAACATTTAACCTCCTTACCTTCTGTAGAGATAGCATATAACTCCAGCTATCAACAGGATTAACATTGAAATACAAATTCCGAGCGCAGCCTTTCCGCCCGAAGAAATACCCGACTCTTTTGGACCATCGGTCGGCTTTACTGAAGGTTTCTGCGTTGTGCTTGATTTAGCACTATGAATCTCCACGGAAGTAGTGTGCAACGTTGGTGTACTGGAAGAGGATTTCATGGACGTAACTTTAGAGCTTGAAGAAGAGGGCGTCGTGGATGTATTTGTAGAGCTTGAAGAAGATGGTGTAGTGGATGTAGTTGTAGAACTTGAAGAAGAGGGTGTAGTGGATGTAGTTGTAGAGCTTGAAGAAGAGGGTGTTGTGGATGTAGTTGTAGAGCTTGAAGAGGGTGTTGTGGATGTAGTTGTAGAACTTGAAGAAGAGGGTGTAGTGGATATAGTTGTAAAGCTTGAAGAAGAGGGTGTTGTGGATGTAGTTGTAGAGCTTGAAGAAGAGGGTGTTGTGGATGTAGTTGTAGAACTTGAAGAGAGTGTAGTGGATGTAGTTGTAGAGCTTGAAGAAGAGGGTGTAGTGGATGTAGTTGTAGAGCTTGAAGAAGAAGGTGTCGTAGATGTAGTTGTAGAACTTGAAGAAGAGTGTGTAGTGGATGTAGTTGTAGAGCTTGAAGAAGAGGGTGTAGTGGATGTAGTTGTAGAACTTGAAGAAGAGGGTGTAGTGGATGTAGTTGTAGAGCTTGAAGAAGAATGTGTCGTAGATGTAGTTGTAGAACTTGAAGAAGAGGGTGTAGTGGATGTAGTTGTAGAGTTTGAAGAAGAGGGTGTAGTGGATGTAGTTGTAGAACTTGAAGAGGAGGGTGTAGTGGATGTAGTTGTAGAACTTGAAGAAGAGGGTGTTGTGGATGTAGTTGTAGAGCTTGAAGAGGGTGTAATGGATGTAGTTGTAGAGCTTGAAGAAGAGGGTGTTGTGGATGTAGTTGTAGAGCTTGAAGATGGTGTAATGGATGTAGTTGTAGAGCTTGAAGAAGAAGGTGTCGTAGATGTAGTTTTAGAACTTGAAGAAGAGGGTGTTGTGGATGTAGTTGTAGAGCTTGAAGAAGAGGGTGTTGTGGATATAGTTGTAGAGCTTGAAGAAGAAGGTGTTGTGGATGTAGTTGTAGAACTTGAAGAAGAGGGTGTCGTGGATGTAGTTGTAGAGCTTGACGAAGAGGGTGTAGTGGATGTAGTTGTAGAGCTTGAAGAAAAGGGAGTAGTGGATGTAGTTGTAGAGCTTGAAGAAGAGGGTGTAGTGGATGTAGTTTTAGAGCTTGAAAAATAGGGTGTCGTGGATGTAGTTGTAGAACTTGAAGAAGTGGGTGTAGTGGATGTAGTTGTAGAGCTTGAAGAAGATGGTGTCTTGGACGTAGTATTAGAGCTTGAAGAAGACAAAACTATGTACGTAGTTGTAGAACTTGAAGAAAAGGGTGTCGTAAAAGTAGTTTCAGAGTTTGAAGAAGAGGGTGTCATGGATGTAGTTTCAGATCCCGTTGTGCGCATTGTTGAATAAGACATTATTGTCATGGGCGGTTCGGTTGTCGTTTTTGTGGAAAACGTTATCGAGGACGTACGAGTACTGATCGTTGTAGCAATCGTTGTGCCCATTGTTGGAACAGAATACGTTGTGCTGGACATATTGGTATTCGGATTTGAAGACGAATCAACAGTAACTCTTGTTGAAGCTGACGTCGACGAAGTTTCCACATGTGTACTAGTAGCACTGAAAGTTTTTTCTATGCTTGTTGGGATTGTTGATGAAAAAGAAGATGCAATATTAGCTGTACTTATAGAGGTAACCGTATTTGTGGAAACAGTAATCGATTGCAATGATGTTGTGCTATCATTGCTAAATATGACAGTTGAGGAATTGTTGGTCTTGTGTGGTACAGTCGATGACGTAGTCGTAGATTCAGTCTCATTATTCCCATTGATAAATGTTTCAGGTGATGCTCTTGACTCCGCTATTGTTGAACTAAGTTGGGTTATTGAAGGAGAACTGATCAAATTTTGGCTTGTTATTATTGTTGCTGTCACTGATGTATTTGTTGCTGAAAATAAAACGTTCAGAACGATTAAACCTCTTATTGCTACTGTTTAATATGCTGCGTGCCGTTTTATTAATCTCATTAGCTGTGATCGATATCGGGCAACAATTTTACCATATTTGGGCATAAAGAGAATTGTGACATTCTGGTCGGCGAACAACATTATTCGATCTCACATGTATCAGCTATTTTAGAAACAACTCCAGAGGCCGTCTAGAACAGCTGTCAGCAACTGTCGCATTAGGCGAACCATGCAATTGATGCCCCCCATCCGCCTCTAAACCCTCTCTTAAAATTTGTCGACCCATTTAAATTGGTGCCTTAGGCAACCGTTTAGTTCGCCTATATTGACATACCGCCCTAGAAAACTCCGTTTCTTGTGAATATATGTTACTTAAAACTGCATTTGTTTTCTTTAAGTTTAATTTTCAGCCAGTTTTGTTACGAGTTAAAGCTGTATATGCTGAAATGTTCAGAATTCACTAACATATATTAAATAGTGTCCACAAATGCGTACTTTTGCCGCACATATTTCACTAACTTCAACATTTTAAACATTTGTTATTTTTGGTCCACATATATCAAGCATCCTGTGACTATCTTTGTAGCCAAGATACAGAATATGAACTACCAAAAGTATCACTGTCAACAGCAAAATTTAGTCTTAAATAGGTCAGGAAAGAATATGTTGTATTATTTCTGGTATCAAAACTAAGAAAATGGTCCGATATGATGCATTAGGTGTGGAGTTATAGCTTATCTATGATAAAAAGAATATTGCTCTACAGGTTAGATAATCTTAATTCTTTTTTCCTACAGAGTCCCAAACCATCGTCTGGCATAAAACACAAACCCCGATGCTCACTCGACCATTCGCACATCACACAAATTTATCGAGGAGCCCCGCGGGGCCAAGTGGTCTAAAGCGCTCACCGTTCAGGATCATTGCCATCTCACCTCTGCCTATTTTGGTTCAAGTCTCGTATTCGGCTAACGTGGGTACGTGAAAAAGCTTGCTAGTAGCTTCTATTGAGCGGCAGTTCTTTCCGGGGATTTTACAGGGTTCTTGCTTCACCAGTTATACTGGCCGCCATGTATAGCTTATCTTGTGCTGAAAAACGGTGTTAATCCTACAACAACAACAATAACAACAAGAGCTTGATGGTGTCATGTAGAAAGACTTTCTTTGTGGCCGTAATGGCGAAAATAAAGGTTAATTCGTAGGATTAGATTCACACGATGGTCGTCCGAGAGTTATGCATTGGTACGTTACTGTATTTTGAGGAGATATGTGTAGCTTTTCAATCTTTTGGCGATTCTAAAGCCAAAAAAGACGCGTGACAAAAGTCGAAACGAACGGAGGCTGGGGTCAAACTTGCACTCGTTGTGTTAATTTATGGTACCGATAACATGATTTCGCGTGTCAGACTCTCTCTCTCTCTCTCTCTCTCTCTCTCTCTCTCTCTCTCTCTCTCTCTCTCTCTCTCTCTCGCACACACACACACACACTTAAAGTTTTGATAAGTAAATTATTAAATTATTTTTTTGTGTTGCTGTTTCTAGCTTAACACCATTTTTCAGCGCATGATACATGGAGGCTAGTATATTTGGTGGAGGAAGAATCCATATAATCTCACGAACATTCTCAAAAAACAAACGTGCGCAGATCCTGATTCTGGAAGGTAGATGTGTGTGCGTGTGTGTGTGTATGACTGCTGAAAACATCGCCCCCACCCCAAAAAAAAAAAAACAATCAGAGAGGGAAAGGTGGGGGCAGTGACGTGGGGAGCTGATTTATACCACCACCCACTAAAAACAACGCAAAACAACAGCTTCAGGAACGTAAAGTTTCTTTACACTTAAATTGCTAAAATTATGCCCTCAAAATGTAAAAGCCTGAGACGGCTGAAGCAGTAGTAGGAGAAAGTAAGAATCCGAGCTCAACAACCTCTCTCCCCACCCCTCCAGACCTCCAAACAAATACAAAATACCTAGGTAACGTAATAGAACACCTGTTGCAATCAATAATTGATTTAAGAATCCGAGCTCAACAACCCCTCTCCCCACCCCTCCAGACCTCCAAACAAATACAATAGAACACCTGTTGCAAAATACCTAGGTAACAGGTAAAATTTAATTACGTGATCTTCCAGAATAAGCAAAATGATATGTCAGACTCAATTTTCCAAATCATTACGATTTAGCAGAGCGTGGCGATTGTGGACTAAATTACGCATTAGAATTCCAATAAGGTAAGTGGTATTATATAAAATTTTGTTATATCATACTTCTTTTGATAATCTTTCTCATATTTGCTGATCCTCATGGGTAGAATATCTGTTAACATGTTGTCAATAATACGAAATTCACGTATTAAATCGTCCATACTATATTTTACTCCTCGTAGGTAAGATCTTATTTGATCAAGTAGTTTTTTGTAAGTTATAATTGATGTTAAGCAGCCGTGCTTTTTTATCAAAATTTTAGGTTCAACTTTTTTACAAGCTGCTGTAAGAGAAACACCAACACCGGATATGATTAACAAAAACGGGTTTAATGATATACCACTTGAAATTATGCCAGAACTAGTCATTAACAAGGGTAGATATGATATTACTCGAAGTATTTTGTTATAATATTTGTAACATTTTTTAACGCACCAAAGTTTTTTATGATAATATTTGTAGTATTGTTTTAGTGAGTCCACATCCTGTCCTGGAATATCTTTTGAAATATGATTTCAACTATACTTTTTTTCATTATAATATTTGTTCACATAATCTCAGGCTTGATTAAGTAACTAGTTGAGGTGTTTCAGCCACAAATTCCAGACAATACCAATATGACGCAGCAGTTAATTTTTTGTCATCTGCTATTAGCATAAAAGTTTCTTCAACATCTTTGTTTAACACAATAGACACGGTTCTAGAGAAATTATCAGTCGAGTGACGCCATGGAAATAAGGTAAATATATTAAACTTTACACTGCTAAACACGGACAATCTATACACACCAGTGACCTCTGCAGTATGTTTGAGAGTGTTATTTTGCGGCGACCAAGTAGACATTCCAGAAGCAACAGTATAAACAATATTTTTAATCTGCTTGTGAGGAATTTTAATCATACTTGTTTTCTCAACAATACTAGGAATTCCACTAATAATATCGTTGAGTTTTGTGTTAATATTATCGAGTGTAATATCAACAGATGGCGGACTTCCAAAAAATTCGTTATTGGTTTTGTTTATGTTTCTGCGAAAATTTAAAAACGTGGTGATGTGATTAGTAAAATCAGTTTTGAACTTGGTGATTTCATTGTTGATATCATCAACATATTTCTTTGTTACAGCATCAAAATCAGATTCTGGTGTTCTAAGATTATTGATGCCATTATTGTTCATGTTGAGAAATGCACGCATTATACCGCCATGCACCGACATGTACTTTGATTCCTGATCATCAACATATTTCTTAGTAGCAGCGTCATTATCCTCAGTTGGGTTTCCAAGGTATGTGATCTTGTTCTGGTTCATAACAATGTTTCCCGTAAATAAATCACCTGCTTTTCTAACATAATCGTTAACTGACCTACCCGAATCTTCTATCTTACCTTGATTATTAAAAGTAACAATATTATTAGCAACTGCAGTAGGATTTCGTACTAGTACATCTGATAGTTGTACATTACTCGTCTTTAATCGTCCTTGTTTGTCCTGGAAAACTACAACTTCATTTGGATCTACACTTGCAACGTTTAACAAATTGTTGATTTCATTTTTGAGCTTATCAAGAGTCGCATACTTGGATAAGTCACCCTGGTAACCTTCTGTTAATAAATCTACTGCTAATGTTCCAAATTTTGTATAGTAGCTCATTATACATACCGTTCTATACAAAATTGTTGGTTTAATATAACATAAAATTATACGATGGCGAAGATAATAAACTTTGACACCGAGCGATTGGTGAAGCATAAACATAACAATGAACTTCCAGACTGTCATTATCTTATTGTTGGGCGAACTGGATCTGGTAAAACAAATTTGTTATTAAATCTTTTACTCAATAATAACTTTAACTATGATAAGGTGTATATTTACACCATCAACCCCCAACAAGACAAATACAAATTATTAAACGAGTATAATGATAAACTTCGTGATGAACTTGGCATTGGTGATGATATATTTTTGATAAAACAACCAGAAGAACTCGTTCCAGTGAATGAACTCGATTCGTCAGAGCATAAGATAATCGTCTTTGATGATATTCCGCTAAACAATGAGGAAATGAACAAGATTAGATCATATTTTTCACTATCACGTAATAAAAGATGCAATTCTGTTTATCTTGCCCAAGGTTTTTATAATGTTGATAGGTTTATTAGGCGAAATACGGGTTGTTTCATATTATTTCCCAGACTAGATAATGTGGATGTGAGAAATATTGCAAACGAACAATGTGGTGATGTTACAAAAGATAAATTTATCGAATTATATCATCGAGCAACTAAAGATAGATATAGTTTCTTTTTATTTGACAAGCTAGCGCGTGATCCAACCAAGATGTTTCGTTGTTGCCTTGAGACGTTTCTATGATATAATTTTGTAAAGCGTATAAAAATAATGGACAAACATCAACAGAAAATCGAATTACTAAAAAAGTTTCTCGAAACTCGAGCGGCTTTTAAGAAAAAGGTGGAAGAAGCTCGACGTGGACAAGTTCAAGCAGAAGAAGAAAGAACCAAATTTTTCAAACCTGTTACTGAGGCGATGCTTGGCAAGCAGCCAGAAATACAAACATTATCTCCAGAAGAACTAGCAAAAATGAAAGAAAAGGGTTTGTTTGGTTTACTTGGAGAAAGATCAAAAGAAGAAACTGTAAAAATTGTAAACGAACTTGTAAGAAACATTGCTGATCCTGCTGCACGACAAGCTGAGTTTGACAGGCTAATGAACAATCCTCTTGAACTTCAACACGCAATAACAAGATTGACGGTTAATCCAGATGAGATAAGAAGTATGATGGAAAAATTATCAGAACAAACTGAAGAATTAACTGAGAAACAAAAAATATTACAAGAAAGTGTGATAAAAATGGTACCTTTTGAAGAATCTATAAAAATTTACAGAAGACAAGCTAGGTTTAAAATAGAATATGATGAGTATGAAAAATTTATTGAAAATAATAATATCATTGATATTGACAAAATTCGAACTTGGTCAGACGAAAACTATAACGATTTGATAGAAAAATTAGAAAGAATTAAAGAAGTTGGTGAAAATGCTGATGATAAAATTAAAGATGAAAAAGATGAAAAAGATGAAAGAGATATTTTAGTATTAGTTGATCGTATTAGAGATGGAATTATGGCTGAAATTTTACTAAAAACATCAATACAATATCGAAATAAACCAGGAGGTTATAGTAAAGGTTGGGATTTTAAAAGACTGCTCAAACAATATGAAAACATGCGAGATAAAAAATTACCAGAGGAAAAGAATGGAGGTGGAGTTAAAGTTTTTACATCAAACGCAGACATAGTCGATCGGCTAATGCTGTTGATATCCTCTAAAGAAGCTGGTAATGAAAGTGTAGAGATTGATAACGAAATTATTGATATACTTGATCATCTAAGATCGAATGGATTACTAACATCATCCGAGTACGAAATTTTACACCGCGATCTTATCTAAAATATTAGTATAATGCAAACAACATCATTGCTTGATTCATCACATATAACAGGAAACAGCGCGAATTTTACAGTAAATTACAACCCACCAATAGAACTAGATCCTGCAAAACAGTATGAAATTGGATTAATTTCTTGTACTTGTTGGAACGCCATGCCGAATATTAAAACTGGGATTAATGATGAAATTTTAATCGTTAATGTTAAACAATCTCCAACATCACAAAAAGAGTTTATTGATATACAATACAAACTACAGATTCCACAAGGAGCTTATAACATTACTGATCTAAACAGAACAATAAAAGAGCTTCTAACAAAAGCTGGTGGGAATGCTGATAATTTCGAATTAGCGGCGAATTATAACACCTTACGAGCTAGGATAACAGTGAAAAGAAATATGAAAGTCCTCTTTGAAGAAAGAAGTTTTGGAAAGATGTTAGGTTTTACTAGAGTTTTATACTATACCACCGGTGAAGATAAATCTTTGACATTTGATGGAGAACTACCAGTAGATATCACAGAAGTAAATACAATACTCATCAATTGCTCTATCGCATCTGGATCTTATACGTCAAAAGGCAACCGCGGGCAAACGATCTACAGTTTCTCACCAGAAGTCCCACCGGGTTCTCTCATGCAAATCAATCCGCGACAGATTATCTACTATCCAATAACACCTGAGAATCAAATTACAAGCATTACAATGCAACTCACAGACCAATCTGGACGACAAATAGACGTGAACAACGAGATAGTCACGTATTACTTACACCTACGCACTGCCTAGGAATGTGATTTTGTGTACATAATTTTATAAAATGAGACGAAGAAAAGTTTATCGAAGAAAAATTGTAGGTGGATTTTTTGGAAATATATTTGCAACAATTGCAGAGAATATTCCAGGAATCGCGCGTAAAGTAGCGCCCATTGCACTTGACGCCGGTAAAGCTTTCGCTACAGGGGCGGCATCTTCAGCAGGCACTGCAGTAGGGCAAAAGATTGCTGATAAGATTAAAGGACCTTCCCCATCAGAAATAAAACGAGTAATATCAGATATTGCGCCAACAGAAGAAACAAAACAAGCTATGATAGCTACAACAAAAAAATTATTGTCGCCGAGTGGTGAAGAAATAGTACGTAAACTTGTAAAGAAAACAAAACCGATGACCCCTGCTGCCTTTTAATTTTGTGTAACGATTATAAAATAAATGTCAGCTAAAAACTATCTCGACTTTGCAGAAGAAATTGATACTGACGATGCTGTAACAGAATTAGAGTATGTCGAGTATCTCGATGAGAACTCGAACGAACCAAATAAAACCGGAGTTAGAACTTTTAACACAAGAGACGAGGACGTGTTTCTACTACCCCATAAGGCAATGTTAGAAGTGCGTGGTCAAATATTAACTGTGATAGGTGGTGATATTGCAGCTGATGCAGAAATCGCTCTCGTCAATAATGGTTGGAGCTTGTTTAAGAGTGCACGATACCAACTGGCCAATCAAACCGTAGAAGATATTTCGATGCACTTACCCATAGCGAGTACAATACTAAACATCGTTTCGTTTAGCGATGACTATTCCAGATCAATAGCCACAAATATGATGTGGTTCAAAGATACCTCATTAGGTACAGCTGTTTCGAACGAGTTTAAAACTGGAGAGCTAGCTGATGCTGATGTTGCAAACAGACTTATTCTAAACCCAGCTGGAGCTAATGCAGCTGCACAACATACTGTTGCAGCATTAACCGCAGATGCAGCTGGTGGTGTTATAGTAGCGAATGCAATAAGAAACGCAAATAAAAATCTACGACGATTAAATTTTAACGAGGGATTTGCTAAACGAAAAGCGTTTGCCGCAGAATCTCGCCAAATAACGATGATGCTTGCGTTAAGTACAATCTTTGGATTTTGCCGTGATTATAACAAAGTGTTTCGAGGAATAAAACATACGCTTATATTAGATCGAGCTGATCAAAACGATTGTATAATACACGCCGGTGGAGTGGCTGAGGGGCAGTTTTCTATTACAAGATTAGCACTGTGGATGCCTCGGGTTGTCCCTTCATTAGCTAAAATGATGGAGCTCGAATCTTTACTAGACACCTTTACAAAAAAGATACACTTCCAACAGAACAGGATTTATCAAACAGCCATTCCCAACGCGACTGATTACACGTGGCGTGTAACGACCACGCCCAGCGAACAACTACCGCGACACTTGTTCGTCGTATTTCAACGACAAGCACGTCGTAACAATCAGGAAATGAACAACTCCGTATTCGATAACCCAGACGTTAGACGAATATTTGTGAGAATAAATTCCAAACAGTATCCCGAACGTGCAATCGAATGTAATTTTGCCGTAGACGCCACCAGAAACATCTCTCGGCCGTACATGTATCTTATGGAAGCAATGCAAAAATATCAGAACGCGGACAGTGGATCTCAAATATCAATAGAAGAGTTTCGATAGCTCTATCCCATCTTTTACTTTGACGTATCAAAACATTTGGAGCGTGTTGTGGGATCGACTGCAGATATTGAGGTCACGTGGACACTGGGCGATGTGCCAGGTGAACAGTATAACGTATACGCGCTATTGGTTAGTGATCGATTTCTGACCATCGATTCAATCAAAGGAAGAATGACAGTACAAGTTTAATCTAACAACTTGGATATAACATTATGAAAACCGAATACACAACTCGAGAAATATACCTAACATCTGGTCAAGTTGAAAAATTATCAGCAGCTGTTGCTAAACGCAGCTCTGTTTCTTTGATGATCTCTCCGGAAACTTCAAATAAAATTGCAGTAAAAGTCATGCTAACGCAACAACAAATCAATAAACTCGATCGCAACAAACCTTTTGTGCTGAAATTATCTGTTTCTCAGGTAACTGCAATGTCAAAAGAAGGTGGATTTTTTGGACCAGCGTTATCAATAATAGCTAGCAAAGTTTTACCAGTACTTGGTACACTTGGACTTGCGGCTGCGTCAGGAGCAGTCTCTGGCGCAACGAAGAAAGCAGTCGAAGGTCGTGGTATCAAACAGATCTATCGTTAATTTTATGCAACAGTATAAAATAAAATGCCAACGAAAATGCCAACGAAAATGCCAACGAAAAAGCCAACGAAAATGCCAACGAAAAAGTCGCCGAAAAAGTCGCCGAAAAAAAACAAAATCATCGAAAAAAAAGACAACAAAATGCAAACAAACAAAACAAGGAGGAATTATTCCTTTCGCTCCACTTTTAGCGGGACTAGCGGGAAGTCTGCTGCCAAACTTACTAGGAATCGGACGCGGATTAACTCTACCAGGGACCAGACGTTATTGAGCAATTTTGACATCATTGAAAAATTGAAGGACGTTGTTGGATTTCGAGGAGTATTTTCCAAGGATGAACTCGATGACGTACCAACAGGCGGTTCTTGTGTTGTAAATATTGAAAACTTCAATGATGGCTCTGGCACCCACTGGGTTGCTGTCCACGATAACAATTATTTTGATTCGTTCGGACTTCCTCCAAGCGATCTCATAAAAAAATATATTTTTAAAAAATTTGATAAAATAAATTATTCGTTTAATCAACTACAGCCGATTGGAACATCAGCTTGTGGTTATTATTGCATCATGTTTGTCAGACAAATGCACCAGAGTAAAAGCTCTGGGAGTAAAAACTTTTTAAAGTTTATTTTACAATTTGATGAGCATCCTTCTCATGCGAATGATAATATTGCAATCAATTTTATCTAAACTCCTTGATATAATAATGTCAACATACTGTCTCAAATGCAAAACTAAAACAGAACATGGATGAGATGACGGAAAAAACGAAAAATAATAGAACGATGTTAAAAAGTATTTGTGCAATCTGTGGTAGAAAGAAAAGTATGTTTTTGAAAAAACAAGTAGGATCTAGCGTTGATAGAGTTATCTTGATCGACGATTAATCTTATGAAACAAAATAAAATAAAATGAAATGCAATTGTGATTGTGACAAAGATCTTTGCATAGAACAAGATAAAATCATTACGTACTGTCAACGTTGTAACAACAGAGAAATAATAGGGTTAGGTATAGATATACATAAACTAATTGGTAAATTACCAAAACCAAAAGGCGGTTGGACCTTGCCAGGTCATCGGTATACAGGGCCTT
The DNA here is from genome assembly GCA_016746295.1 of Potamilus streckersoni. Lineage (NCBI taxonomy): Eukaryota > Metazoa > Mollusca > Bivalvia > Unionida > Unionidae > Potamilus > Potamilus streckersoni. The sequence goes on from JAEAOA010001984.1 coordinate 38,270, forward strand.
ACAATCCGCTAGACCAACAACTAGATGAAAACGACAATCCATTGCCAGGACAAGAGCCTTATAATCAAGTGGATGCAATAGCAATGCGTCATGATATCTGTTATCGTGATCATGAAAACTCGAAAGCAGATTGTGATAAAGTAATGTTAGACGAATTACATGATATGGAGCCAACAAATCTACGAGAACGTTTTGATAGAAGATTTGTTCAAGGAATGATAGGAGCAAAATATAAACTTGGACTCGGAAAAGAATTATACGATGATCTTGCAGTCGAACTACACAGACCTAAAAAAAAAGTTTCCGAGACGTAAAGTTGTTGCAAACGCTGTAGATGATATCTGGGCAATAGATTTGGTAGATGTATCCAATCTGGCTCAGTTTAACGATAATAAGAAATATTTGTTTAATGTCACAGATGTTTTCAGCAAATACGCTTTTAGTGTGCCAGTTTCAGATAAAACAGGAACGTCAATCACTGATGCACTAAAACAAATAATAACGAGTACCGAAAGAAAACCAAACAAAATCTGGACTGATCATGGAGCCGAGTTTTTTAACAAAAAGTTTGAACAGTTTCTAGAACAAAATAATATTAAAAAATACGTTACAGGAAACGAAGGCAAAAGCGTTGTTGTCGAGAGATTTAATCGCACGCTAAACGAAAAATTACACAAACATATGACAGCTAAAAACACCAACAGGTACATCGATGACCTTTCTCAAATCGTAGGCGAATATAATAACACGAAACATCGAACCATCAAAATGTCACCCAATGACGCTATCAAAAATCCGATATTAGCAAACGAAAACATGTACCGCAGACATAAATTTAAGGTCGGTGATAAAGTTAGAATCTCTTTGACTAAAAAGATATTTGAAAAAGGATTTACTCCAAACTGGAGCGAAGAAGTATTTGTTGTTGATAAAGTGCTCTTAACAGTACCTGTAACGTACGCGTTAAAAGATCTGGCAGGGGAACCTATAGTAGGTAGTTTTTACGAACAAGAACTACAAAAAAACTGAACAAGATGTTTTCATTATCGAAAAAGTGATTAGGAAAAAAGGAGATAAAAGTTTAGTCAAATGGCGTGGGTATAGTGATAAATTTAACAGCTGGATTCCAACCCGGTCGATTTTATCGACTGTGAAATAATGCTATTATAAATTTCCTCATACTTTCGTTTGATAGATTTGCATTTTACTGGTTTACATAATGATATTAGATATTGTCTGCGATCGTCAGAGATCGTCATTAGATTAAAAATCTTGACAAATATGAAATCGAATTTGATATTTTTCTGTCGGTCTGAAATTTTGATGTTTAAAAAAGGTCTGATTAACTGCAAAAATACCTGCTGTTCGGTAACGGTAAAATTAAATTTTATAATTTTTTTAGCAATGTGATACTTGACATTATATTTTCCAGTGGTTGGTCTGCTATAATTATATCTGTTAACGACGGTGACTATTTCACCATCATCAGACTCGTTGTTATATAAAATATCATCTTCGTTATAACCAACAGATTTGTCTATCATATCATTAGAGATTGTGGAGACCTTATCGCTGATATCGACTAGTCGCTATCTTTCTTCGTATAGTTGATCGAGTCGTTTCATCATATCCATATTATAATATACTTTTTATCTAATTTGTTGTTATAAGATGACTGACAAGGTAAAATATCACCAAAAAGTTAATATAATAAACTACCACGAACTGACCGAAGCGGTAAGAAAATGCCTGTCAGGTTATAGTTCATATTCCGTTGACGTTATTGTAATGCAGGTGATTCTCATAAAATATTACTAACAGAAGCAGAAAAAAAAATAAAATTAATGAAAGTGCAGTAACGACGACACTAAAATTTGATTGCGATGATATTATAGCATTTGCTCATCATTGTTTGACTAAAACCGAATTACAAAATATTATTAATCATCATATCTAAAAATAATACTAGCATCATATTTGTTTGAAAAAGCTGATTTTGTTGCTCCATCAGCTACAAATTTTACTGCTCTGGGATTTATATTATAATATTTCGCCGCAGCTGTAATTGATTTGAATTTGATCTCCTCATCCGTTTCAAGGTTTAACGAAATAACAGGTTTTATTGGGCATCTAAAATTAATACCACCACCTCGTCCTTTTCTTACATTTTCCTGTTGGGTCACTTGCTCCTTTTTTTACAATCGATTGTCTGTTTTTACATTATTGATATGATTAATAACCAGACCATTGGGTATAGATCCGTTGAACACCTCGTAAACAAACCTATGACCAGTATAACAAACTCGATCTGTCGATGTTCCTCTAACAGTTACTATAAGATATCCCATATTGTTCATAGAACTAAGAACTTTTTTAGTTTTTCTGTTTCTTATAATACCGCGATCGTTAGCCTCGTATAAATCAAAGACCGGATGCGGCTGAAACTCGTCTTGTAAGGATAAATTTTCAATATTATCATCAGTGACTTTACCGTTATAATGATATACTCGTTTCCCCTCTGGAATGTCATCGCAAAATAACGTGTAAATAAAATCTTTTCTAAACATCGTAATTCTTTCAGTATTATCTCCCTTTACACTAATCGTATAACCCGCTGGCGTTGCTTTACCAACAGATATTCCAGTAATGATATTAATAACCGAACCAAGTGCATTTCCAGCGTACAGGTTGTACTTCGGATAAACATGATATACCTCTTGCTCACGTGCGCTTGTCAGATTTACTGTCATTATATTATAGGTGATATTTTTTTATCTCTAATTGTTGTTTAGCGCATGCGCAGTGTGCGGTAAATTATCAATTAGATATTAGACTATAGTATAGCGATGTTGAAATTGCGTGATATAGCCAAGAAGAGACTTATTGGAGAACCTGTTAAAATAGCGACTGCTTTTGCAGGTTTTGATAATAGTTATCAGTTTGATAATCAAAATGTTTTAGTAAATTTTTCTGAAACAAATCTCTTTCATCTGCTACAGACGACTGTAAAACGTGAGCTTGAAAAACACAAGAGTCTAAGATTGTTAGTGCAATATCACGTTATATTTTCAAAACTACTTGTGACGGAAGAATCTACTAACAAGGAAATTGCAGACCCTTACATCAACGCAAAATCTAGACGTGTTTTACTTGGTAGTGATCTTTTGTCACTATCTAATGAAATACACCAAGAAATTTGGAAAAAAATAGAAGAATTTACCGAATTAGGTTCGGGTTGGAAGTTTGAAATGATCAAGGAAATTTTGTTTCACACGATGAAATATGACGCATTACGCGGTAGTTCGTATATCGACCTGCCACCAAAAATAAAAAATAAACAGTGCTGTATAAACATAAAAAAACGTCGATAGAAAATGTTTCCAATGGGCTGTTCTTTCCGCGCTATTTCCGCAGAAAAAAATGCTGATCGTGTTGAGAAGTATATCAGTCACGTGTCAAGATTAAATTGTGCTGGTATTGACTTTCCAGTGGCAGAAAATCAAATACCAAAGTTTGAAAAGCAAAATAATGTTTCGATTAACGTTTTCGGATTAGATGAAAAAGAAAATGTCTATCCGAGGTATATTTCAGAAAAAGCTTCACAATCGACTATCAATTTACTGTTTTATAAAAATCATTACGTTTGGATCAAAAACTTTAACAGACTAGTTGGAAGACAGTATAATAAAAATAACAACAAAAAGTTCTTTTGTTATCGCTGCTTGCACGGTTGTAGAGACAATGAAACATTACAAAAGCATTTGCAGTACTGTAGTGACGTACAAAGAATAACAATGCCATCTAAAAAAGATAGCGTGTTACAGTTTGTCCATCATAATCATAAACTAAAAATTCCTTTCGTCATATACGTCGATTTCGAATGCTTACTTCAACCTGTACTTGGCGTAGAAAATGATCCTAACCAATCGAGTACAAGAAAAATTCAAAATCATGTTCCGTGCGGAGTAGCGTACAAGGTAGTTTGTTGCGCTGATTCGCGATTATCTAAACCAATCCAACTCTATCGTGGTAAAAATCCAGCTGTCTGGCTTCTCAAGCAGTTGATCAGCGAAGTTGATCATATAACTTATCGTTTGAAAAGAGTAACTCCAATGTTAAAATTAACACCTCAACAAGAATCTGATCACGAGCAAGCGAAAATTTGTTATATTTGTGAAAAAGCTTTTGACACTGACAACAAAAAAGTACGTGACCATTGCCATTTGACTGGACAGTATCGTGGAGCGGCTCATGACCAGTGTAATTTAAAATTTCACGCTCCAGATTTTATTCCAGTTATTCTTCACAATTTTCGAGGATATGATAGTCACATCATCGTAGAAGCTTTTGGTGATCCTGAGATAAAAGCTCATCTAAAACTCAATAATGTCATCAAATGCATTCCAAATAATTTTGAAAAGTATATGTCAGTTACGCTAGGTAAATTACGTTTTATTGACAGCCTGCAGTTTATGGCAGCATCGTTAGATGAGCTAGTAAAAGGTTGTTGTAAATTTAATAACCTAAGAGACTGTTTTGGAGATAAATTTAATCTACTAGCTAAAAAAGGAGTTTTCCATACGAATATCTCAACGATTGGAGTAAATTTGATGAAACATCTTTACCTAGCAAAGAAAAATTTTACTCGCAACTTAAAAATGAAAATATCACTGATGATGAGTACAGGTATGCACAAGATATTTGGAAAGGGTTTGATTGTGAGACTTTTGGTGATTATCACGATTTGTATTTGAAAACTGACGTGTTATTATTAGCAGATGTTTTTGAAAGTTTTCGAGAAGTGAGTTATAATAATTACGGACTAGATCCTTGCTGGTATTATTCTGCCCCCGGACTGTCATGGGATGCTCTGTTAAAGTTTAGTAAGGTAAGGTTGGAATTACTGACTGATGTTGATATGTTCAATTTTATCGAAAAAGGTATCAGAGGCGGTATTAGCGTGATAACAAAAAAATATGCTGAAGCAAACAACAAATATTTGAAAGAGTATAATCCTGACCTTCCTTCGAAGTATATAGTTTATCTAGATTGCAATAACTTGTACGGGTATTCGATGGCAGAACCAATGCGGTTTGGTGGATTTCATTGGATCACGGCTGATCAATTTCTATCAGAGACAGAAAAAAAAGATACCCGACGATGTTTCATATTTCGTTGAAGTTGATCTCGATTATCCAACTTCGCTACACAAATTGCATAACGATTACCCTTTCTGCGCGGAATCGATGGTTATAGAATATAGTTTGTTATCAGAAGAACAACAAGCGTCAGCATTACCAAGACAACATTCTATGGTAAAGAAACTAGTACCAAATTTGCTTCATAAACGTAATTATGTTTTGCATTACAAAGCTTTAAAACAAGCAGTCGATGCTGGTCTCGTGTTGAGAAAAGTTCATCGCGTACTAAAATTTAATCAGTCGCCGTGGATGAGAGGTTATATTAACTCGAACACTACAAGAAGAGCTGCGGCAAAAACTGATTTTGAGAAAAACTTTTTTCAAACTGATGAACAATTCTGTTTTTGGTAAGACGATGGAGAATATTAGGAAACGCGTAAATATCGAACTAGTCAATGATGTCAATCGCAGAAACAAACTTGTGTCAGACGATGATTTTGTGAGCATGAAAATTTTTAATGAGATTCTTGTTGCGATACAAAGAAGAAAAATAAATCTAAAACTAAACAAGCCGATCTACGTTGGAGCTTCAGTGTTTAGTTTTATCAAAGTGGCTGATGTACGATTTTCATTATAATTTTGTTAAAAATCAATGGCCGGCTAGTAGATTATTATTTACTGATACTGATTCGCTCGTATATGAAATCGAATGCGAGGACATCTATCAGGATATGCATGATAATAGATATCTGTTTGATCTTTCTGATTACCCACGTGACAGTAAATTTCATGACGACACAAATAAAAAGGTTATTGGTAAGTTCAAAGATGAAATGAACTCGAGCGCTATCAAATACTTTATCGGATTACGTAGTAAAATGTATGCCGTATTGTTAGACAATAATAAAATAACAAAAAAAGCAAAAGGTCTGCCTCGTGATTTTGTTAAAAAGTTTATAAAATTTGATGACTACAAGTACGCGCTTGATGGTGGTGTTAGTTTTATAAGAGCTATGTCAATTCGGACAAATCATCATAAGCTCGAAACAGATGTCCTTATCAAACGCGGTTTGAGCAATTTTGATGATAAACGTTATTGCGAAAATGGGGTAGATACATTTGCACTTGGGTATTGTCATGATGATAGAGATATATTTGACATTATCTTTGCAAACTAAAATTTTATCTAAACTTTAAAAATAATGTTTGAAAATTTGACAGTAACAAATAGCTACAGTAGCAAAATCAAATATCTAATGATGGACGACAAACCATTGACAGTTGAAATTAATAATGAAACATCAGGCATATGCTTTAGTGGTACCCGTGACAAGTTAAAACTTTCGCTCATCAGATCTGATGACAGCGAGTATTTTAATTATCTCGAACAATTGTATCAAAAGTTGCTAGCGGAATTTAACAACTTTCACTGTCCGATTAGTCAGCATAAATACACCAAACTTACAATTGATCTTGATCGGTCAAAGGTGTATTTTATCGACAAAAAATACCCTCTTAACAAATCACAAATAAAAGATTTGTTTGAGTCCCGTCGTTATGTGAGCGGTAAAATAAAGTTTAGCCTCTATCACCATGATAATGAAATATTTTTTGATATCTACAGTTGAGACATTAACAGTTGGTAATGAGGTATAATACCACTTACCTTATTGGAATTCTAATGCGTAATTTAGTCCACAATCGCCACGCTCTGCTAAATCGTAATGATTTGGAAAATTGAGTCTGACATATCATTTTGCTTATTCTGGAAGATCACGTAATTAAATTTTACCTGTTACCTAGGTATTTTGCAACAGGTGTTCTATTGTATTTGTTTGGAGGTCTGGAGGGGTGGGGAGAGGGGTTGTTGAGCTCGGATTCTTAACGCAATTATTGATTGCAACAGGTGTTCTATTACGTTACCTAGGTATTTTGTATTTGTTTGGCTCGGTCTTGGAGGGTGGGCAGAGGGGTTGTTGAGCTCGTTTCTTACTTTGTATTTGTTTGAAGCTGCTAGGGGGTTGTTGAGCCAGAGATACGTCACACAGACCTCTTGCCTATTTGTTCCCCTCCCCAGACTCGTAAAATATTACTGGTTCCGCTACTAAAATATGCAATATTTCTGAAGCAAGCATTTAATGTAAATAATGAAAAATGTCTATATAAAACACAGCCATATATTTAGAAAAGAAAAGGCAAAATTGATATTAATATTAACTTTCTTACCTCAAATTGGAACCATCTTAATCAAGCTTTAGGGAGGGAGCACGCACACTTTTAACAAGTAGAACGTTACATGGAAAATGCTTTTCAAGGATTAATTGTAAACTTATGCCCCTGTTTTCATAAATCAATCAATCAAAAGCTATATTTCCATCAACCAGATATTTGAGATTACTTATCATATACGGTGATCATATTATATTTTCATACACGAAACATTCTCAAAGAAGCATAATATGCAGTCTTTGATATGCGGAGGAACAAGACCAACTAGCATAGTCAAGTTGTATAAAGAACTCTTAAGTTCGTGTTTGTATACACTATGCATTGGACTGACATGAGTTATAATTCTACACTCCTCCTCGCCCTGTTTCCTTTGTCGGCTCGGGGATGTAAAATATGTTTGATGCGACTAAGTCTGGTTCCCTGCTAAGTATGCTCCCTGTGTTACACTAAGCTTAGTATAGCGCCCCGTTTAAGCAATTCTTAGGTTTGTGTGATTACTTGTTTGATTATTGGAATTTGGTGCAATGGGAAATATTACTTAGCCCCAAATAATTAGCCAATTATTAGGAGCAAACGTCACGAAGAGAAAGTGTTAGCGAGTTTCCAAGATGCCATGGTCAATGAGTAGCGAATTCAGACCCAATCCGCATGGAGTGATGTAGTACTTTATAAAATTTAGTTTTGTACATTGGTGTTGTGACGAAATTGGCAGTATTTACGTCAGGAAACGGGTAAATTTACGATGGAATAAATGAGAAGGGACTCGGCAGATACCGTTTATGTCGCCATGGTGGCAAATGTGATATTTACTGGTATGATGTGCCTTCAGAAGGTAGATTGACTGGCCTATGGTGACGCAGTTAAAATAGTCCACTGTGTTAGGGATAGTTGTAGAGTTCTACGGTATGAACTGCGAGCGGAACGGAAAGTTAATATAGACAAACTATGCGGTTGTGCAGTTGATGGTTATTTCGCAAGTTGTGACTAATGTGATCTTGCACTGATTAGAGAAAATTTATGCATAGAATGGATACGTTGGGCTTTCCAACTTACAACTGAAGTTGTATAGAATTCTTTGGAAATTTTGGGTAAACATATGACTTCTAGCAGGAGTCGTGCCAGAGTTTTAGACACCGCTCGGTCAAGCAAAGACCCCCTGGCTTGTAACAGTATTTAGGTCTTACAGGATAGTTTCGTATTTTGAAACCTCCTAATTTTTCAGGCAGAAGGACCGAATTATCATAAGCTTAGCATCTATAAATTCACACAGAAGCTGAATCGGTAATGTGGTTAGATTTATTTCGAGTCGGGCTTGAAAATAGGTTGGCTTGTTTGGTGACTGCCTGCCACAGTTAGACTAGCACTGGAGATTAAACGCGTAACTTGGGCTGCAAATAAATAGCCACCTTAGCTTACGTATTTATGTATGTCTGCTACAGAGGTAAATATTTAAAAATCGAGATGGTTGAGGGGTGATGAAAAGGATGCCAGTTTGTAATAGTACTAGTGAACTTTATTCATACATAAGGTACATACTGATTCTTTTAGCTGCATTGTCACAGAAAAATATTCAAATTAGATCTGTCGAAAATGAATGTACAAAAGAGGGGATGGTGGCGGTGTTGGTTCAGTATAAAAGCCACCAGTTGTATAAGAAATTAACCTGATTACTGCAGTCAAAATCTCCCAAACATACGTTCTACAAAAATCATTACTTTGTATTTTCAGTGCAAAATTATTTTCATTTTTCTGCAATAGGTCATTGTCTGATGAAAATTTACCAGATAAACTGTCCAGTGAGACCTTAGTATAGCGAAATGTTATGCAGGGAGCATACTAAGCAGGGAACCAGACCAGATGCGTCCATGTGCATATCATATGTGGCAACAAAGCAAGGCCAAACTTGTGCCCTGAAATGCATCTTGCGATGATGTTCCATCCGATATGAGTTAGATATTATGAAAATAGTGCAGTTCACAAAACAAAAAATACCAAACAATCACTTTATATAAAGGATTTTCCCTTTCTTTGCCTTAACTATTGTCTTGTATGTGTACTTCGGAATATCATAACTTACTAGGCAGACTATTTCCAAGATTGTACTGATGTCATACTATCTACTGATGTTGTAGATACATGCATGCATGCATGCATGCATGCATGCATGCATGCATGCATGCATACATACATACATACATACATACATACATACATACATACATACATACATACATACATACATACATACATACATACATACATACATACATACATACATACATACATACATACATACATACATACATACATACATACATACATACATACATACATACATACATACATACATACATACATACATACATACATACATACATACATACATACATACATACATACATACATACATACATACACAAAGCGAGGCCCTAAGCTACGGGAAGCTATAGTATCCATATTTAGTATAAAATAAATTTGAGGGGCCTCTTAAGACTGAGTTCAGACTTTGGGACTCTAAGCTGTAGCTTGTTTAGCTTATGCCTAAATCCGGGACTGTTCATACCCACATACATATATACATACACACACGTATGTACATACATACAATGCATACGTAAGATTCCTCCTGCAAACAATGAATTCAGCAAACCAGAGAAGTCAATTTTAACATTGATGTAATTTTGTTTTGAGTAAAAGTATCTTCTTCGATACCCTGTCATAACTTAACGTAAATAAATTATGACAAATTATACACATGAACATTTAATTGAAGAGGGCACTATAGAAATAGCTGGAAGTTTTGCGCAAAAGTCATCTCTGTTCCATAGTTCACTCCATCTCTATACTACACATCTGTAAATACATAGCACCACCTCAGCTACGACTCAAAGAGACATCTGAATAATCATGTACTTTTTTTTCTTTCTTACGAAAGCAATGAGCTTCTACTAAATGGCAGGGGATCATTTGTGGGTTCATGTGACCTAATCATATTGTAATTGTCATATTTTGCTATTAACTGTCAAAGAACACGGGTAGATAGCAAAACGACTGATACAGTTACTGAAATTTGCACTAAATATATTTGACAAAGTACTTTCTATACATGTACTAAATCACTAATAGTACCTGTTGAGTTAGCTGCCATTCCAAATAGTGCTCTGAGAATAAAACACGTGGCGATCAATATCCAGGTCAAGCGTAGTTCCATATTAATATCCGCTTCGCACTTAATGTATAGTCCAGGTAAATTGACAGGTTAAATATACACGAGTCAATCAATTCTATGTCATTTGTAGCTAAATTATGTTTTTTTTTTTTTTAAAAAACCTTTTTAAATCAACAGACATCTAAACGAGTCACTGCAGGATACGCATATGTACTTTTAACCTTATCGACCTCTGTGTTAAGTCGCTCTCCTCGAATTTTATATGCGGCACCCACCTTATGATACGCGCTTTTATCAAGGTAGAAGTAGTGACACGAACTCACTTAGCTTGTGAAACCGCATCTACATAAATCGTCTGCAAGTGTTTGACAAAGCCAACATTAGTTTACGATATAAATGGGAAGAAGCTACCTGTTTTTAGTTAGAGTCATTCAAGCACATTACATTAATAAGAAAGAGTATTTCAAACTTCCTTGTGTGCCTGTTATTACTACATGGTTTACAAGCTATCTTTTATCGTTCCGGTCAGATTGCCAAACAAGAAGTCGCGATTTCGAAACTCGCGCGGTATCCCAAATTTCTTTAAACATTTTGTTTGGGTCGTGTTATCTATCTATCTATCTATCTATCTATCTATCTATCTATCTATCTATCTATCTATCTATCTATCTATCTATCTATCTATCTATCTATCTATCTATCTATCTATCTATCTCTCTCTATAAATGTATATATATATATATATATATATATATATATATATATATATATATATATATATATATATATATATATATATATATATATATATATATAAGTTTACATAATATGTTCTAGAGTTTGTCTAGGTATAAAAAATATAAACTTCCCTAACTGATGAACCGCTAAGGTGGTCTAGTAGTTAGAGCGTTCGCCCTGGATGCGGGAGGTCGTGGGTTCGATCCTCGGCAGAGTCATACCAGAGACCATTGCAAAATTAATACTAGTAGCTGCCTCGCTTGACGCGTAGAGGTTAGTTCTAGGTCTGGTCGGCCTGGTGTTAGGATATTGTGACTGAGTGGGCCATCATACTACATGTCTGCGGCATGATCCCCTAGTGCTAGACATCACTATAAACTGCCACACCGCAGACTTCGTAGCGATATGACTGAAAAATTGTTAAAGCTACGTTAAAATCCTAAACCACAACCACAACAACCCTAACTAGTGAAAAAGGCAAGATATAGTCGCTTGTTTGGTAGGTTATACAAATAATAATTTGTCCTGATTTTGAATGTAATTCAATTATGACCTCACTTGACGTTTAAGCTATTTCAGGTAATGCGCATGCGTCACTTCATTTTTTGGGAGTGCTAAAGGTTTTATTAGTAATGGTTGGTAAACAAGTACTTTGCAATAATTACCTTACCAGTGTGGATTTAACGGCATTCGAACAAGATGTGATTTTTTGCCAGACGAGGTTAACCTGCCATAAAGCGCATATGATTGCAGTACCAGTCATATTGACTCTACCAATTCACCAACTCAAAACACATGGTTACTATTTTCAGACCTGGTAGTCCCTATTATTATCTGCTCCTCTTGCATAGTCTAGCAGTTGTCATAGATACATATAAAAGTGGTGACAACAATAACCAGATTAAGAAAAGTAAAGGCTGTAGAATGAACATATCAGATAATATCCATCTGATTCAAAATTAGTGTCACGTGCCTCCTAGGTATTATTACAAATACCGAAGAAGGTTGAAAATTAAAATTTAAATAGCTTTGAGGCCCTAGTCAACAATGCTGACAGTCTAGGTGTATAAATAACTACAGGTTAAAGGTATAACAGTCCAATAAAAATATCAAATATATTCAATAATTTCATCAATAAATTTCTCAATCTCAATATCTTTCGAACAAATACAATCAATGGCATATTCATAGTTGCTAATTATTATGACATCAGATGAAATTAAAGGTCTTAAGTGAGAGTGTTTTCTTTCAGAGTAATCTCTGTTATTCATCTGTCAATCAATGTCGGCCTCTTGTTCTCTTTCTTTGGTACTTCCAGTACCCTTGTATGCGTGCTCTCCTGGCACTTCCGGATCAGCTCTTCCGACAATGCCGATACTCCAGTTAACATAACGTTGTATCAACTGATCTTCGGTTGCATGTACATTATGCAGGAAACCAACTGCCATATGCGTGTGACGTGACGTAAGTAACGGACAGTTCTGTAACAGCGTCGTAAACTGGAAGTTCTGCTACTGAGCAAACAAGAATAAGGGGGGGGGGAGCAATAGACGAAGTTGATCGATGCACTGCGAGAGATGTTTCTTTTATCATAGGCATTATTTCTTCAGCTGTTTTTAATATATTGAACAATGACCTGAACTGTTTTGTGAAGATAGGTCCCACATTTGCCGACGGATGATCAAAACAGACTGTGCTAAAATTGCTAAACAGCTATTCACCAAATATTAACAGAGTAACAAGAAAACGTCTGATTGAGGTTGACACAGGCGATGAAACATCGATTTCTTTTTGAACAGGATGCAAGAGAATATATTAAAGTTAGAATGGAAGAAAACTAAATAGAGACATCAAATTCCTGGTAGTCGAACTGTTATAAAAATATACGCATTTTTCTTTTGATGTTAAAGATTTGGTCGTACAATTAACCGTGTCTGTTTTGGCTAGTGTCATTGGACATTTGTATACATCGAAAACGTTGTCAAAAAGGTATCGAACACTACCAAACCATCTCTGAGATATCAATCCAATCCAATACAATACAATTCGCAGACCTCATGAAGGCGCAGAAAATAAAACTTTAACACGTCCTTTCTAATCGATGATTCAGCTCCAAATGATTTTTGTCTGGAGATTTGCTGATGGGTAGATGATTGAAAAATCGCTATGTGGCTGGAAGTGCAGCTTTTAAGTTTATGAACAACATAAAAAGTGAATACCAAATAACATTTAATAATTGATAATCCGACTATGGAAGCGCATAGACGTATATGGGAAGTATTTTCTGGTACTGTACTGACGTACTGTTCATTAAGGAATATGTTTATTATACAGAGCAGTAATATACTTAACTTATATTGAAATACGTCTGGTAAGTTAGTCTATAGTGTAAGAGGGAAGAAGTTGCCTAGTTTGTATTAATGCTCGTTTATTCGCATCATATTAGTTTTACAAACGCTTTTAAACTTCCTGTTTTGTTTACAATTACGGTTTATGTGGTTTTTATTCTTCACAGCAATACATGAATTTTATGCACTGTTGAACAATTAGTTATGCCCACACAAAATCCATGGTTACAATTTTCAGACTTTCCTTTTACTGGCTGTTCCTACAGTATGGCCAATCAATTTTATCAGATAGATATAAAATCCGGATAACAAGGAAATCAGTCTCAAACATAAAAATTGCAAAATGTATATCCGTTTTATTCGATTCGAGAAAGGGTCAAATGTGTTAGATTTATCCGGTACTCTTTACATATTTTTAAGTGTATGGTTAGCCAAATAGACTTACACAAATGTTACCAACGTAAGTTCACGCATGCCGGACCTTCTGTGGACTTTACATTTAGTAAGAGGTTTAGGAAAACTATATTAGTCAAAGATATAAGTAGAAAGAAGATAACCAGTTTATTTACATCCATTCAGTCGTAACATATTAATAACACATTGAATTTTAAAAGTTATCTTTTACTTATTACACTTTGGTTTGGCGTTTTATGGCAACACAATTAAGATATGTACTGTCAAGTAAAGCCTCATGCAGGACGACACATCTCGATAATCTATACAAGCTGATGTGGTGGCAGAAAAAAAATAACTCACATTCTCCTGATGCGAATTCAATGCCTTAAGCAATGAACCATCACGGTTTACATAAGTACATATCTTTATTCCATATAGACAGAGCCTTATAGATCTAAGATATCTGGGGTTTGTTTACAAGAGTGAAGTGGAAACGTCGTGTTGAAATATTTGTTTTTATCTACTCAAGATGAACATAGATTTACATTTTATGTTGTCTCTCCATCCCTCTGTTATGTATGTATGTATGTATGTATGTATGTATGTATGTATGTATGTATGTATGTATGTATGTATGTATGTATGTTTGTTTGTTGTTGGGCTTAACGCCATTTTTCAGCACACGCTATTCATGGCGGCCAGTATTAATGGTGGAGGAAGAAACCGGGAAATCACCGGAAAGAACCACCGACCCACGAGAAGCTACTGGCAAGCTTTCTAACATATCTACATTAGCCGAATCCTAGACTCGAACACACGCAAACAGAGGTGAGATGGCAGTGATCCGTAACGGACAGCGCTTTAGACCACTCGGCCACTCGGGGCCCCATGTATGTATGTATGTATGTATGTATGTATGTATGTATGTATGTATGTATGTATGTATGTATGTATGTATGTATGTATGTATGTATGTATGTATGTATGTATGTATGTATGTATGTATGTATGTATGTATGTATATATATATATATATATATATATATATTTATATATATATATATATATATATATATATATATATATATATATATATATATATATATATATATATATATATATATATATATATATATATATATATATATATATATATATATATATATACCAATTTGTAAATCAATATATATGGTTAAAGTTGTACTAGAGAATTATTTGCAAATTAAGACAAAAAAGAAAAACACACTGTCTAAATAGTAATAAATTGCATAATATCCTTAATATAAAAATATGACTTTTTACTATATGGATAATGATAGTATTTGTTTTCTGACTAGACAACAACTAAGAAACCATATGTTGTATTCTTCTACATTTTGATTTTGCTCTTTCATTTTTATTAAATACATATTGTTATTATATTACTTCTTTACTGATATTCCCTAAATAATTAATAATTTTATTGTTTAATAATTAAGAAATATAATATTCAAGATCGTATTACTCTATTCTTTTAACTCTGAAAACAAAAGAACATAAACATGATTTCTACATTTGAATAACATAATACCATATGGTACCTATTGTGTGCAATAATCCTTGACTATCTAAGCGGATCTAGAACAGTTTTGCTGCTCAACTCAGCATTTTACGTCTTCAAGTCTTGTATATCTTCTTTGACGCTCCGATTCACAGCTGGATATTTATTATCGGCTAGTTCTTTACATCCTTGTATATCTTTGAAATTAGTATCATCCAACGTCTAATTAGTTGGCCTTCAATAAGTTTATCCACAAACCTTTTGTAGTAGCTGAAACAGGTTTTGTGTTGCAGCTAATAAATTTGTAATAAATATTATTGCTTAAGTCTAAGCCCTTTTATAGTGACTTTCTAATGAACGTTTGACAGCCGTTTGATCCTTTTCCAAAGATTCAAAGCTTACAATAATCAGTATTGTATGCAAACTGTTCCATCATTTATAAATTATCACGAAGTAAGCATAACAATGAATTATTGTCGCATTGTATAAACCATCTTGAATTAAGCAGTTTTTGTTTCTTTCTTACCGTTAGTAAATTGGGATATTGCGATATGATAATTTCACTCAGGATGCTCTTCGATGGAAATGCATGCAGGTTTATCCGCTATACTGTCTTTCATTTCTATAACTGAAATTAAAATTCATTCATATAAGCAGTATTTGCTTCGCGCTCACATTGTAGTAACAATTGTTTATTTCATATCGTAGAGCCATAACATCAAGTTTCAGAGCCCTCACGTCCTGTTTGCTGAATGTTTCTCTAAGTTCACATTTTCTTTTATTTTCTAGCCCTCTTATAATAAAAATTTCTTTAAACTCTTTGATATTCTGGCTTTCTGTATTTCCATTAGTTTGCTTGTATTGTTTGTTTATTTGTATCTGTTACACTCAATAATTCTCATGTTAAATTCCTCATAACTTATTTCAGTATCGCTTTATAACAGTGGGTACACTATTATCGTAGTCTTTTAGAACCCTTTCTCCAATATTCAGCTGTTGTACTAGCTTTCGTTTTCAACGAGCTTGAAACAAAACTGCAAAGGACTACTTTACGGAATCGTTTTTAGCTTGGAGACGTTCAGTCGCTCTGGTATCTTGCTTCCTTGAGGACGTCTAAGAGACTCTTTCGTGATGTTAAGTTTGGAGATGATCAGCATGTGGTCAGCCAAGCACTCACCACCTCACACTTCCTTTGTTACCCTGCATGTCTATTTGTCGCACTATCACGTAGTCAAGCAGATTCCCGTGCTTGGAGCGTGTGTGCATTCATGACTTCTTGTTGCAAAGTGGTAGAAGGAAGACAGAGTTGGTGATGAGCAGTTCGTGTGCTGCAAGTTTCTAGCAGTAGGAGGCCATTGCTGTTGCGGCTGCCAATTCCATTTTTCCTAGCACTTGTTCCCATGAGGTATGATTTGCGCCAACCCGGGTGTTAAAGTCACCAAGGATAATGGGTTTATCTGTTCTGGAAATGGCAAACAATAGTGGATCTCAGTTTCTTGTAGAATTTGTCCTTGATCTCACACGGATTTGTCATTGTTGAGGCGTAGGCGCTGACAAGTGTGGCAAAACGCTTACTTGGGAGAGGCAGTCGAACGATCATCAGACGATCGTTAGGTGGGCCGACTATCTTGTTGACCAGATTTGACCCAACTCCAGCCTCGCGACGTTCTTCCTCGCTGCGTCTAGTCCAAAAGAATGTGTAGTTCGGGTCTCGCTGAGTGGTGCAATCTGGACTTTGTACCTGGATAGCTCTGGCAATCAAAGCAGTCCGTCTTTAAGGCCTTTCAGTCCCGGCACGCTCTTAGAGTGCGTACATTCCATACACCTAAGATGAGAGTTGTCACGTTGATCTGTTTCTTTGTTTTTTTTTTAATATTGGAGTGGGATCCCTGCAAGGCCAGGGTAAGATGAGTAGTAATATAAAAGGCTGCTTTGAGCCCAAAGATCCGTTTTAAAATCCCCTGAGACGTGCTAACAAATATAAAATTACCACTTCTCTCTGTCCTAAATTCTCACCCCTAATGATATACATATAAAATTGAAAAGCAGATCCTAGCCCATAACATGTATACCTTACTTGGTAACATCAGTTACCTAATTAATATCATCTATAGAGCCTAGCCAAGCTAGAACATGTATACCTTGGACTTGGTAACATCTGTTACCTAATCAACATCATTTATAGAGCATAGTCAAGTTTTAAAAACCCAACCCCTACACAAAATCCAAAGTCAAATATTCTATAACTACACAAAAAACTGGTCAAGTGGCAGATGTTTTTTTTTTTTAAAGGAAAATGAGGATGTGAGCCCAAAGATATTTTTTTTTCACACCCTTCAGACCTTCAAACAAATACAAATTACCTCTATGAGAGACCCTAAAACCCCAACCCCAACACAAAATCCAAAGTCTATAACTATACAAAATACCTAGGTAATTTAATCAATAATCACGCTAAGAGATTCAAGCTATAGAACACCTGTTGCAAAATACCTAGGTAATGTAATAAAAAATTGCGCTAAGAACTAAGTAAATAACAGATGTTGACATTATTAATAATTCTATGGAGACCGAGCCATGTAAAATGTCTTAGTAATGTTGTATAAGTCATACGGAGATCACGTGATTAGAAGGAATGTTCTCGAATAAGGAAATACTGTAAGGCTCATGCGTGATCGGAAGTTTCTGGAACATGAATTACAAGCGTAAACGCCTGTGTATAAAAGGCAGGTACACGTCTAAACACGCAGTTTGAGGGAGCGCTTCATCAGATAACAGCCGCACGGAGCGGACATTTACAAGGCGAAATGGTAAGCACATTATTTATATTTTATCACCAATGATTAATGTTTCAACTGTAGACATTAAAAATACTACATTATCACGATGATAGAGACTAAATTTTACTTTACCACTCACACAACGACGAGAATCCAACAAATCGTTTATTTGTGGCTTGTTTAGAGGATATTTTTTGTCGATAAAATATATTTCTGACCGATCGAGATCAATTGTAAGTTTAGTATATTTTTGTTGGCTAATCGGACTATGAAAGTTTTTAAATTCCGCTAGTAACTGTTGATACAATTGTTTGAGATAATTAAAATACTCGCTGTCATCAGATCTGATGAGCAAAAGTTTTAGCCTGTCACGTGTTCCACTAAAACATATACCTGATGTTTCATTATTAATTTCAACTGTCAATTGTTTGCCGTCCATCATTAAATATTCGATCTTGCTACTGTAGCTATTTGTCACTGTCAAATTTTCAAACATTATTTCTTAAGTTTAGATAAAATTTCAGTTGGAAAAGATAATGTCAAGTATAGGTCTATCATCATGACAATACCCAAGTGTTAGTGAATCTACTCCATTTTCACAATAACGTTTATCATCGAAATTACTCAATCCATGTTTGATAATGACATCTGTTTCTAGCTTATGATGATTAGTCCGAATTGCCATAGCTCTCATAAAACTAACACCGCCATCAAGCGCAAACTTGTAGTCATCAAATTTCATAAAGATTTTAACAAAATCACGAGGCAGACCTTTTGCTTTTTTCGTTATTTTATTATTGTCTAACAATACGGCATACATTTTACTACGCAATCCGACAAAGTATTTGATAGCGCTCGAGTTCATTTCATCTTTAAACTTACCAATAACCTTTTTATTTGTGTCGTCATGAAATTTACTGTCACGTGGGTAATCGGAAAGATCAGACAGATGTCGATTATTATACATGTCCTAATAGATGTCCTCACATTCAATTTTATATACGAGCGAATCGGTATCAGTAAAGAATAATCTACTGGCAGGCCATCGATTTTTAACAAAAGTGTAATGAAAATCGTACATCAGCCACTTTGATAAATCTAACACTGAAGCTCCAAAGTAGATCGGCTTGTTACGTTTTAGATTTGTTTTTCTTCTTTGTATCGCAACAAGATTCTCATTAAAAATTTTCATGCTCATAAAATCATTGTCTGACACAAGTTTGTTTCTACGATTGATATCATTAAGTAGTTCGATATTTACCGTTTCCTGATATTCTCCATCGTCTTACCAAAAACGGAATTGTTCATCAGTTTAAAGAAGTTTTTCTCAAAATCAGTTTTTACTACAGCTCTTCTTGAAGTGTTCGAATTAATATAGCCTCTCATCCACGGCGACTGATTAAATTTTAGTACACGATGAACCTTTCCCAACACGAGACCAGCATCGCTTGCTTGTTTTAAAACTTTGTAATGCAAAACATAATTACGTTTATTAAGCAAATTTGGTACTAGTGTTTTGACCATGGAGTGTTGTTTTGGTGATGCTAACGCTTGTTGTCTTTTGATAACAAACTATAATCTATAACCATCGATTCCGCGCTGAAAGGGTAAGCGTTATGCAACTTGTGTAGCCAAGTTGGATAATCAAGGTCAACTTTAACGAAATATGAAACATCGTCAGGTATATTTTTTTCTGTTTCCGATAGAAATCGATCATCCGAGATCCAGTGAAATCCAGCAAGAGGCATTGGTTCTACCATTGAACCACAGTAAAGATTATTGCAAACTAGATAAATTACATACTTCGAGGGAAGCTCAGGATTATACTCTTTTAAGTATTTGTTGTTTGCTTCAGCATATTTTTTCGTTATCCCGCTAATACCGCCTCTGATACATTTTTTGATAAAATTGAACATATCAACGTCAGTCAGTAATTCCAGCCTTACCTTACTAAACTTTAGCAAAGCATCCCATGACTGCCCAGGGGCAGAATAATACCAGCAAGGACCTAGTCCGTAATTATTATAACTTTGTTCTCGAAAACTATCAAAAACATCTGCTAATAATAACACGTCAGTTTTCAAATACAAATCATGATAATCACCAAACGTCTCACAATCAAACTCTTTCCAGATATCTTGTGCATACTTGTACTCGTCATCAGTTATATTTTAATTTTTAAGTTGTGAGTAAAATTTGTCTTTGTCAGGCAAAGATGTTTCATCAAATGTACTCCAGTTGTCGCGATATTCGTATAGAAAAAAAACTCCTTTTTTAGCTAGTAGATTAAATTTATCTCCAAAACAGTCTCTTAGGGTATGAAATTTACTTCAACCTTTTACTAGCTCATCTAACGATGCTGTCATAAACTGCAAGCTGTCAATAAAACGCAATTTACCTAGCGTAACTGACATATACTGTTTAAAATTATTTGGAATAAATTTGATGACGTTATCGAGTTTTAGAAGAACTTTTATATCAGGATCACCAAAAGCTTCTACTATAATGTGACTATCATATCCTTGAAAATTGTGAAGAATAACCGGAATAAAATCTGGAGCATGAAATTTTAAATTACACTGATTATGAGCCGCTCCACGGTACTGTCCGGTCAAATGGAAATCATCATGAACTTTTTTAGTATCGTCAAAAGCTTTTTCACAGATATAACAAATTTCTGCTTGCTCGTGATCGGATTCTTGTTGTGGTGTTAATTTAATCATTGGCTTTACTCCTTTCAAACGATAAGTAATATTATCAACTTCGCTAATTATTTGCTTGAGACGCCAGACAGCTGGATTTTTACCTCGATATAATCTGATTGGTTTAGATAATCTAGAATCAGCACAACAAACTATCTTGTAAGCTACTCCGAACAGAACATAATTTTGAGTATTCTTTGTACTCGATTGGTTGGGATTATTTTCTACATCAAGTACAGGTTGAAGTAAGCATTCGAAATCAGCGTATATGACGAAAGGAATTTTTAGTTTATGATTATAATGGAGAAACTGTAACACACTATATTTTTTAGATGGCATTGTTATTCTTTGTACATCATTACAGTACTGCAAATGCTTTTGTAATTTTTCATGGTCATTACAACCGTGCAAGCAGCGATAACAAAAGAACGTTTCCTTATTTCGTTTATTATACTGTACAACAACTAGTCCATTAAAGTTTTTAATCCAAACATAATGATTTTTATAAAACAGTAAATTTATAGTCGATTGTGAAGCTTTTTCTGAAATATACCTCGGATAGACGTTTTCTTTTCATCAAGTCCGAAAACGTTAATCGAAATATTATTTTGCTTTTCAAACTTTGGTATCTGGTATTGTGCCACTGGAAAGTCAACATCTTTACAATTTATTCTTGACACGTGACTAATATACTTCTCATAGCGGTCAGTGTGTTTTTCTACTGGAAATAGCGCAGAAAGAACAGCCCATTGGAAACATTTGTTATCGACATTCTTCACGTTTATACAGGATTGTTTATTTTTTATTTTTGTGGCAGGTCGATGTATGAACTACCGCGCAATGCGTCATATTTCATCGTGTAAAACAAAATTTCTTTGATCATTTCAAACTTCCAACCTGAACCCAATTCGGTGAATTGCTCTATCTTTTTCCAAAGTTCTTGGTGTATTTCATCAGCTAGTGACAAAAGATCAGTCCCAAGTAAAACACGTCTGGATTTCGCGTTGATTTAAGGGTCTATAGTTTCCTTGTCAGTTGATTCTTCCGTCACAAGTAGTTTTGAAAAAAAAACGTGATATTGTACTAATATTCTTATACCTTTATGTTTTCAAGCTCACGCTTTACAGTTGTCTGTAATAGATGATAGAGATTTTTGCAGTAAAATTTATCAGTACGATTTGATTATCGAACCGATATTTTTTGTCGGATCCTGTAAAGGCAGTCGCTATTTTTTCAGGTTCTCCCATAAGGCTCTTTTTGGCTATATCACGCAATTTCAACATTGTTATACTATAGTCTAATATCTAATTGATTGTTCGATCGATAGTTTATCACACACAGCGCATGTGCTACGGTCGAAATATTAATTAGAGTTATAAAAAATATAATAATATAATGACACAAAATCTAACAAGCGTATGCCAGCAAGAGCGTTATTATACTCACCGTAAGTATGAGCTATACGCTGGAAATACATTAGGTTCGATGATACATATCATACACAATCTTCTTGTTGGAAGATTAACACCAGCAGGTTATAAGATTAAAGTAGGGGGATATGGTATTGAGAGAATGGAAATGTTTAGAAAAGATTTTATTTACACATTATTCTGCAACAAAATTTCAAAAGGACAACGTGTATATCGTTATAACGGTGCGGTCACGGATGATAATATCGAAAACTTATCCATACAAGATGAGTATCAGCCGCATCCGGTCTTTGATATATACGAGGCTAATGATCGCGGTATTATTAGAAACAGGAAAACTAAAAAAGTTATTTGTACTATAAGCAATATGGGATATCTCATAGTAAGTGTTAGGGGAACATCGACAGATTTTATTAATTATAAATCGCATAGGTTTGTTTATGAGACGTTTAATGAATCTATAGCGGATGGTCTGGTCATTAATCACATTAATAACGTAAAAACAGACAATCGATTGGAAAATCTAGAACTAGTGACGCAACAGGAAAATGTGAAAAAGGAGGAGGTGGTGGTATTAATTTTAGATGCCCAGCTAAACCTGTTGTTTCGGTAAATCTCGAAACGGACGAAGAGATGAAATTCAAATCGATTACAGCTGCGGCGAAATATTATAATATACATCCTATGACAGTAAAATTTGTAGCTGATAGAGTAACAAGATTAGCTTTTTCAAGGAAATGCGATGCTAGGATTTGTTTTAGATATGATAATTAAAAATATTTGATAGTTCGGTTTTAGTCAAACAATGATGAGCAAATGCTATAACATCATTACGATCAAATTTTAAAGTCGTTACTGCACTTTCATTAATTTTATTTTTTTCTGCTGCTGTTAATAATATCTTATGAGAATCACCTTGCATCACAATCACATCAACAGAGTATACACTATAACCCGACAAGCATTTTCTTACCGTTTCGGCTAGCTCTTTTTAATTTAATATATTAACTTTTGGTGATATTTTACCTCGTCAGTCATCTTTTAAAAATAAATTAGATAAAAATATATTAAAATAATGGACTTGATGAAACAACTCGCTGAATTATACGCAGAAGATACCACTGCAAGAGATGTAAATATTAACGATAAAGTTGCAAACAATATTACAATCACTAACGATATGATAGGCAAATCTGTTGGATATAGCGAAGATGATATTTTATACAACAACGAGTTTGACGATGATGATAAAATAGTCACCGTCTTTCATAAATCAAATTCCAGCAGACCAAACACTGGACAAATCCCATGAGAGTAAAATTAGTAGCTGATGGAGTAATTAAATCAACTTTTCAAGCGAATACGATGCCAGGATTGTTTTTAGATATGATGATTAAAAATATTTTGTAATTCGGTTTTAGTCAAACAATGATGAGCAAATGGTATAACATCACTACGATCACATTTTAGCGTCGGTACTGCACCTTCATTAGTTTATTTTTTTTTCTGCTTCTGTTAGGAATATTTTCTGAGAATCACCTTGCATTACAATAACGTCAACAGAATATGCACTATAACCCGACAAACATTTTCTTACCGCTTCGGATAGCTCTTTGTAATTTACTATATTAACTTTTTGATGATATTTGTTCTCGTCAGTCATCTTATAATAACAAATTAGATAAAAATATATTATAATCATGGACTTGATGAAACCACTCGCTGAATTATATGAAGAAGATAATAGTGATGAGGTTGGCAGCAATACGTCACGCATAATATTACATTTTCCAATGATTTCCTAGACAAATCTGTTGGTTATACTGAAGATGATATTTTATATAATAACGAATCTGATGATGATTCTGAAATAGTCACTGTTGCTGACAGATTTAATTATAGCAGTGCAACAACTGAACGATATAATGTCAAGTATCACATTGCAAAAAATTAATGAAATTGAATTTTACCGTTGCCGAACAACAACTATTTTGGCAGCTGATCAAACCTTTCTTAAACATCAACATTCCAGGCCGACAGAAAAATATCAAATTCGATTTCATATTTGTTAAAACTTTTAATCTAATGACGATCTTTGACGATCGAAGACAATATCTAATATCGTTATGTAAACCAATAAAATGTAAATATGTCAAACAAAAGTACGAGGAAATTTATAATACCATTATTTCATAATTTGTTTGGTTGCAATCCAACTGTTAAATTTATCGCTATACCCACGCCATTTGACTAAACTTTTATTACTTTTTTCCTAATCACTTTTTCGATAACGAACACATCTTGTTCAGTTTTCTGTAGTTCTTGTTCGTAGAAGCTACCTACAATAGTATCCCCTGCCAGATCTTTTAACGCGTATGTTACAGGTATTGTTAAAAGTATTTTATCAACCACAAATACGTCTTCGCTCCAGTTCGGAGTAAATCCTTTTTCAAATACCTTTCTTATCAAAGATATTCTAACTTTATCACCGATCTTAAATTTATGTCTGTGGTACATGTTTTCGTTCGCCAATATCGGATTTTTAATCGCGTCATTGGGTGACATTTTAATAGTTTGATGTTTCGAGTTATTATACTTGTTCACGATTTGAGAAAGATCATCGATGTTCCTGTTGGTGTTTTTAGCTGTGAAATGTTTGTGTATTTTTTAGTTTAGCGTGCGATTAAATCTCTCGACAACAAAGCTTTTACCCTCGTTCCCTGTAACGTATTTTTATATTATTTTGTTCTAGAGACTGCTCGAACGTATTTGTTAAAAAACTCTACTCCGTGATCAGTCCAGATTTTATTCTGTTTTCTTTCTGTACTCGTTATTATTTGTTTTAGCGCATCAGTCATTGAAGTCCCTGTCTTATCCGAAACAGATACACTGAAAGCGTATTTGCTAAAACCATCTATAACATTAAACAAATATTTTTTTGGAGCGCCATCAGCGCCAACGTTAAACTGAGCCAGATTGGATACATCCACCAAATCTATTGCCCAGATATCATCTACGGCATTAGCGACAACTTTACGTCTCGAAAACTTTTTTTAGGTTTATTTAGTTTGACTGCATGATCATCGTATAATTCTTTTCCAAGTCCAAGTTTATATTTTGCTCCTATCATTCCTTGAACAAATCTTCTATCAAAACGTTCTCTCATGTTTGTTGGCTCCATATCACGTAATTCGTCTAACATCACTTTATCACAATCTGATTCGAGTTTTCATGATCACGATAACATATATTATGACGCATCGCTACAGCATCCACTTGATTATAGGGCTCTTGTTTTGGCAATGGATTGTAATTTTCATCTAGTTTTTTATTTAGCGGATTGTAAGGTCCTGTATACCGATGACCTGGCAAAGTCCAATCGCCTTTTGGTTTTGGTAATTTTCCAATAATTTTGTGTATATCTATACCTGTACCTATTAGTTCTCTGTTGTTACAACATTGACAGTATGCAACAATTTTATTTTGCTCAAGATACAAATCTCTGTCAGAATCACAGTTGCATATCATTCTATATTTTTAGTCCTCTACTAAAACAACCTCCCTGACAACATTAGAATAATCAGCGCTAGCGACACCTTCTTTAAAAATTTATGTTTTCTTTTTCCACCGATTGCACAAATATTTTTTTAATATCATCCTGTTGTTTTTTGTTTTTCTGTTGTTTCATTAATATTTTCTGTTTTAGTTCTACACTTGAGACAATATGTTGACATTATTATATTTGTAAGTTTAGATAAAATTAATTGCAATCTCATCATAAGCGTGAGAAGTTTGCTTGTCAAACTGTAAAATAAACTATTAAAAATCAAGATTTTCCGAGACATCTTTCTGATAAACATTATACAATAATATCCGCAAGCAGACGTTCCAACAGATTGGAGTTGATTTGATGAATAATATATTTTTTATATTTTTGTTTTTATACCCTTTTATTACATCGCCTGGAGGAAGTGCAAACGAGTCGAAATAATTATTATTATAAACTGCTACCCAATGCGTACTAAATCCGTCATTAAAATCTTGCAAATTTATCACACATGAACCTTCAGCTGACGGTGTTTTTATTGCTGCGAGTTCATCTTTAGAATAAACGCCGTGAAATCCAGGAACTGCTTTTAACTTATCAATTATATCATAATTACTTAACGGGGTGGTCGTGTTCCCGGTAATGTTAGACCACATCCGATTCCTAAAAGATTTGGCAGCAGACTTCCCGCTAGTCCCGCCAAAAGTGGAGCGAACGGAATAATTCCTCCTTGTTTTGCTTGTTTGTGTTTTGTTGTTTTCTTTTTTTTGGGGGCGATTTTATTTTTCGTTGCGGCATTATAATATATCAATTACATAAAAATGATGCTATTGACTTCACAATTTTTTTTTATTCCACTTCCGCGAATGATACCATTACCCTCAACTGCTTTTTTTCGTTGCGCCAGATATTGCTCCCGTCGCTGCTGCTAGTCCTAATGTTCCCAACACCGGCAAAACTTTAGGTATTATTGTGCTAGCTAATACTGATAATGCCGGACCAAGAAAACCACCTTTAAAGACAATTTCGTTTGCCATCGCTGTCATTTGTGCAGCACTCAAATTTAAAATAAAAGTTTTTTTTCGATCATACTTCTTTACTTGATTTTTGTTACCAGTAAGTTTGTTAAAACACCATCAGAAATATTAGGATTGATTTTTAATGATACCTGTTCTCGCTTTTCAACAGCAGGTACTAATTTTGTAACTTGACCTTCAGTCAAATATACTTCTTTTACAATATATTTTGTCATTTTATATAACAAATGCAGATTAAACTTGAACTGTCATTTTACCTCCATCAGATTGTATCGTAATAAATCTATCACTAATCACTAATGCGTATACGTACAACGGCGCAACTGGAACCGCTCCAAGTGTCCAGGTAATTTCAATATCCGCTGTGCTGTCTAGAGCTCGCTCGCTATGTTTACTAACATCAAAAGGAAATATAGGAGAAAGTGTACTAAATTCCTCTGCTTATATCTGAGATCTATCTTCAATATCTTGATACTTTTGCATTGCGTCAAGCAGATATATGTACGGTCGAGTAATATTTTTTATTAGCGTCATCAGCAAAATTGCATTCTATCGCTAGCTCTGGATATTGCTTCGAAATTAGTCTAGCGTAAAATCGTCTGACATCAGCGTGGTCAAATATTGCATTATTTTGTTGTTGGTTGCCTCGTCGGGCGTGTTGTTGAAATACGACAAATATTTGTCTCGGCAGTTGTTCGCTTGATGTTGTTGTGACCCGCCACGTGTAGTCGGTAGTATTTGGAACCGCTGTCTGATATATTTTATGCTGCTTAAAATAAATTCTGTTTGTATGCTTATCAAGTGTGCTATTTAGGTCTGACATTTTAGTGATCGACGGTGTTATACGTTTGTTTATGATAAACTGTACATCAGCCCTTCCAGATATAAACAAGCAATCGTTTTGTTCTGCTCGATCTAAAATATAAGAGTATGTTTTTCTCCGCGAAATACTTTATCATAATCGCGATAAAAACCGAAAATTATACTTAGTGGAAGCATCATTGCAATTTGACCTGATCCTGCTGCAAGTTCTCTTCGCCTAGCAAAACCTTCGTTATAACCTGGATTTCTCACGTCAAGTATGTTAAGAATAAAATCTAACATTGCAACGGCGTCTACAGCTGCTCCTGGTGGCATTATATTAGGATTAGTAGCAGCCGCAACTGGTGCTGCTTTAACTAGCGCGTTTGCATTAGCAATAAGAAAATTTCTCACAATTACAAGATCTGCAGCAGCATCAGCACCGTGCACCATAACACCTCTCTTTAAAAATTCAGTTGATTCAGCTATACCCCGTTCAGTATCTTTAAACCACATCATGGTGGTTGCACTTGATCTCGAGTAATCATCTGAAAACGAAATAATATTTAACATTGTACTTTCAACTTGTAGATGACCTGAAATATCTTCTATAGTTTGATTGGCTACTTGATATTTAGCACTTTGGAATAAACACCAGCTGTTATTTATAAGGGCTACTTCTGCTCCAACTGCAAATGCAGCAGGTGGATTGGCTACTGTCATAATCTGACAGCGAACTTCTAACAGCCTTATGTGGCAGTAGAAATATGTCTTCGTCTCTGGTGTTAAAGTTTCTAATACCAGCTTTTTTTGGTTCGTTAGAATTCTCATCGAGATACTCAACAGACTCAAATTTTGTCACAGCGTTGTTGATGTCATGAGTTTCTGTTAACTCGAGATATTTTTTAACAGACATTTTATTTATTAGATTATATAAAATTTTATTGCGGCACTGTTACTTTATATATTAATTTTTGTATGATCTGCTCGCTCTTTGGTGATAATAGTTTTTGTGTTGTTGTTATCATAGCTCATTGAGTTTATTTTGTTGAAGCGATTTCTGAGATAGCTTGTTTTATTTCAGATGCAGTCAGTGGATCTCCTTTTATTTTATCAGCTATTTTTTTGTCCCACCGCAGTCACAGCGGCAGATGCAGCCCCAGTTGGAAAAGCTTTACCCGCATCAATAGCAATTGGTGCAACTTTACGCGCTATACCTATACTCGGAACATTTTCAATAACTTTAGTGAATATATTTCCAAAAAATCCTCCTACTATTTTTCTTCGACAAATTGTTTTCTTTGTTTCATTATATCTGATGTTGTATAATTTTTATTATTTACTGTTGCTCGCGTAGATGTAAATAATAAATTACAACTTAGTTATTAAAATGCAACTATTTTCCAGATTGATCTGTCAACTGGATTATTATAATTGATATTTGAGTTTCAATATTTAAAGGACAATAGATAATATGTCGTGGAATTATTTACATGAGAGAGAACCTGGCGGAACTTCTGGTAAGAAACTGTAAATCTTTTGACCTTTGCTGCCTTTTGATGTATAAGAGCCAGAAGCAATAGAGCAATTTACTAATATCGTATTTACTTCTGTTATATTTACTGGCAGTTCACTGTCATACATAATAGCCTGATCAAGTGCAGTGTAACTTTTTTCAGTAAATCCTAACAGTTGTGCAATACTTCTTTCTCTTGGCTCAAAACCGATTAATATATTTTTCAAAGTTATCCTGATATAATTCGCTGCCAACTCAAAATTATCAGCCACACCGCTAGCTTTTCTTATGTGTTTTTTTATTGTTCTGTTTAGATCAGTAATATTATAAGCTCCTTGTGTTATTTTTATTTTTTTTGTTCTAGATATAGAAGATGTTGTAATCATAGTAAACCACATTTCATCGTTAACATCATTTTTTACGTTAGTCATAGCATTCCAGCAGGTACAAGAAATTAATCCAATCTCATATTGTTTTGCAGGATCTAGTTGTATAGGAGGAATATAATTTACTGAAAAATTTGCGCTATCTTTCGCAGAATTATTAATGTCTAGCAATAATGTTGTTGAGATTTTTTATATTAAATCATTTTACAAAATTAAGGCTCGGTGTAAAGTTTCATATTCGTCAGATAGTAATAATTGTCTCGATCTTAGATGATCAAGTATGTCAATGATTTCATACCAATTTCAACACTAACATTTCCAGCTTCTTTTGATGATATTAATAACATTAATCTACCTATCGTTTCAGTAGTTGATGTAAATATTTTTACACCAGTTCCTGTTTTTCCTTCTCTATTTTTTCTACACGAGACTTATTGAGTGTAGTGAATTTCCTGTTAAAAATTCCATCCCTTACCAAAAGGTTTTGTTCTACCACTTTCTGCTGTTCTTCCAAATGTTGAAGCAATAACACTATATCTCATTCTATCATAAAGTGGATACATATTATCAGTTTCTGTAACCGTGTTTAATTCATCTTTAGCAGCAGCTCCGTCTCTTAATATTGTATTTAATCTATCGATTAATGCTTGATATTCTACATTAGTCCACTTACTTATATTATCAATATCTTTTATATTTTCTTTCTTTAAAAAAATCATCATACTCATTACCTTTTATCTCATCATTTGCTCTTCTTATAAAAAGAAGTCTTTGCTCTCCAACTTCCATAAAGTTTACAGTAAGCTCACCAACTTTTTTGGCTCCTCTTTGATATCTTTTATTTCTCCTAATACATTTGTTATAATATTTTTCATTCCTTGTGTTGTTAACTCTGCTAATCTTCGCTCAGGTTCCAGCGGATTATTTAACAAACGATCTGTTTCAGTTTGTCTAACAGCAGGATCAGCTATATTTGCTGTAAGTGCCTCAGTTAGTTTTCTTTTTTCTTCATCAAATCTAGTAACAATTTTTGCAGCAGCTGCTTCTTGTTGTTCTTTAACGATTCCAACCAACCCTTTTTCTTGCTGTTGTTTAAGTTCTTCTTCTGATAGTGGTTTAGTTTCAGGTTGTTTTCCAAGTATTACTTCAGTAACTGGTTTGAAAATTGTAGCTGTTGTTTCTGTAGCAGTTACTTGTCCCCGTCGTGCTTGCTGTACTTTTTGCTTAAATGATGCTTGAGATTGAGCAAGTTTTTTTTAGATCTTCTATGTATTTTCTATATTTTGCTCGTTTGTCCATTATTATTATTATTATTAATTTTATAAAAATAAACCATGTTTTACTGTACGTAACAGCGAAACATTTTAATTGGATCATGTGTAAGTTTATCAAAAAAGAAAAAGTTGTATTTATCTTTTGTAGCATTACGATAAAGTTCAATAAATTTACCTCTTGTCACGTCACAGCATTTCTCGCTTGCATTATTTCTAACGTCAACATTGTCCAGTCCGGGAAATAACATAAAACAACCAGTATTTCGCCGAATAAATCTGTCAACATTATAAAAACCTTGAGCGGAATAAACAGAATTACATTGTTTTTTACGTGACAGTGAGAAATACGATCTTATTTTATTCATCTCCATGTTATTTAGCGGAATATCGTCAAAAACTACTATTTTATGTTCATCTGCATCAAGTTGATTAACTGGAATAAGATCTTCTGGCTGCCTAATTATAAAAAGAACAGCCGTAAGATCATCACAAATTTTGTTATTATATTCGCTTAATAACTCATACTTATCTTGCTGTGGATTAATTGTGTAAATATAAACTCTATCGTAGTTAAAATTATCACCAAGAAGCAAGTTCATAAGCAAATTTGCTTTTTCCTGATCCAGTTCGCCCAACAATAAGATAATGACAATCAGGAAGTTCATTGTTATGTTTGTGCTTCACCAGTCGCTCTGTATCAAAGTATAATATCGACGACTTTTCCATTGTTGTTATAATTTTATATAATATTAAACTAATGTTGATAATTTTATGTAGGATAGTAATTAATGAGTTATTATACAAAATTTGGAACATTAGCAGGAGATGTATCCATAGAAGGTTAAGGTGACTTATCAAAGTATGCAACTCTTGATCAGCTCAAAAATGAAACTAATACTTTATTAAAGGTTGCAAGTGTAGATCCAAATGAAGTCGTCATTTTCCAGGACAAACAAGGACGATTAAAAACGAGTAATGTACAACTCTCAGATGTAGTCGTACGAAATCCTACTGCGGCTGCTGATAATATCGTTACTTTTAACAATGGAGGTAAGATACAAGATTCTGGTAGGTCAGTTAATGATTATGTTAAAAAAGCAGGTGATTTATTTACTGGAACTGTTATTATGAACAAAAATAAAATTACAGATCTTGGATATCCACCTACAGATAATGATGCTACAACAAACAAATATGTTGACGATCAAGAAACTAAGTAGGTATTAGCCAACGGTGGTATAATGCGTGCATTTCTCAACATGAGCCATAATGCCATTACTTACCTCAGAACACCAGAGTCTGATTTTGATGCTGCAGCAAAGAAATATGTCGATGACAAAGATGCTCCAATCAATAATGAAATAACTGCGCTCATAAATGAATTTCTTGGTCACGTGAACACGTTTTTAAGTTTTCGCAGAAGCATAAACACACTTAAAATGATTTTTTTGAAATCCATCAAATGTTGACATTACACTCGCTAATATTAACACAAAACTTAATGATATCATAAGTGGAATTCCTGATATTCTTGAGAAACTAAATCTGATTAAAATTCCTTACAAGCAGATTAAAAATATTGTGTATACTGTTAATGCTGGATTTGGTGAATGGACGAGGCAAAACAAGACTATATAGCATATTGCAGAAGTTACCGGTGTGTATATATTGTCAGTGTTTAGCGGTGCAAAGTTTAGTATATACACCAGATATCTATGGCGTCACTCAACTGATATTTTCTCTGGAATTGTATCAATAGTATTAAACAAAAATGCTGAAGAAGAGTTTATACTTTAACCAGCTGATAAAAATTTAACAAATGTCTCTTATCGGTGATGTTTGGAATTTATAGCTGAAACAACATGATTACCTACTACTCAAACCTACATGGGACTATGTAAACTAATATTATAATGAAAAAAGTATAGTTGATTTCAATCACATTTCAAAAGAAATTCCAAAACAAGATGTAGACGCATTAATACATTACTATAAATATTATCATAAAAAAACTGTAGTGCGTGAAAATATGTTACAAATATACAAACAAGTACTTCGAATAATATCATATCTACCATTGTTAATGACCAGTTCTGGTATAATTTCAACTGGAGCATCATTAAATCCGTTTTTGATAATTATATCTGGTGTTGGTGTTTCCCTTACAGCAGCATGTAAAAATGTTGAACCAAGACTTTTAATAAAAAAGCATGGATGTCAAACATCTATTTTAACTTACAAAAAACTACTTGATCAGATTCAATCTTACCTACGAGGAGTAAAATATAATATGGACGATTAAATAAGTGAATTTCGTATTAATGACAGTATGTTAACATATATTTTACCAATGAGGGTTAGCAAATATTAAAAAGATCATCAAAAGAAGTATGATATAATATAAATTTTATCTAAACTTAATAATGATGTACTTACCTTTCCACAAATGCGTAGTTTAATTTCTGCCTGGGTGTTAACATGATCTCAGTATAGCTGTTATCTGATGAAGCGCTCCCTCAAACTGCGTGATTAGACGTGTACCTGCCTTTTATACACAGGCGTTTACACATGCGCATTATAGTGTTTCATGTTCCAGAAAATTCCGATCACGCATGAGCCTTACAGTATTTACTTATTCGAGAACATTCCTTCTAATCACGTGATCTCCGTATGACGTATACAACATTACTAAGACATTTTACATTGCTCGGTCTCCATAGAATTATTAATAATGGCAACATCTGTTATTTACTTAGTTCTTAGCGCAATTTTTGATTACATTACCTAGGTATATTGCAACAGGTGTTTTATAGCTTGAATCTCTTAGTGTGATTATTGATTAAATTACCTAGGTATTTTGTATAGTTATAGATTTTGGATTTTGTCTAGGGGTTGGGGTTTTAGGGTCTCTCATAGAGGTAATTTGTATTTGTTTGAAGATCTGGAGGGTGTGAAGAAAGATCTTTGGGCTCACATCCTCCTTTTCCTTAAAAATCATCTGCCACTTGACCAGTTGTTTTGTGTAGTTATAGAATATTGGACTTTGGTTTTGTGTAGGGGTTGGGTTTTTTAAAATTTGACTATGCTCTATAAATGATATTGATTAGGTAACAGATGTTACCAAGTCCAAGGTATACATGTTCTAGCTTGGCTGGGCTCTATAGATGATATTGATTAGGGAACTGATATTACCAAGCAAGGTATACATGTTATGGGCTAGGATCGGCTTTTCAATTTTATATGTATATCATTGGGGGTGAGAGTTTAGGACAGAGAAAAGTGGTAATTTTGTATTTGTTAGCAGGTCTCAGGGGATTTAAAAAAGGGTCTTTGGGCTCAAAGCAGCCTTTTATGTTACTACTAGATGAGTAGACAATGTTTAGGACACCATTTCTAGTTCCTTCCTCTTGCTGTGAACGCGAGCAGTATAGTCCTAAAGAGGGCTGCTCGGATGCTTAGGTGTCTGCAAAGCTCCCATGCAATATCAGTAAATGCGTGTAGGGTTGTTTCTGCCAGTGAATATACACTTGCCGTTTCGCCTTTTTCCCGTCGCTGAAGGATTTGCAGGATGATAGGGTGGAATAGTGATCTAGTGAAGTAATAACTTGCGCGTGAGAATTGGATTTCATTAAGAGTTGCGCACTCGTCGACCTGTCTCTCTCTCTCTCGTTTTCGCCTATATGGGTCCACTTGCAAGACAGAGTCTAGACGGCTGGAGATAGGTGGGATGCAGTGGATGGCCAGCAGTGTCTAAAGTGTCTCAATATGCCTTAGTTGCGTTCCACATCGCATGCTATAACTGTCTTTCTGCCCATTGACCAGGTGGTTTCTCCTGGAAGTCCGCTGGGTCCAGTTTTCACAAGCTTAGGTAGATAAATCTAGATTAACGAGGGTTTGAGGCCCGTCGGTTACCCTCGACCTGGTTTAGCCGGTCGGTCAAAGCCTTTGCACAAACGTGGCGGCTGAGCATTCTACAGCTACTGGGAGCCACAGGTGAAAGTTGAGTGACAGGTGTCGAAAAAAGGTAGACTAGCTACTCCATGGGAGTACGACGACTACCCCAACAGAGGTGCTACAACTTTATGAGCACTCCATACATCACAATGATAGTTATATTATGAAGCACTTAGCACATGAGCAGGTATAGATTCCCTACACCTCTGATGTGAAAGTATGTTATTCAGGACCATTATCAATAATATTTATAGGTTACTGCATTTGTACGGGAAAATATGAACGATTTTTTCGGATGGAAGTCCTGTATATAATCGGACAAAACGAATTCATATTTTCCCATACAAATGTTGTAACCATTTTATAATATGCTCATTTTCTTATTCTGCCTATGGTATAATTACATAAACAAGAATTTAAGACACAAAGTAACTGATTTTATGCCGTATTCCAAACGAAATACACAAAAGCAGGATCGCCGTTACACAACAACATTAATAATGTGCACATAACTCCGTCCAGATAAATTTGAACTTAGTCGCGCGCTAGACATAAGTTTCGAAAGAAAACAGTGTTTTTCACTACTTAAAATTGAAATTTAGAGTCATATTGGGAATCAAAGCTTATTGCAAAAACTTTTCCATTTGATCTGGAATGAATAGATTTTTGTATTTTTGTCGATTCTACGAAATTTCTTGGTTATGGACTGGATGTATAGTTTCCAATTCTACGTGAATTATATAGGCTTTAGGCAGCGGGGGAGAAGCGTGTTGACATCTGCAAATGTGTTTCTGTTCTGCCACTGAATATTTGATATCATAATATGAGGAAAATATGAAATCTTCCAGTTGTAATTAACAAAAAGAAGCCATAAAATATAATGTTTATTTCATTTTAGTTCAGTAAGGAGAATGTAATTGCACTTGGAATATAGTCGAACAATTTCGAAATGTGTAATCAAGCTTCAGATTTCGGATTTTCAGAATGTAGAAAGTACTTTCTGAGGAAATTCAGGATGTAAAACTGTAAGCATATCTTTTGCCTTTTTATTACCAGCAAAAGAAGACAGTGTATGCCTTGTCACTTGCATGGTATTCGTTAGGACCATATTCGGCGTCAATATCAAGCCTAAATCCGAAGCATTGTATCAGAAAGGTTAACGCAGAATGTGAAAAATCAGCTAGCAAACGACAATCCATGAAACATCTGCTTTATTTGATTAAGAAACAAATTTAATCAACCAAAATCTAATGCATCTACTACGAGAGTGTACATGATTTGTTTACATAGTATTTCCTAATTCACTATTGGGCATATGTAAGGGCAGTATGAAATTGCGCGCGAGACCAGTGTCATAAAATATTGAAAAATTCTGACAGTGCAAATTTAACGGAGAAACATATGAGCATATAATAAATTCATTGCTTCCATTAAAGCAGAGTTTAACTGATTTGTCAAAATGTTATATCTCACTGTGCCCTAAAGATATTATCTGAATCTGTATTATCAAATTTGCTTATGTAACATAGCGTTTTTATGACATGCTAACATGAATAATATTTGCTGTTTTGTTTGAGAGAACTGAATATCTAGTCTGATTAGCTGGAGGATATAGCGCATTTATTCATGCCTGCGACGTAAGATTTTCCTTCAAACTGGTAGCTCATAGACGTTAGCGGCTTAAGCAATAATTTCTAAGTTTGATCATCTATGCTTATTTAATCTAAGTCTATTTGCGGAATATCCGTATTCATTATATACGTCTGAGTGTTGGTCATTTAATCTGTCTTAAAGATATTTTTCTGACTGTCTTTCAAGTTGCTGTGTTTTGCAACTACTGGCTTTTATTGATCTGAATTGCTGTTAGATATCGATGAACGTTGGGAAAAAGAAAACATTAGCTAAGTAGCACTCGCGCCGTTGTTTTTAGGGTTTGGTACTAAACACGCTATAATATTGAATGTGTAGGTATGATTGCTGGATATTCATGTCATAGCATTGGTCTTCAGAGACTGACTTCTTAATATCAGCATTTCAGTAGTGAATATCTAGGTTTGATTGGTAAATACCTGAGTCTGTTTTTTGAAATATATAGGTCTGATCGTTTTCATTAGCTGGGTTTTCTAGTTTGTAATTAATGTCTTTGTCTGGTATGATTCGGTGTAGACGAGGATGTAGTGCGGGGACAGCAGTCATTAGCTCAAGAGCTCTACAAATGGGTTGCCTTGGATTTCTACATATGTGAGATACAATATTATTGTAGCTTTTGATACAAGTTAGATGGTGTGTGATTTAGTATTTCTTTGAAAATATAGCGTGTTGGTGGCTTAGGGCTTTTATGAAAATAAATGACGCATAAGACGATTTGACTTAGAACTTTGTAAGTAAAAGTATTTGCATTGTAAGATTTGTTGTGTATTTGAGTTCCACTTATTTTGAAAGCATAGGTATATGATGGTCTAGATTTTGAAAACAATTTTGTACAGTAGAAGGGCGGATACCTGGAATACATGTGTGTGTCTGTGCGTGTGCCAAAATACCCATCACATCTACAGCATTAAATTCTAATAATTAAATTATGGTGGTTTCAATAAGAAAGTCTTTAAATTTATCGTCGTTTTTACTTTATTCTTCATTGCTCTGAGTAGTCTTCATTTATGTCTGCAGTTCCTCTCTTGGCTTCTCGAAATTGCCCAGGCAACTGTCCAGATTATTTTATCATTCGATTGTTTTTATGATCACAATCGGCCTATGTTCTTTTTATATTCACATTATCGTAATGATTGCCGCGGCTTTTCTCTTTGTGGGAGCTATTAACGGGGCAAAAGTGTGCTCTTCCTGTGCTGACTGACGTGCGGCCAAGATGTCATTGAAGTGGTTGCATGAAGCGAAAAAGTCTCGTATGATATGTAGTTGATCTGACATTTATTTTAGTACGCCTGTCTGTTAAAATGTTTTCATTGGCATCATATACGGTCCCATAATGTGTGATAACATCAGCATGTGCTTATTGAATGTACTAAACAAACCCTGAATGGTTAATATTGCGTTCCAGAAAGCCTTGTCACATGGCACGTGCACCAAGATAAATACTAGATAATCTATTTAACACATTGAAAATATTAGCATTGTCACAAGTCATCTTACCGATGTATATATATCGCGTCAAATTAGCCGCGTCAAAAGATTGGTCGGCACAGTATTGTACCGTCGTAAGACATTATTTTCCTGTGTTTTGCGTCGAGATCGTCCTAGGATATTGCTACAATATATAGCTTGGACCAAATAAGCCAGCTTATGATTAGGTTAAGTAGTGTTTTTGTTTTCCCTGACTTGGAAAGTGGTTTTCGACGTTGAGTTGTTTTCTGTACTGATCTATCACGGATAATGGTTCGGAGACTGGACGAATTCGTGAGACCAGCAAATATAAAAAACTCATGAGTTTATATTGTCTGAAATGTTAAACATTTACTAGAACCAACAACTCTAGTAATGTAATGATCTGTACTGGGCTAGTTGCTGAACAGGAAAGTGCACACTTCGAGGAGTGTTAAAATATACGTTTGGTGGCGCGCTGAGAAAGCAAAACATCTGTGATATAGCTTCTGTATAAAGACAATATCCCGGATTAACAATGGCTGAATCCTCAAGGAAACATTAATTCACAGATGTAAGTAAGCTGGACTTGGGCCTGATTAGAAATACAAATGGATTCCTGCGACTAAACTCGCGACGACGAAGAACCAGTCGACCAAGTTGATACTGCTTGTTGCTAGAATGAATATGCCTATAACAAATCATTAGCGACATGTCATCGATAACTTAATAATGTCAAACTGGCACACGATTTAAATATAATCGCCGAACCAGCCTGTGAGAGAATGTGTTGTTCGCTGGAGCGTCAAAGGAGATATGAAAGCAAAATTTGTACTTGTTAGGCAAGACCACCTAGGGAAAATTCCCTTGCAGCGTTTTCTGTTTATTGCCGTCATTGTCTCAACCAATACAAATATTCTGAACTGGTAGCATCCAAAGATTAAAGAAGCATAATAGTCGCCTTTAAAAATATCTAAGGTTGCTAAAACTTTTGCAAGTGGATCTTGGTAAAGAATTTTACAGCATTGTACAGACCAGGATGAGACAACATGATTCACAGATTTATCATGGACATGCTTGTGTTCATGGAGATCAGTCCATTGTAGAATGATTTCTTGGGCATCAGTACGCGTAGGAATTGTTGATGCAGGCCAGACGTAATAGCAACTGAGATGCTAGTACATAGGAGCGGTCTTGCAAATGGATAACAAGGTTTCCTTCGATTTTCACTGGGTAAAATAATGAAATTAAACCCATGACCTGGTTGAAGCCTTGTGGCTCAATCATAAAAAAGATCAATGAAACTTTTCAATATATGTTCAAAGTACAGTAGGGTTAAGTTAAGTTATACTATGACAAAACACATTTGGAAGATATTTATATGTAAGAGGAAAACTAGAAGGAGAGTTGATGACTTTTTGAAGTCTTATCACGCATAAGCTATCACCGCTGACTAGTCATAGTTATACACCAGGGCGATATTGGCGTCAAAGTGGCTTTTGTCATTCAGGAATTATAATTAAATCCCGTATACACAAATGCCACTTAGCAAAATACTAACAAAGTTTGTTTCTAAAACCTATACCTCGGTTATAGTCTAGAGTTGTCAGGACGACATTATCATATCGATGACCTCGCTGAGTATTAATGTAGTTCATCGTAAACTGCCTGGAGTCGCCTATGAAAGTTCAATATTGCCTTTGACACAATAATAATATTTGATGGCGCAACAACATAAAAATATCATCGATGGTTAGATCACAAGCGCACTTTTGTTTTTTCATCGGTTGTTTTCTACTATAAAATTTATTTTGCGATTAGCATACGAATTTTCCGCCGCGATATGTATTCAATGACTTTGTCATCAGAGAGGAGGGAGCCATGGTGGTCAAGAAGAATTTTAAACAATTGTGTCTTTATTAGACCATGGTACACAGCGAGATATGCATTTCGTTGATGAAGCAACATAATTTGACCAGAGGGAAAACACCGGTATGCTTTCTATAGGCCAAAGATAGCAACTATCATCAGTCAGTTCTGGAATCTATTGACTATTAACAGCAAATTATTAATGACGTATGTGAGCATCGGAGATTTTAAAGCGCATATTGAGGTAGTTCTGGATCATTACAAGCAACAATGTATCCATAGACTCAGGATCTGCTTCACAATCTTGAATTTGAGTTTTATAAAAGGTGTACCATTTTATCTTCAACCTCGAACAAAAATAATCAAACTCGGCAAGAACTGTGACTAATCGTCAAGCGTTTTTAGAGATTCCTGCGTTTAATTTAATTATTATATTTTTACGGATATCATTAACTTGTGATATCTCCCCTTGAGTGTTGAATATTTTAATGGCTCAAGCAATAAAAAGACGGATCAGTGTCATCGCGTCTAACATAAAACACTAGTGTAATGATAGCTAAAATCATTTAATTGCAACTTTGACCAAGTTATATGATGTATGTCCAAATACTAATAAAATATCGATGACATTCTGAGTAAGCCAAGAAAACTTGCGGGATAATACGCTACCATGTCAAAGCTAATTAGGTTGATTACGTTATAACTGGCGTTCAAGAGACTAGCATAGAAATATTCGTGCCATGAACGTAAAAACAGATGCGATCGTTAATGATTTATTTGTCCTCGAAGAGTTGTTTTTATTCTTTGTTGCGTGGAAACCATTTATGTGTTGCAGTGAGCAATTCATCACCGGCATTTTCTAGTGTAAAACAGGTAAGACAACTGTTAATTTTACCCTTGACATAAAATTTTTTACTTTGCCAAACTCATACTGGGTTGCCTGCAGTAATTTTTTAGACAGAGGGTGAGCATCACAATGTTGCAATTCGATTGTGCGCTTCATCAGAAAAACCAAGGTGGGTTCTCATCACGTTCTTTATGTTCGACAATGTTGATAATTCGCCACTAATGCTGATACTTTAAAAATAATTTTATAACTCTTAACCAATAATGATGCTGATGTGATACGATTTAGCTCGTTCAAGCACGGTAAACGTCGCTGATTGTTGCACTGAAACTCGTTATGCATTCGCGTAATAAATACGAACAATTTAAATTAGTGTTCCTGGTGACGTCAGTGCCAACATCACATGTTGACATCAACAACCTTTCGCGAGTTTCGACTCCTGTTTATTTACGACACTCATTACTCGTTTCACGCAACAAACGCAAAGTCCCAAAGCAGCCATTTTCTGTAAATTTCATTATTTGTTCAATCGAACCAAACTAAAGGATTTAAATAATCTGTCGAAAACTATCTGACAATAACATTTCTTCGAAATAATCGAGATGTTAGGTTTAAAGGACGTTCAAATAATCAGTTTAGAATTATTAAATACTGTCTCTTAATTTAGTCGCGAAAGTAGCTCGTGGTTCCGTTCTTTATCCGGAGTGCTCCAAAAGCAGTAACATAATACACTAGACAAATTGAACTATTGGCTGATCTAATAACAGCAACAAATTGTTTCGAGAGGGAAAGAAGAGAAGTAGGGCTACTTTTTATAGCTGATCTGAAACGAAAAGACGTACCTCAAAGCACGATAAAAGTATGAATCTGATAAATATGATCAGCTGGGGTACAGGATTATATGAAGGGCAGACTCTAGCTGAAGACCAACCAAGCTGTTACGAATTTCCTTATTAATTAGTAAGCATACGACACGGGCTTGCAAACATCTATTGCACTTATACCCACCTATCTTCCTCCTTTCTTACGCAATATATTTATATTTGGCGCAAAGTAATCTTGAATAAGATCGCACAAGGATGACATACCGTATCCAAAATGTTGTTTTTTGGACGCCAATAAGAAAATAATTCTTCGTTAATGCGCGTTATCAATTTGTTTTTCATAAATTATATTCTGACACGAAAAAAATCTTTATCGCGGCGATTTTGTAGGTCGTACTGTTAAGTCTTCTATGCGGTAAGACATGAACGGCATCAACAACAAATCAATGTCGTGTGCGCGCGCGTGTGTGTTTGTGTATGTGTGTGTGTGTGTGTGTGTGTGTGTGTGTGTGTGAGAGAGAGAGAGAGAAGAGAGAGAGAGAGATGTTTCTCACTAAAAGACCCACACTTCAAATTAAATAATCCGAAAATGGTACATAAGCAGGTTACACATGTGAGTATATGCCTGCATATATATTTATTTTGTAATAATATAACTGATTGAGTAAAGATAAATGTGATATGAATATTTGTTATAATGGAAAAAGAACACAGGAATCATCTCCCCCAGCAGTACTGGAAAATAATACTATGCAGATAAACTTTAGGCATGAAAAGTAATCTAATTTGCAAAGTTATGACTAAATTTATATGGATAAAGCAAATAGAGAGAGAGAGAGAGAGAGAGAGAGAGAGAGAGAGAGATATATTTCTTTTGTAATAATATAACTGATTGAGTAAAGATAAATGTGATATGAATAATTGTAATAATGGAAAAGAACACAGGAATTATCTCCCCAGCAATGCTGGAAAAATAATACTATGCAGATAAACTTTAGGCATGAGAAGTAATCTAATTTGCATAGTTATGACTAAATTTATATGGATAAAGCAAATAGAGAGAGAGAGAGAGAGAGAGAGAGAGAGAGAGAGAGAGAGAGAGAGAGAGAGAGAGAGAGAGAGAGAGAGAGAGAGAGAGAGAGAGATGGTAACAGCTTGCAGCGTGAAGATATCTTAAAATGTATATAAAGAATCAACTCTCAGCAGAAGGATATATAACAGTGGATTACAAAATAGACAAACTTTATTGTACTATTTGACATCCTCGTGGTGACAGAAGGACACAAAGTATATGCCAAGTGATTCAAAAATACTCCAAAACAATGCTAGATATTTTGTTAAATTATATAGAAAGGAATAACAATTAAATGAAACGTATACAAAGATACAGCGCTATTCTATATGTTTTTTTTATTGTTATAAATTTATACCACAAACAAATACATATACTTGAGTTTCCAACGAAGTTTTTATTGACTGTGTTTTGATGGAGGGAGAGAATGCTTCACTGTATCATGTAACAACTATAGTTCGGGAACTATTACATTAATTGTTACATTAAAGTAAGAAAAAGTCGGTGTGAATATCCAATAAGAGTTACAGACTTTAATTTTTAAATGTGACTGAAGGCAATAGTAAGAAGATTTTAAAGGTTATCTTATACATCTCAGACCGACAAACTGTTACGTGACACGGGCTCATACTCAGTAACAAAGAAAAGAGTAAAAGCCAACAAGCTTTGTATATTTTACAAAACAATTTATTTCCCTAGATAGCAATGTAAAAATTGGTAAATAGGACTTACAATTTATGAATATAATCCAAAGATTTTATCCTAAGAGTTTAAATACAAGTCCTATCTCTAATTAGTCATATAAAAATCCAGCTTTGAGTCATGACGACGTACAAATATGGAAGGCAATGACGTCAGATGTAGTCCAGTGTGTGAATATAAAAAAATTATCACTTGAATCACAGTCTTTGTTTTCGAATAATTCCAAAATAAACTTTAATGAATATCTTTCATACGTTTTATAGATGAGTCCACTTGTTGAGTTTCCAGGGGAATAAATTATTAAATCCAAAATCAGACGAAGAACGAACAATCTTGGCAACAAATTAAAAATAATACACCTTGTTCCTTCAAGGTATTAGAATATCTATCTATGAAAGAAATATATGGAATGCGTATTTAAAACCCCAGACTTCATTTCAAGTCTATCGAGATTGGTCATGTGGTCTCTTACTATACAAATTTTAGCACGTCCGCCAGTCACCCCGCTTAAGAACAAATCACAAAAAGGTTGTTTACACACAGTGATCACGCAAATAATG
This sequence comes from Potamilus streckersoni, assembly GCA_016746295.1. Taxonomy (NCBI): domain Eukaryota; kingdom Metazoa; phylum Mollusca; class Bivalvia; order Unionida; family Unionidae; genus Potamilus; species Potamilus streckersoni. The sequence continues at coordinate 82,228 of JAEAOA010001984.1, forward strand.
TATGCCCCTGATATTGACCATCATTGTTACTTCCTGTTGACACTGTTATTGGGGTAAGATGGGCTAAATGATAATTATCACGTAATACATCTTCGAATTGAATAAGCTAACTTTGCTATAATATTATATCTCATTACTGAAAAAAGAATCCAGACTCAGAGAAAAATATTCATTGCAATTAAATGCAATGAAACTAAAATGAAATAAAAATAATTTTAAAACCTTACACACAAGCAATTTAATCACTTATACGTAACTCAAACACACAAATGCACATTCCGAAAGACATATATAGACAAACACGAAGACAAAACATAGATTAGCAGTCTGTGATGATGCATATAATTTCAATTTACGATGTTATCCTTCGGTCTTGACGCTGGTAGAAAGTCTTTATTATCATCATGAGTGTTAAGAACAAGCATCCATTACCTATTTCTAAAATATATTGCCTGTTATTTCTGAGTTATACTTTTCAGGCGTACGTTTCATTATCAACCCTTTTCTAGCTTTCAAAACACGATGAAGATCGAAGTGGTATTCGGCTATCTGATATTATTCAATTTTGAAGCTTTAAGATATTCTATTCGATTCAGACGCAATACAAATTTTAGTGCTTTCTTTTCCGGTACAAAAGCAGGAGGTGAATTCTTAGATTTGCTTAGATTCCATATGCGGAAATTCCACTGCATACAATCATAGTGATTACATGCATGATGAGAAGTTCTTCTCTAAAAATCACCTTCATTCCGAAGCTTCCTGATGTCATTAATTTTAATTTCAAAAGCAATTAAGATAATCTGTCAGGTTTGCTATAAATAGCGTTAGGAAAGTTTTATAAATTCAAATAGCAATAAAATTAAGTATGTAATCTAAGGGAGGAATATTTCAATGATGTAATGTTGATATGAAAACCACATGGTTTATTCATATCAAGATATATGCTTGAAGGTTTTAAAGTTGCACTAGTGTGATAGTTACATTAGGAGAGCAGCCAAAATACAAGAGCTGCAAGTTGTTTTTATATAATTTTGATAATTTCTTTTATCTTCTATCATTATTTAAATTTTTGTTAAAGTTAGTTGAATTACGAATCTCAATATCTTAACGTATCTTCAAATTTATTTAATTCTCTTCTTTTAAATTGTAAATTGAAAATGAGCGACTACGGTAAAATATAAAATTAATTATTAATGTTAAGCCCTATGGACATTAAACCTTTGAATAAAATTCTAACAGCGGCAGAGATGAGTAGGATTTCGTGTCACATTTATCGATCTGTAGCTATCTTTTGGGAAGAGATCATTTCATTTTCACTGCATATTACAGCTTTTGTATTAAATATTTAAAATTCTCGCCCTTTCCAGGAATTTTGTTAAAATGGATAGGATCAAATGTACCTCAAGAGACAAATCATAATCTGATCTTGCTGTTAATATGGCACTTTTGATCGATATACTTTATGACGGGCAAACACCAGAGCCCCATAGGAATTAAAATAATCGAGAAACGCTGACCCATTTGGAACAGCAATATTTCGGGAATGAAGTTATATAATGAATTGTAGAAAGTACTGACACCAAAAGGTAAGTGCTTCAACTATCGTAGTGGTTTGTTAGAACTTAGTAATATAGATATCATTGGGAATTTTCCAAGAGTTAGTACTAAGATTAATAATTAAATAATGGATTGGTAAATTTATAAATTAACACTGCTAAATACATAATACTCCATTATCCTTTTAATAACTTAATTTGGATAAGATTGTAAACAGTGAAATACAACAAAAGTAGGCACACCATCAAACGCCACATATCTGAAACCCAACAACAGAAAGTCGATAAATGATGCACCTCGAAAACAATCTGCAGCTGATGTGTTACATTCCAGTCCTCCACTTGCCCCAATCACGAATATCCTCTGCTAGTGATTTAGACTGTTAAATATGGAGTACTTAATCTTGGTGAGATTTATTTGGACAGGAAATATGTTGTCGTTTAGTATATGTTCGAAGAGTTATATGATTTCAGATTTATGTTTTTGCAGTCTAACATTAAAACACATATATATTTTTATAAACGTCTTCAAGCACAAATACACAAGATATTCCAACAGCAGATTGTAGAAAGTATTCGACAAGTACTATGGTTGTATTTTCCAACAAGTACAAAGCATTAGCTACATACACACAAATATAATGGTTTTAGCATGTGTGCAGAGCACAGGCAAATGTATCATTCTCTATGATATGATTCGTTACATTAGTCATTTAAATATTGATGTGAATGCAACAAACACCAAATATCATCTTGACCTTACACAAGTAATGTTTACACAGGTAGTCGGGAAGCAAACTTCACTTGAAGGAATGTAGAGAAGGATCGCAGAATAAAATGTCCGGTTCTGGCAAAGAGATATTTTCTTTAACTCAAACTAATCACAGCTTCTCTCCGTAGCTGTTTAGCTGTATATGAACGAAAGTGTGGATGGACTGAATGTTTCGTGTCACTCTCTGGAGTAAGGTTTTATTATTCCAATAGGTTCAAAAACGTTCGTAGCTTCTATCGGTTTGTTTAGCTTTAGGGCTTCTGGATTTGAGGAAAGATAGGAATAATATTTAAAGGTGAAATTGTTGCGATTTAGCGAAATTCAGGCTGATCGTAAGTGAAAAGTCCAAGCGACAACCATTCAAAGTAAGTAAGAAGTCCAAACGTAAAACCTCCAAATTTACATCATGAAGATCAACCGAATGTTGTATCTTTATGCCGGTCAT